>VWPU01013234.1:0-406043 GCA_013398955.1 Callaeas wilsoni | reverse complement strand
GCGATCCCCGGTGCCGAGGGCGGGCAGGGCGCACTCGGGCCGCGCTCCCGTCGCCGCGCTGCGCGCTCGGCCCCGCTGCCGCACTACCATGTTTGACGGCTGCCTCCTGCCCCTCGTCGTGCCCTGCCTGCTGCTCTGCGGACTGGACGCCGGCACAGGTAGCGCTCCTCGCCGCCCCGGCTCCCCTTCCCCGGCGGCGCTGACAGGGTCCGGTCCCGGGCGGCAGCGTGCGGGTGCGGGTGCGGAGCGCAGGGCACGCACCGCATCCCCTGCGTGGCCGCGGTCCCAGCCCGCGGGATGAATTGCTCCAGGCTTTTGTATTTTCTTTTCCTGTCCTCCCGCTGCTGCTGTAGCGTTCCATGTGGAAAGCTGCTGACTGTCCTTGGCTGCGGCTGCGGCTCGCTCTGCTTTTCCCCTTCTCCCTGCAGATTTTTATTGGGGTTGGTGAAATGCGATGCTTGTGTCTGAGCTATATATTTTTTTTTAATGATACAAGTAGCTCTAGCGTTTGCTCTATTCCTCTCTTCCCTGCACGTTTCTGTCTCTAATATATGTGTATATAGAGAGAAATAAATCGCCGTGCTCCGCTGGCTCCATTGTCTGCGCAGCCCGTTCGCAGTTTCCAGCGCGGGGCTGTCTGCGCTGAAACCCGAGCGCGGGGCTGTCCCGGGGAGCGGGGGGTGCCGCAGCCCCCGGCCGCCCCGTCGGGCCGCGGCTCCGGGGTGCGAGCGCCTGAGCCTCTCTCCTTCTCGCCTGCAGCTGGCGGAGCGGAGCTGGAAGTGGTGATCCCGGAGCGAGTGCCGCTGGAGAAGATCCACCTGCTGCCGCCCGGAGGGGATCGCGGCGGCCCCCGGCGCCGGCGGGCAGCGGCGGAGCAGGAGGAGGAGGCGGAGGAGGCTGTGCTGCTCCGCCTGCCCGCCGCCGGCGCCGAGCTGTACCTGCACCTCCGCCGCGACCTGCGCTTCCTGGCCCGGGGCTTCGCGGTGGAGCGGCAGCGCGGGGAGGCGCGGCGGCCCCCGCGGGAGCGGCTCTGCTTCTACTCGGGACACGCGCTGAACCGCAGCGACTCCTTCGCCTCCCTCAGCACCTGCGCCGGGCTGGTACTGCCATCCCACCCCGCTCCCCTGCGCCGGGCTGGTACTGCCATCCCACCCAGGGCTGGTACTGCCATCCCACCCCGCTCCGCTACGCCGGGCTGGTACTGCCATCCCACTCTGCTCCCCTCCTCAGGGCGGGCACTGCCATCCCACCCCGCTCCCCTGCGCCGGGCTGGTACTGCCATCCCACCCAGGGCTGGTACTGCCATCCCACCCCGCTCCCCTGCGCCGGGCTGGTACTGCCATCCCACCCCGCTCCCCTCCTCAGGGCTGGTACTGCCATCCCACCCAGGGCTGGTACTGCCATCCCGTCCCGCTCCCCTCCTCAGGGCTGGTGCTGCCATCCCGTCCCGCTCCCCTCCTCAGGGTGGGCACTGCCATCTCACCTCTCTCCCCTCCTCAGGGTGGGCACTGCCATCCCACCTCGCTCCCCTCCTCAGGGCTGGTACTGCCATCCCACCCAGGGCTGGTACTGCCATCCCGTCCCGCTCCGCTTCGTGGCCTGGTACTGCCAGCACGACGAGGCAGGATACCTGCGCTTCACCTGCCCTCAGCGAGGTGACCCTCCTGTCCCCTCACCTGTCTGTCCCCTCACCTGCTGGGCACCGCCGCTGTCCCATGGTGGGTGTTCTGCCCACGCTGCCTCTCCGCTGTGGAGCAGCCATCCCTCAGGCCCTGCGGTTCCGCTGTGGGGTGGGCAGCAGAACCCGAGAGTGCTTTGGAAGAGCGTCGTGGTGGAGAGGACATCTTGTGCTACTGTCCCCCAGCCATGGGGCAGGTGGCTGTGTCCCTTTGGGGGTGATTTGGTGCTGTCCTGGCTCGTTCCTGTGGCAGCTGTGCAGCTGGCTCTTCGCAGGCTCTTGCCGTCAGTGTTGGGGTGTTCACTGGGAGCTGTGGTCAGGGAACAGCCAGTGCTCCAGCACGGTCGGAGCAACGACCCATTCAGGGGTGCTTTTCCCACCACAAGTGTCAGGATTTCTCTGCCCGAGGCTGTAGTTTCAGGTGGCTCTGCAGGGCCTGGCTCTCCTCTGAGCATCCTGGTAGGAGCAGGTGATCCTGTGTGGGACAGAAAGTTTCTCAGTGGTGGAGACTGAGATGCTTAAGACATTGACTAGTTTGCAGTTATTGTCGGTAACTTGAAAGCACTTCAGGAAGTCGGCGGGGCATTAGGCAGTGATTCGCAGCACATGGTCCTGGGAAGGGAGCCTGTCAGAACAGACCTGATGATGGAGATTTATCCTTAAACTGTAGTGAGCAGCAGTTCATGCTCTGCCCTCGAGGCTCCAGCCTTCGTTCCGGAGCCATTTGAGGGCGCTGTGCCTCAGGATTAAAAAACCCCAACAAACAGAGATGCTGAGGTCTGAGTGGCACTGGAAGTTGAGCTGAGTTCCACTGAGGGAAGCTTAAAACTGCTATCTCTAATTCAAGCCTTAAATCACTGACAGCTCTACGCTTTTGTCACCAGGAGTGTTTTGTTAATCTTGCTGGGCTTCCAAAGCTGGAAAGCACAAACAAGCAGAGGAGGAACCTTTAAAACAAGAGGAATGTAGGTGTAGGCACAGTGAGATCAGGGAATGGAGAAGGGGGTGAAAAAGCTCAGCAAAATGCCCACTAGAAAAGCTGAAAAAGAGACAAGAGTAGATAGTCTTTGCTCAGTACTGGGCAAAATTGAACAGCCATATTGCAGTACCTGTTTGGATCAAGGGAATTCTAAGCAATGGCTTAATTGACATAACTGAGCTGGATCAACCTGGGACAGGTGTCAAAGCTGCTGGTTTGTGCCACCTCCTGGGGACCAAAGCCCGTCTGTTAGTGACAGTGTTGGTAAAACTCTGCTGGCCTTTGCCTGTGCATTTGGTCCTGGGAGTGCTGAGAGTGGTGTGGGCAGATGTGTTGAGAGAGAGGTGTTTCTGCACCTTGGGATACTCCTTTCCTGTTAGAGGAATCCATTCATCCTCTTCATTCACATAATCACCAGGAATGGGAAAGGGCTAGAAGCAGGTGCATGGTGCATTTGAGTGAGTTAAGGTTAAAACACCCCTCAAAACTAGACAACAAAAAACTCCAGTGTCTTGAGCATGAGCCTGAACTTAAGATGGATGAAACTAAACTTAAGATGAACCTCATTAATTTTTGAAATGGTTTCATTGAAATAATCCACACCACCATGTAGATGAACTTTCTTATTCTAGCTAAGTGGACCACTTTGGTTTCTTAAGTCTGTCTTTAAACATGGAACAGTTCAGATTTTAGGCTGTTTTCAGTGTTCACACAGCCTTTCGCGGTGGCCACACTAAACCAGCATACCTGTAGTGAAAGCTGTGCAATTTAGTGGTGATTTAGTGGTAAGACGTTTTCTGGGATCTGAGGAATCAAAAGTTTGCCCCAAATTGTCTGGGTAGTCTTTAATCTGCCATGCGTTGAACTGAGAGCAGGTGACTCTAGAGCCCAAAATTTTTTGCCTTCTGGTCTAGCAATTTAAAATACTAAGACCATAACTTTTAAAAAATTTTTATTTTTGTTTCCCTGCTGCTTCCTCGAGCCCTGTTTTCTGCAGAAAGAATAAGGCTTTGCCCTCAGCAGCAGCTTCACGGGTTGGACATGGGCTAGACCTGCTGGGCTCAAAGGAAGACCTTGGTAGTGGAAACCTTGCAGCCTATTTGTCCTGGCATTTGTCTTCTGAGCAGTTCTAGTCCTGCAGTGGGGGGTTTCCTGAAAATTCCAGCAGGGGAGTGCTCATTGAATTCTAGCTGGGTGATCAGGACTTCTCCTTCAGGAAAAGCTGGTGGCTAAGGAGTGGGCAGTAATACTGTGTCCTGATCTCCAGCTGGCTCAGGCTTTGCTGTAATCATATTCTCAGCCATGCCATAAATCCTACCCAAAGTGATATAAAATGGTCAGGGCAAGAGGAGTTCTAGTAAAAACAAAATCCCTGACACAGTGGCATGAAAACTGAGCTGCAGCCAGACTGAGCAATTGCTTCCTGGTGGTGATATCAGATTCCCAGTGTGGCATCTGAAGGCTGGGGTCTGGTTTTTAAGCTCTGCTCGCAGGTGCCGCTGTTAACCAGCGTGTGGCTGCTGTAGTGTCCTGCTTGGGGAAGGGTGGCCGTGCTCTTGGAGCTGTGTGAGGTCACAGCGAGGTAAGGACTGCTGTACCCACGGTCTCATCGTTTAGGTACAGCTCAGGTACCTCACGTGGGGATGTTCCAGCCCTCCTGTTCCTCCTGGCAGCCTGGGAATGCAGCCCAGGCAGGAGGCACCGTGTTCCTGGAAAGTGCTGCTGCCTTCCCCTTGGCAGCACCGTCCTCTGGGGAGTGCAGCTGTGCCAGCTCCTGGATTCTGGCCACAGCTCGGGGCTGCGCTGTCCTTCCTTGGTGCTGGGCACTCACAGGCACTTCTGCAGCCCCTGGCACCATCACTAGAAGGCAGCAGCCAGTACAGGAACTTTACTTTTTGGAAAGTTCCAGCTTTGTAAGGCCACAGTAGAGTCACTGTCACATGCTGAAGTGCTGGACTGCAGCATCAGCCCCTCACTGCAGGTGGAGGCTTTTTATATTTCTTGTACCTTCATTTTGGAAACAGTTACAGCTTTAAGAGGGTCATGAGTCCATGTCAAAATAAGCATTATACTTGAAAACCATTCAGGAACCAAAAGGTAGAAATCACTGGGATGCATTTAGAGGCAGAGGTCTGATTCTAAATAACTTCTCTTCCATTTTAAAATCCAGAATCTTTGATCTTGAGTTCAGGATTGCTCTTTGGCTTGTCTCTAAATAAAAGTGGCTTGTCCTTCTCAGTTGATGTAAGAGAAGAGTTTGTGCCTCCCTGCTGTTGAGGCTAGTTCATGTAACATTTTCACACCCCAGTTTTGTCTCCTTTGAACTTCCTTGTGCAGACTTGGATTGGTGAAAATGGATGATGCACATTACAAAGGTTCATGGAGTGAGAACAGTGGTTTTTCTCTTTGTCAGACGGAATAGAATAATTGAAACTACACCTTAAGAAATGCACGCTGGAAGTTGGGAAAACCTAAATATTTTGTAGTAATGTCTCATACAATCTACTCAGAGAGGAAGAGGGCTTCTTTTCTTCCAAGCTTCGTGTGCATTTGCCTTTGTTAAACTTCCTGCGTCTCCTGGTGGACAAATCTTCCAGCTTGTTAAAATATTTCTGAATGGTGGCTCTTCATTCTGATGGGTCCTGTTCACTTGGGACCATCCATAAACTTTGTGAGGGTGTAGATGTGGACAAGGACAGATGATAGGAGCATCTCTCTGGACTTCTTCCTCTAAGGTCTCTGAAGTCCCACTGATTTCCAGGTGGGTGTAAGTGCCTTGCAGGACCTGGGTGTCCCGGCGTGGGTTTGGATCCTGTCTGGAAGGCCTGTGAGGGCAAAGAGAACTGAGTAGCTTGGACTGCAGCCCCCAGGGAAGGAGCAGTAGCTCCAGGGACTCCTGGTAAAACAGTAAATCTGCTCTGTCCTTGGGAAAAAGAGGAACAAGGATGCAGAAGGGGCTGCAGTCTGTCAGGCTTAGGCCAGTCTGGTTGTCCAGGGGCGAGTGAGTGATAAAGATGAGCATTTCCCCAGTGGTTCATCCTGTGCTGAAGGTACCTTAGGCTGGTGAGTCGTCCCTCTGGAGGGGTTTGCCTTCCTTCATTCACTGCAGAGAGAGGTGATGCCTGGTTCGGAGCAGATGCTGCAGCTCAGTGAGCTCCATCCCTGGCTTGGGAAGTGTTTTCTGCGTGCACCAGGGCGGTGCTGCCCTTCAGGTGACTCAGAGCCTCTGCTGCTGTGGGAAGCAGGGCAGAGCAGGCGTGTGGGGATTATAAGATGATACAATTTCCCCTGAGGAAACCTTCAGCTCCGCTGAACTCTCCTGTCTGGGAGAGGAGCTGTCTGGCATGCATCCATAGCTGGGCCATGAGCTGGAAAGTTAAACCTCTTAAAATTACTGTGCTGGGTTTCCTTGTGCTGGGATTTTCTTTCCTCTTCCACAGTGGACAGGAGGGAGAACATGTTGGGGTTTCCTTGTTTAGCAGAGTTGGAGGCCTGGGANGTGGACAGGAGGGAGAACATGTTGACGTTTGAGTTGGAGGCCTGGGCAGATATTCCTGGACGTGATCTGCTCTCAGAACTGAGTGTAAACCTGAAATGACTCCGGAACAAAACTTAAAGCTCTTCTTTTCAGGAGTTGCACTTTTGAATAATAACCAACCAAAGCTGAAATGTGGCTGATAAGAATGGGACTAAAACCCACATGAAGTTTATTAAACTGTATTCGTGGGTTGTTTTGTTCTTCACTTTAAACATTAACTTCCTTTTAACTTTGAGGAAATGGTTAAACAACGATTTACAGCGTAACAGTTGAGAAATTGAGAAGGGGATGGAATTTGTCAGATGTTTAAATCTGTTCTCTTTTCAGCGTGTTCGTATGTATGTAACTAATGAACACTTAGGAGCAAGAGAAAAATCTGTTAAAGATTCAGCATTTCACAGATCTCCTTCAAAGATGTTGTGAAAATAAAAAGGGCTGGAAAAACAGTGTAACTGTTGGAGAGTATTAACATGTGGGAAGATGGAGAACCATGTGCAGAGAACGCTGGGGTTTGGATCCCTGTTCTGAGCGAGCCCTGGAGCTGCTGTAGCTCCACCAGCCCTGCCAGGGCACAGGGACAGAGCAGGGAAGCCAAGGAGGCAGGATGGGCTCGTACAAAGGCTGCGTCACCACTGTCATTTCAGTGACATTGTGTGAGGACCTTCCTCCTTTCCCTGCTGTCGTTTAGCCCAAGAAAAGCTCCAGTGGAAGATGATGTGAGGAGAGGAGTGAACTACTGCTAGGTCAGGAGTAGACCACAGAGCGAGCAGGTTGCTTGAGTGGCCACTGTGTGTGTGGAACTCTGGATAAGAGCACGTGGGAATGTTTTGGTGGTGAGCAATGTTGAGCTGACTTCTAAAATAAGGATTTGAAATATCCTTAATGTGAAAGATCTTGCCACTGTTAAGCACAGTGGTGAGTGGGGCTGTAGTGGGAATTGTGGATTATTGTTTGTTTTAATCAACTTGTCAGTTTGCCTGCCTTTGGAGGCTGAAATCATTCCAGCCTTTCGCGTTAGCAGAGCTGCAGGGTTCTGTCAGCTGCATGGTCTGGCCATACCAAAATTAAAGTGGTAAAATTAGTGCAGATGATGGTGAGCTCCTACAAGCCTCTGAATTTTTGGGCTCCTGATGACTCCCGTGTCTCCAGGATGGTGGGGCTGGGCAGCAGCTCCTTTTCCCAACATTCAGCAATCCCAGATCCTGGGCTCCCACAGAGAGAGAATGATGGGAGGAAATATCCCAGCTTTTGATATGCACCTCCCCAAGCAAATGTGAATTGGCAGATCCAAAGCATTTCACTTAATTGGAATGACTTCCAGAGATGTGGGAAAAGTAGCTCTGAGGGTTACGTGGTCTTCTGTTTTACTTCCTTATCTTCAAAATCCAAAGCCTTCTGCAGTCCCCAAACTTGTACAGACAAGGGAGGAAAAGCTCAGAGCCTTTGTCCAGTGCTGATCTCTCCTGCTGGGCAGGATCTGGAGGGTTTGAGGGATGCAAATGATGAATGCATTTCTTATGGAAAAGGCAAAATAATGACCAGACTATTCAAGTTACAGAGTCCAAAAGATCTCCTCTGGGCCAACAGGTTTGGGGACTCTTTAGAACCCAACTGGCGAGTCTGGCGAAATTTTTAACTCCCTAGGAATACTTTACAGGTCCAATCCTGCAAACCCTTCCTGCTTGAAACTCTATTTGCCTTGTCAGATTGAGCTTGAGATGCTTCCCAGCGTATTCCAGGGTGAAGATTCATGGCTCTTTCCCTCCACAGGTTTCACAATTCCAGAGCAAATGTGAAACATAAGTCTTTTCCAATGGTTTAAATTATTTTCACTCTTGATGCCAGAAAGTTGGGATAATGTAGGATGGTGATGAAACTGACTTCTTCTTACATATTTTTGGCACCAGCTGAAATGGTTGGCAGTCTGTCAGGAGCTCTGGTGTGGCTTTTAGTATCATGGCACCAGATTTACAATCCTTCTTCAAAATAATTAAAGTCTATATTAAAAAAGGGGGCAGGGGCTACCTCCCAGCTGGAAGACTGGAACAAGGAGGGGAAGTAGCGGAGAGCATCATAAAGGAGACTGGAAGAACAAGTCACCAGAGCTTTTGCTGTCTCTGAAGCAATTCTGACAAAGCCCAACTTGTGATTTAAATGAAAAGGCAGCCCTTTGGACACTCCAGGGCAGAGTGGGTCTTGTAAAGTGGTGAGCATTCAGTAGGGTCAAGGAACAATGTCGGATTTTCTCTGTAAATGGGAGGTGCCAAGGCGTTTTATCCTTAAGCAATTCCCCTGCCCCAAGAGCAAGGTCTCTTTTGGAAGGCCCCCGAAGAGGTGTCTCTGGTCTCCTCAGAGACAGGGGACTGATTGTCTCTGCTGTGCTTTGCAGCCATGGCCAGTGGAGACACCAACTCTGCCAGTTTTATTTTTGTCCAGGCTCCCTTTGGAAATCAGTGACCCTTTCTGAGACACCCTGGTTTCCCCTGAATGCTGTTCAGCTCGTGTGGCTGTCAAAGGAGGAGAGCTCTCATTTCTGCTAGCAGAAATTCCTCTTGCTGGAAATACTGGGCCAAAGGGATTTCCTGGGTGTACGTGAGGACTGAATTTGGCAGGGAGGTGTGGAAATGTACAATATACAGTATGTATGTAATGTATATTATAAATCATATTAGTACAGTCAGCTGTTGAGCATACAGCGTTTGCATGTACGTGCAGAGCATTTCTTTGGAGAGTTGCCTGGCTGGCACAGAACGTGGGGAGCTGGGGACCAGAAAAGTCTGGCCTCTTTTTTTATGCATAGGATGGGTGTTGGACCCCTCTGGAAGCACCTTTACCTCTCAGGTGCACAATCCTGGCAGGCCAGATGAGCCCTTCTGTTGTTAACATAAGTTAAATCAGACCTCAAGACTTCTCTCAAGGGAGAGGTGCACGGCAGAGCTGTGTTTTGAGACTTTTAATTGCAATATAAATAATCACTGGATTAGTACGATGAAAAGTAAGAACCCCTCATTGTAAATGCTCACTTTGTGCAAAGTGTTACAGCCTCAGTGTTGATTCCTAAACCTGGAGGCTTTGTTAAGTTTTAAGGTGATAACTTTGCTTTCACTCTCTTCTTTTCATGCCAGAAAAGGAGTGGAAAAAGCATAAAAGAACCTTAAAAGCTTTGGGTCGTGAGCAGAGGAGGGCTCTCCTGGGGCAGAAGCTGGCTTCCAAAGGTGTTCTTGCCAGCCCTGGTGTAAGGTCTGGACTTGGTGCAAGGAAGGCAGGGATTTAGGGCTCTGACCTGGACCCTACAGAGTTATTTAGGCAGGGTCTTTGCCTTCCTTGTGTCACTTATTCCAGAGATGGTGGAAAATCTCATAACTGGGACAGTGCAACAGTTCATTCCTGACTTCACCTCTGAAACCCAACCCATGGCTTACAGGGAGAGCAGAGCTGATTATGTGGCCCTTAATGTAGTGAGGAGGAGGTATTTGGTCCCAAAAAAATGTGTGTGGCTCTGCAAGTCACACTCGCATCAGTTCACTCTGTTGCCTGTGGGGATGGCACACACAGGGGCCTCCTGTGTGCAGGCAGTGTCACCTCTGTGCCCCGAGACAGCAAATGCCATTTTATGGCACTGCAATCCTGGCAGTAGGAAAGGTGGTTGTGTTAACAGGATTTATTTGTCCTTGTGTGAGCTGAGCATCTCGTAAAACACACGTATTAGTGGGGCTGTGTGTGGAGGGAGGGGAAGAAGGGAAAGCAAAGGTGTTGGCAGGAGTCCCCACCTTTCCTTTGTGCATGTGCCGTGCATTGTTCCTACACAGTGCTCAGTGATACAAAAAATAAATAAGAGAAGCAGGTGAAGTTCTTTAGTCTGTATTACACAGGCTGAGCACAGCCATCATCACCTCGTTTCCTCACACTGCAAATAACTGCAGTGAAGTGACCTGGGTTCACACTGCTCTGCTAGACAAGGTTTGGGTACCAAACTGATGGGGTTTTTTAATTCTGTTTTGTGGACAGGTTGGCTACATCCAGCTTGGGTCAGAGCAGCTGCTGATCCAACCCGTGAATGCATCCGAGACCTCGTTTAGTGGGAAGGAACATTTCGTCAGGCGGAGGCGATCCACCAAACCCGGCCACCCCCGCGAGCCACACGGTCCCGAGGAGCACTGCAGGGTCGTGGCAGGTGAGCTTGGAGCTGCTCCAGAGAGCAGCCACGGGAATTGTGTTTGTATTTTGTAATTCCAGTGGCTGGGCAGCTGGAGCTGGGGAAGGATGGCGAGTGTGAGTGAATCCTGCTGCTGCTTCAGGCAGGAGTCACATCGAGGACACAAAATTGTCAGGGCATGTGCTGTAGCATTGAACTTGTGAGATGATGAATTCTGCTCTGTGTGACCACTGCTCAGGGAGGGATTCACTGGGATTTTAGCAGAGGTCCAGGTTTTTTTAAGTGAAATCAGTGTTGAGGGGGGCTCTTCCATCTCGCCTTTCCACTGGAGTTGTGCTGAGCATGCAGAGATGGAATGGTGATCCTCACATTTCAAAATGTGGAAAACATCACTTCAGCTATTTTGATACAATTTAATCAGAAGTATCATCCGTGGAGTCCAGCTCCAGGGATCCAGCTCATAACAGGATAAAGGGATATCTGGAGATGGAAGAGATGAACAGTTTGTCTTTCAAAACAATCTGCTTTCTTTTTCTCCTTCTCATGCCATCATTCTTACTTCTGTCTAGCAGAGCACACGATCCATATCAGGGTCAACTGAGCAGACTTTGTATTATTTTATGGTTTTTCATTGCTTTTGTAAGGGCTTATGTGCATTTGGAACTACCAGATGTAGTTCAGCAAGGTGATTTTTTTAACTAGGAGCTCGATTTTGGTTTTGCTTTTGCTTTTCCTATCTGGTGTTTGACTCATCAAACTTAAGCTCTATCTGATAAAACAGCTGTTATATCATATATTATAATTTGCTATCATTTTTCAAGAGAAAATGGCCAACTCTGTTCATTGGTCGTATCCTGTCTTCTCCCACTTTCAAAGCCACACAGTCAAATTGCCAGCTGGTATAAACTTGTCTATTTTTGGCTTCTTTGGAGCAATTGAATTTTATCCTTTCTGGAATTCTCTCTGGGTGGGTTGCATAGGGGGTATTTTTTATGAACTTTGTGAAATCTCTTCATTAGGTTGCAGTGTCCCTGTATTTTCTGTTCCTTTCATTCCTTTCCTGCCTCACTACACAATATTCCAGCTTCTGCCTTCTCCTGGATGGATTGCATAAATGGAACAGTGGGTTCTGCTGCTGGGCTGCCAAAGGGGCAAAATGGGGAGCAGGGCTGGGAGGTTTTCTGGGTACAGGTGTGAGAATCACTGGTGTGGGAACAGCTGAGTGCTCAGGGACAAGGGCTGCTGGTGGACATGGAGGGATGTGGCAGCAACAGGAGGCACAGAAAGCTTCCTTGTGGGAGCAGCAGTGGAAGAGGCCTGAAAGAGCCCACTGGGAGAGGCAGCCAGGAACCTGAAGCTTGCCTGTAAGGCTTTGTATCTCAGTTGTTGTGTTTAACCAGACCTGTGCCCCAGCAGAACAACCTGTGCCTGCCTCTAAGCTGTGCCCTCCCTGGCACTGCTGCTCGTAAATCCTGCAGCCAGGACCTTTGTTCTCTCCTGTGTGGAGCTGAGCTCTTAATAGTTCAGCAGGTTTTATCAGTCTCAGCAGTTCAGGCTAAGCCAGTCTTCTTTCTGATTCTCTGAGAGTGAAATCTGGGTTCTGGTTACACTTAGAGATCCCTTATGTCTCTTTTCAGAGAAAACATCAGAATTCAGCACCGCTCTGATTTCCCAGCCAAGTTCTGTAGGTGCTGCAGCCCTGTGGTCACAGAAAATGCATTTCAGAATTCTTACAGTGTAAAATAAGACAGCCATTATTTAAAATCTGAATTGAACCAAGATCAGTCCAGGAAATCAGCCTCATCCTTTTGCCACTGAACCTTGTGACCTTTTTTCCAGGGGCAGGATGCTCCCTGTCCTTGGCAGAACTGGAATTCCCTCCCTGAGAAGAGGGACTAAAGGAAGGAAACTGGAGAGACATTGGGTAATAATTATGTGGGATCACAAAGGGAAAGAGGAGCTGAGTGAGAATGAAGATACTAAAAGAAGACACTGAAAAAAGAGTATTTTCAGTAACACCTCCTGCTTCCTGAAGGCTTCTGGGGACCCACTGCTACAGCTGGGAGCAGAATTCCCATCCCTTGGGTGCTTATTCCTTCTGCTGTGCTAAGAAGGGAGCCAAGCCCCTGCTGTGCTGCTCCTGCCAACAGCCACTGCTCCAAGTAGCCCTGTCCTAAAATAATGCAATTGCTCGTGGGCTATCCCATTTAAAGGCAGACCCCTGGATGTTTGTCACTGTTGAGGGAGAAAAATACAAGTCATGGCTTTAATAGGCTCAGCACATTAACAACCTAATTGACTCCTGTCTGCTTGGGATTAACTTTCGTGCACAAGGAGTTTAGAAACAAAAAAATTAATCCTCTCTTGCCACACAAAAGGTCCATTTCTAATAAAACTGTGTGGAAGTGGCCGTGTAGGGATCTGCTTCCTGAGTTTCTCCTGGGAAAAGTTCTCTTTACCGTGATACCAACATGGACTGGTCAGATTTGTACTAGAGTTTGTTTTCCACTGGCTTAAAATTTGACTCACCCAGGCAAAATTTTGGCAGGAAAGATTGGAGAATGTACATACATGGGAATATTCCTATGCCAGACATCTTAGATACAAACACTGTATTGTGGAACGACATAGACAGAAAAATACAGGTCTGTGTAAATACAGTATAAAACAAGTATTTTTCAAGGGCACGAAAGTGCCATGCTTGGGCATTTTCCAGTCATTTCCTGCTGTTCTAGTATTTTCTGAATACACAAGAACCACCTGTGTATGTATTTTCTTCTGAAAATTTTGGAATTCAGATGTAGCTGGCATAATCCGGGGTTATTTGGGAATCAAAATACAAAACATCAGCTGAATTTTTAATGCTAATTATTGATCATGTCATGAAAATTTAAACAGGGCTAAATTGCTCAATGGCGAATTTCCTGTGATAGATGAACTTAATTACTTGTAAAACAAAGATTCTTGGGGATGTAATGACTTGTGTGAGTGTTCGGAGGAGGAGCAGGAAAGCACTTGAAGAAAGCAAAACGAACTTAATTAGGAAGTGCTGTTGAGAGGACAGGGAGCACAGCTTTCCAAGGGCATTGCCCTTGTGTTCCACCCAGAAATGTGGTGCTCTCCCTGCAGACCCCAGCCTTGGGAGGGGGAAGGTGGCTTGGGGCCAGCTAACGCCATCGGGCTGGTTTGATAAGCAGGAGTTGAAATCTCTAAAACAACTTCTTTAGTCTGAGTGGTGTAACATGTCCTGCAGCACTCAAAATTATTTTTAGGTCTGCAGGAGAACTTTGTGGGAGCCAAATTTCTCCTGGAATAATCTGTATAAGAGGATTAATCTGGCTGTAGTCAAGAATGGGAAAGTACTTAAGGTTTTGCGTGACTGGATCCTTGAGATTTGAACCTGAAAGTGTCTACTAATGGGTTAAAAGAAATCCCAGGGCTGATGTTTTAATTCCTTTGTTTAAGTTCCAAAGTGCTCCAGCAGCAAAGGAGGGATCCCTTCACCACGGGCCAGGTGCTATTGGTAGTCATATGATATGTGAATATGTTTTATTTTTATCACCTGTCATCCAGCAAGAGAAAGAGTTCAAGTCACAATGCACATTTCTGCTCAGGCATGAACATGAGCCCCTGTGAGGCAAACAGAAAACCTATTAAAAGGTTTCCAGGTGCACATGCAGTGAGGGGGAAGGAGGGGAAGGTTGGGTTTCACTTGCTGTGGAGCAGGGAGTCGTGAGGAACATGGGAAATAGCTTCACACCGGTGATGTGAAACACTTCTCATCTCTGGACACTGGGCAGCATCTGTGCAAACCTCCTGTCACACCCTGCTCTCATCTTAAAGACCAGCTCTGACAACTTTCTTGTCAGAGGTTCTGGAGAAGTGTTCTTGCTGTGGAGAGAGTGGAGTCAAAGGGAGTTTTGTTTGCAGGTTTTAAGACATGCAAGTAAGAATTTCCCTGCAGAAGAGCCAGGCAGGAGAGAAAGATCTCTTTTAATGCATCATGCATGATTTCTGCAGTGCCCAGCCCCTGACATAGAGCTTCTTTCATTGCCCTGTCTCTGACACCTTGTGACATACAGCAAAGCTGTTTCCATGTGACAATATCCACCACAGCCTCAGCTGCAGTAAATGGATTATTTATGTTAACTATCATGGATCAGCAGTAGTTTAATTATTTACTGAGATTTGGACAATATTTTGCGTGTTTTCTTTGCCATCAGAGTGTGTGGGTGGGAAAATTTCTCAGTTTTTCTTGATTTTGAGAAAATATCAATGTTCAAGACAGAATCAAACCATGTTGTGAAAGCATAGGAATCTCCTCTAACCATGACATAAAACTTTCTGTTTCTTTGGGAAAAGTAAGTTCTGTTACAACTTTTCCAAAAGTCTCCAGTGATGTATTAAAGTCTCCTTGCATGGAAAGGATTTGATATAAAATACAGTCCAGGAGCATGAGAGAGAGCAGCTTGTCTTTGGAGGGAAGGTTGTTATTTCATGTTTAGGGTATAAACCTCATAAATTACTCTTAGATGTGGGTTTGCTTTAAACCTTTTTGTCAGTTTAAATGAACCAGTTTTCCTTTAATGCAGATATGCTGCACATACAGTGAAATTAACAGGAAGATCAACATTTTGATTCACAAAATAACAACGTGTCACTTCTTTGCATAGTAACTTTGCAACCTGTTTTAACAATTTATCAAAGCTGGTAATAATTTAAGTAAGTGCTGGTGTGCAGGTATCAAATGTAGGGAACACTTTCCCTGAACAGGTATAAATCTTAAACACATGTTACTGCTCCGTTGCATTTCCCCATCTTTAATCATTGTCTCTTAGCTGTGTTTTCTCTGCAGGTTTGACTTGGCCTGAAAGAGCCGTTGTTATGGCCAAAAACATGTGCACTAAAAATAGAGAGATGTAATGCAACCTGTATTAGTCCATATTAGGAAGCAGCTGTTGGAGAATTAAAGCAGGATTTCGACAATGGGCTCTACAGAAGATGTGATGTGATTAAGTGTTTGCAAGCCCAGAAGGATTCCCTGTATCGGGAACTCAGCACTTTACCCATGGGAGTGTGTCTCACTTCTGTGGATAAATCCCTTGGTTTTTCCAGGTCCCTGGTCTTCCAAACGGGGAGCCTGGGTTTTCCCTGCAATCATGTGATTGTTTCCTCGTGGCTGATAAACAGCAGCCTCCTGCAGCAGTCTGACGTGCAGAAGTGTCCTTTTCCATCACATGTGGCACGTGAGGTTTTACTGCAGGCCTGTTCTGGGTGATTCCCTCAGTGTGGATCATGAGGAGTGTGAGGGACTTCAGGTTCTTCTCCCTCTGCTGTCAAGGTGAGGAAGAGACACAAAGAGGAAGTGTAAATGCAGGCAGTGAATGGATTTCCTCCACTTCCAGAGCAGCTGTGCTGCTCCTTTGCTTGGTTCCTGATAAAGCTGAGTGCTGGTTTCCACTGGAACCCAGTGAAATCCAGCCTGGCAGGTGGTGATGAGCTCAGCTGTCATTGTCCACTGTCCTATCTCAGGATGTTCATGGATATTCCATGGCCATTCTGGCTAGAAAAGCAGAGAGGTGGTTCCTGGACTAAGGTACACTGCTCATCTTTTAGGTGTCTTTGCTTCTTCCACGTTATCACTGTCCATGGCTCAAGCCATGCCCACCGTGCCTGCTCCTGTACCACTGAATTCTCTTATTTATCTGCCAGGAGTCCTTGTTTGTGCCGTCCTTTTCATGGCAGATAATCCGGGAGGTGAGAATCTTTGAAATCTGGTGACAAATGGAACCACTGAGCAGGGATCACAGTGCTTATCCTGTCCTGTCTCAGACCTGCCGTTAAAACAAAGTCCTGATGTGTTGTGTTGATGACTGAGTTTGTTTTGCAGAAGAATAAGGTTTTAGCTGATGTGTCCAAGCCACAGACTAGCTTGGATAACAATCCTTGCTCTAAGATCTCCGTGGTGTTTTGAGATGCAGCTCAGAGTTCATGGCTTCTGTCTCAAGTTCTTGTTTGCTGCTGTGCCAGAGAAATAGTCATGAACTTGTGATTTGGTATGAAAGTGGCTGTTTGGGAAAAAAAAATAAACAAAAAAACCTCCAAGGCAAAACAAAACCATTTTTGGAAGGTGAATTAGGGAATAATGGATCATTCTGCTGTGCAGTAATTTTTCCTAGCAGTTGATGCCTGATTTTGTCTGCCATTCCAGTCAGAGAGAAATCGGAGGTGCAGTTTTGTAGGATGGGGCATCAAAAATGAGAAGACATCTCTCAGTCTGTAATCAGCTGTTCTTTCAATGAGCAACCATTTGTAATTCCTGAACTTCAGGCACCCCACTGGTGTCAGCTGGCTGTGGTAAATCTGAAATTCCAAGGTTTTGGTGGAGGTATAACATGTCAGGGCACAGGGGTAATTCTTGTGCAGCATCCTGGCAGAGGTGAAGGGTGGCTCCATGTCTGGGATTAATCACCTTTTGAGAGGTGTTTCTATCCTGCTGCTGGTACCAGGGACATTTTGTGGCATCCTGTCCCTCTGATAATTCAACATTGACATAGGGTTTTAGGATAAGTAGTAAGAATACACCTCAAGGACTTCCTTTCTTTAATTTCTGAGCTTGGTTTCTGTGCAGGATCTCCCTTTTCTTTCTGTTTTGCTTTGGAGAGGTGATGATTTTTACTTACAGGTGAAGCTAATAAAACCTGCCTAATGTGAGTACCAGTCAGAGGTTCTCTGGAAACTCCTGAGGCTTAGGGAGAATTAATTTTAGCTGTTTGTCCCACTTGAATACCCTCTCTTCCTTTTTATGCTGCTGAAGTAACAGGACGTGGTAAAACAGAGCTTGCCCTCCAAGGGTTTATGGAGATGTTAAAGGGGTCATGGGAGGAGGAAAGGGAGCAAAGGGCTCCTGGGGAAGAGCTGGAGAGGGTTTTTAAGGCAGCAATAGAAAAGAGCTTCTAAGGAGAAATCTGGCCTTGCAGAAAGGACTCTGCAGTTTAACTTTTATTTGTGGCTTTTGTTGAATGGCATCCAGAAACTGTCAGTAGGTTTAACAAGAATGAGGTAGCTAAAATTACAAAGGGAGAGATTAGGCAGGAAAAAATAGTGGAAGGCTGTAAGAGAAGAGGTTACTTTTAGATGAGTCTGGGAAATACAGTTGGAAGGGAAGGTAGGAGGAACAGGAAAGGACTCTGCACTTACAGCAAGAATCTGCCAAAAGCCAGACAGTGCTAGACAGTGCTTTTGGTGTGTAAGAGGAAAAGGTCATTTGGGGCGGTTGCTCTGGAACTGCACATCTGTTGAGTTGCCATAAAAAGCACTGAACGTAAGGAGTTTGCTACAGAGGCCTCAGAAGAGCCTTGTTGTGCTTCTGATCACAGTGGGGACTCTGGTGCTTCCCGTTCTGAGGGAGATTTCCAGCCCTGCAGGACGTGGTGTGGTGACGTGGCTTTGCAGGTCATGAGCCAGGGAAGGGTGAATGAAAGTCACCTCATGAGCTTGTGCAGTGTCACAGCCATTTTTTGCTGAGGACCTGGGGGTGTTTCACCCTTCTCCCTTCACTTCACAGTCCTGAATTTAGTGGAATTTTTGGCCCAACAGACTGTATAACACAGTGTCAGAGTGACTGGCCAAGGAGTAATGTCCCTTGTGCCCAGTCACCTGCAGCATGTACGTGCTGTGTTGTAGATTGACTCTTTCAGCTCATATTTCATATGAAATTCTCTGACCTCTTAAGCAGGGAACACCTGACTCCTAAAATCATGTGCTGTGTGCTCCCCACAATGTAAACTCCTCTGACAGCTCCTGCCCGTGGTTTATGGCCTCTTATGCCTTCACACTAACACTTAACATCTGCACCACAAAATTTGTAACATCACTTTGTTCAAATAAAGAATCCACCAAGCATTTAATCCTTGTTTTAATGGCTGATGTTTATTTTACTTTGGGGTTTCGTGTACTCATGGAGGGATTCTCTGCCCACGGTCCATAAATCTTGCAGAGCAGGAGTGAGACTTCTCTGTGCTGGCTTGTTTCTGAAGTGAGGCTCTAGAGATGGGGTATTTTTATTTTTTTGATACCTCCATAAAATTGACTCACTTTCAGGTGTGAGCTGCAAATGCTCTTAATAAGGATTTTTCCTGTTGGTTTTGGATCTTTCTCTTCATCACACATCTGTGATATGGGATATGTGCATTTCCTTTCTCTTTGTGGTGGTTCATCCATGCAAATGCCTGGTTTTCTCCTTGTGCTTGATTATTGTGGAAAATTGTTTGCATTTGTGGCAGGAGGATGCAAAGAGAGACCACTGTGAAAGTGACAGAAAGGATAAAATAATTTACCCTATAGAGGAGCTATGAACTTGAAAAACCTCTCCTATTTTAAGTAGCTGGTGTTGCTGTGCCTGTTCTGGAGGGTTCAGCAGTGACCTCCTGAGCTCTTCGTGGGCTCCCTCGAGTCCTGTTGCCTGTTTTAAGTGCAGCTAAATTTGCACTTGGACAATGTGAGGGTGAGAGCAAGAGCGCGGATTCTCCCCGTCAGGTCGCTCTGGCTGCGTTTCCAGGCAGCCTGGGGGGTGGTGGTTTTCCACACACATCCTCTGATCCCAGCCCCTCGGTGGAAGGCAGCCAGCCCACAGGAGGAATGGGGGCCAGAGGCTGTGTGTGAACCAAGACTGCCCAGCTGTACTGGTTTGAAAGCAAAACCAGTGAGAAACTCCAAGTCAGAAGTACGATTTAATAGGAAAAACTAAAATAAATGCAATAGTACAAAAAGAAACCACTGACAGAGTCAGGATACAACCTGATACACCATAAAATGGTGGCTGCAGTCCTCCAGAGTGATGGTTCTGTTGAAGCAGTGATCCTGTAGGAAAGGTCTGGTCGTCACCTGAAGGTCCAGTGGTAGCTCTTGTCCTCTGGGAATCCAGTAGGTAAGGGCTGGCTCTGGTGTTTGAAATCTTAGCTTATATCCAGGATGGGATGCTTGGTTCCTCCCTCTGGGCAGAGCATCTCACAATGGGAGGATGTAATTTTATCAGTCGTGTGGTGAGACTGGATGGCCCATTAACAGGAGATATCCCCCAGAGGGAGGATGGGTCACGGGAGAGATAAGGAACCCTGTCCCACCTGGTTTCGACAGCTGGCCCATGAACAGAAGATAGTCCAGAGAGAGGAGGCAAGGGACACAGCCCCACCTGGTTTCACCAGCTCCTGAAGCTGGTAATAGAATACACTGCAACCCAGGACACCAGCCCTTTGCCAGGAGTCCCTTTAGGCTGCTGCTCTCCAGAAGTCACACGTGCAGAGTTCTGTTCAGCTCCAAAGAGGTGCCAGCTCCTCCATCTGCCTCGGGAGGAGGGACCACGCTGGCAAGTGACCATGGCATGACCTCTTCTCCCCAGAGAGCAAGCTCCAGTCTAGCAGAGTGGGTTCTTCCTCTGACACAAGTGTCTTCCACCAAAAAAAGATTTTTAAGTGAAAACCCAGAGAACTCCATTTTTTTTCCTTCCTTAATAAACTTGAACCTCTTTACGCAGCTCATTCAATGCCAGGCCTAGACTTAGTTGAATCTAGGCTTAGCCTGCCATAAGAACAACTTCTCCACAGGTAAGAGATTTATACCACCTGAAAACATTTATTAGGGGATTGCCAAAATAAGAATTTGATGGGGATGCTCCTGTTTTCAGGAAGGTTCTGACTGATAGCAGCAAGACCCAAAATGTCCGTGTTTTTACTGAAATAATTCACCTTCTTTTCTTTTTTCTTTGATTTCTCCTTGGTATTTAAATGATAATGTTGAGGACGTGTAGCTAAGGATGTGCTGCTGTGCAGAGGGAGGGATGGGAAATGAATGGAATGAAAGGAATAAAATAAAAAACCAGTGTGAGCTGTCCACAGGAGTTTGGTGAAGTCATCTCCATCTCGTAGTTGGCAAATCAAAGGTGCATTCAGCTCTCCTTCTTTCTTGTATAGTCAATCCTTTTAATTTTATTTATTTTATTTTTATTATAGAGATCCTCTGCTCTGGGGCAGCTTTGCCATGACTGTGCACTTTTCTGTAGCTGTCCTGCAGCCCATGTGGAAAACTGGTTATTTTCTTCGTTGCTGCTGGCATGTAGCTTCCATTATTTATGATCACCCCACATTTTCTTTTTTTTTTTCTTGTCCATAGACTCCTGTCTGTCTCTTTCAACCCAGGAGGATATTTCCAAACTCTCTTGGAAAAAAAAAAGAATCAAGTCAAATTTCATGGTTGTTTTCTCAGTTTAAAATATGTACCAAGTGTTGACAGTTGATGCCTTGGGCAGAAAAGCACGTGCGGAGCTGTACTGCATGACTGTGAGAAAACCAGGAATGAGGAGATGGGATGGATGTGTGGAAATGTGCATATTGACAAGGCAGAAAATGTATGAATGGGTAAAGGCAGGGAGTCCATTTCAGGTGGACTTTGGCTGGCTCATGGAGTTTGTCAGCCTGGATGCAGGAGGGTCAGTCAGGGAAAGCTGATGATCTGGGAAAGAAGGGAAATTCAAGCTGAATTATGTAAGGGAGCTGGTAAACAGGCTGTGGAAAATCAGGATCAGTGAACACCCGCTCAGCTCTGGCTGCTGCTTTGCTCAGAGAGGGTCTCAGGTTCAATCTAGAGAAAATTAAAAAGTGGTGCTCTGCTCTGGGGAGTGAGCAGCATGTGTTGTGTGACATAAGAGGGACCTGTCTGATCATCCATTAGGGTCTGTCCCGTGTCAGTTTTGCACTGAGTGTTGTGTTTGTGTTGTTTCAGGACTTGTGTGTTCTGTTCCCTTTTCCACAGGAAAACATCAGCATTAATAGCAGTGTCAGTATCTTATCCATAGTATATCACAGGCTGAACAGTAGGCAGAGATAATTTCAGTGAATCTTGGCAGTTTGTTTCTTATTGCTTGAATAAATTTGTTTTAATGACTTCATTTGCTTCTTTCATTTTACAATTGAAAGCGTGAAGACAATTTTGTGGCTGTAGTGAAGTGAGCAAGTTCAATTCCATATTTGAACTGAATTTCTCCTCTGGTCAAGCCTCAGCTGCTTTGCACATCTGCCTGTGGAGACAGTTCACCTTTCAGCTTAGAAGAAGACATTATTAATACATCAGTCCTTCAGCTGAGAGGAAGGGAGGTTTAACTTCTGTGGTTTAATTTTTTGTATCAATGGTAGCTTGACCACTGCTTCATTTTTTAGTTCTTAAAATGGGCCCTTGCCACAGGTCCTTGTAACTGAAGTTCATAAATCAGCTGGTGCAGGGAGTGTCCTGGGTTTGGGTCACAACCCCAAGAAAGAGGCTCGTGAGCTCTGCTCGTAGGTGGCCACCAGCTGCTGGGGCTGCTGCTCAGGCCAGCAGCAATAAATGAGCAGAGAAAGCCTGAGAAGGTCTTACCTGGCCTGACCTTCTGCACTTCTGGGTTTCAGCCTGAGACTTCTGCAGTTGGCCAATAACGAGTGTTCCAAAACAACCTGATTTAATTTGAAAAATTTGAGACTATCTTATGCTCTGTTGCATTGCTCCAGTATGCTGGTAGCAAGGCAAAATGGAACTGATGAGAATGTTGGGTCCAGGAATATCTCACAGCTCCCCTGGAGAAGCTGCACAGTCTGTTGTGCACATTGCATCCCACAGCATGGTTTCCTATCCTAGAATTTCCTTCAACAAACTTCTCCTGAATTAGCTCTTGTTCCATTACAGTGGAATGTTACTCCTTTCACAAGCAGTATTTCCAATTTGTGACATTTTTTGCAAGAGCATGACTTAATGATTTGAATTACAGTTAATCTTTTGCTTTTTTTGAACTTTTCCCATCCTCTTCCCTCTTTTCACATCATCTGCTGGTCTCTGTACCCAGAGACACAGATGTACCTGCAGTGGAACCTCTTGGAGGCTTCTTTAGCCAGCCAAGAACACTTTAATCTAAAGGTCGTTACAACCTGAGTGTGCATGAGAATGTTTGTTGAAAAGGGTGAGGGTGTTTTGTTATGATCTGCCAGCCTTAAAAGGTGCTTTGACCTTTCAGAAAAGAAGAGACAAAAGAAAGTGAAGTCCACGAGTGACTGGCGGGAGAGGAGGAACGCGATTCGCCTCACCAGCGAGTACACGGTGGAGACGCTGGTGGTGGCAGATGCTGACATGGTGCAGTACCACGGAGCAGAGGCTGCCCAAAGGTTCATCCTCACCGTTATGAATATGGTAAGTAGGCACTTCACTCTCAAAAGAAGAAGAAGGAGTAAGCAGGACATACCCAGGGTAGGATGAAGCTGACTTGACAGTGGAAATCAAGGACTGATTTGACCTTCAGGTACAAAAAAAGGTTTTGGTTTTCTTTGGTTGTGTGCCTCTTCTCCATTTGTGTAATTCCTGATTTTTGCCACAATAAAAAACCCATTTTTAAAAACTGAAAATGCAAGTTTTCACTTAGGAAGTAGTTGTTCAGGAGTGGTGTTTTCTACCAGGCTTCTGGTGCTGCTGTGGTTTACCTTGGAGGAGGGTAATCCGCAGTGGACAGATGGTCTTGTCTGACATGTTTCTTGGGTTCCTAAAGATTCCTGTGGCAGACGTGTTTCAGAAGAGATATGGGTCATTGTTGTAGGCAGTTGAAGCCAGCAGTCATACTGATTTCCAGCAGAAAACCTGGCTGTAACTCCAGAATGATTTTTATCTCTGATTTTTACACAATGAAGATGGCTGCTTCCCTTCATGTAGAAAACGTGGCAAACTTACCACCCAACTGCTGGCTGATCCCACTCTTTTCACCCCAGCACCTCTGGGGCTGCATGAAGGGGTGCCAGTCATACCTATGAGTACTTGATGGAGGTGGGCTTGAAAATTACTGTAGAAATCCTAAGGATATCTTTTGGGAGTGAGGGGAACCTTTGGAAATTGCAGGATCATGTGAAGTGTGGGTGTTAATTTGTGAGCTGTCCCTGTAGTGGGGCCTTCTGTCTCAGCTGATAAGGGAACACAAAGCCTCCCACAGGGAATGCTTGCTCAGTTGTTGGCAGTGCCAGTGAGGAGGGAATGGCTAAATTGGATGTGGACGTGGAAAATTCTGCTCAGAGGCTGCAGGGGTCCTTGCAGAGGCATTTGCACAAGAAAGTCTTGGAGGAAGCTCGTATTCCTTTGCCCATGCTATTGTAATATCCAGGAACAGCTCATTCTCCTCACTGTGCCTCTGTTGGTGTTTATGAGCAGCAAATTGGCTTGGGAAAAAATAACAGTTCTGAGCAGTAATTGCCTGGTCATGCTTCCCAGTGAAGAGATGGATGCTCGGCATAAACCAGCTATGGAACAGCAGCTTTTTAAGAGGTCTTGTGTTCCTTCATCAGGCACTGGAGTGAGGGAGCCCTCCTGGAGGGAGATGCTTTGCTGGTTGAGTAGGGAGTTTGATTAGTCTTTTCCATTTAATGAGCTGCTTTTCTGTGTCCCTTCCTCTACCTTTTATTTTGCCTTCCAGTGTGCTCTGGCAGTTGTCACTTGGTGGGGCTCCACTGTGGCTCTGCAGTCACTTTTGATGATCCTCATGCCAACAGGTCAATGATTTCATTGTGGCCATTGGGGATCTCTGTGTTGTGTAGCCTTTTCAGCCTGTGAAGATTGTTAGGGGTGAACAGACTGATGGACCGAGTCTTAAACAGAAGATAGCTGTGGATCTTTGAATCCTGCTGTCTGTCCAGGCTGAGGTGCTGCAGAACATCTCAGCAACATCAGCTTGCCAGGTGTGAATAAATCTGTGTGGGGAGGTGCTGATAGATGGGTTGGGTTCTCTAAACCCATTTATTAAACAAATATTGAAGCTTAGTTTCCAATGGATTAGGCTGATGGGCTTTTAAGCTCGGTTCTGATGCTGTAGCGTGAGCTCACCCCTTTATTAGACACCGGAGAGAGCACATGGAAGAGGACTCTTGGATGAGCAATACATTCATGAGACATCTCCTCAGGTGCAAGGTCCAGCTGAAATCCTTCCCACTGTTAAGTCATTGCTCCTGGGGGCTCACTCGTGGGAGATTTTTTTCTGATGTCTGATAGGATTTGAATTCATGTTCCAGCTTTTCGGCCTTCAGAGAGGCAGTGGAAGAGTCTCTCCCTTGGCCACCTACATTCCCATGCTCTTAGGAACATTTTTCAGACCTGTGAAGGGAGCTGCTTGTGAGTGACTGACAAGATGAGAAGATGGTGAGGAATAATGATAGGCAAACACATAGATGGCATCACTGCATAAATCCCTTATTCTGTGGCGACAGAACCAGGTGAAGTTCAGGGAAATCAAAGTGGATTTCAATGTTAGCTTTGCGTAATGAAAGCTGACCTTCATCCCAGGAAAAGAAACTAAAGGATAATTCAGAAAAATGTATTTCAGAGAGAGAATCCTGTGGTTTGAGTAGGCCTTAGCCAAGCTCTTGACTCCTTGGTATCTTTGTTTCCTGCCTCCCTGTCAGCCCTGGGTGACTGTTAGCTGGGGGACAGGATTTGCCCCATGATATTAGGCAGTGCTTATTCAGCTATACTGCAGGATGGCAGGCTGCCTCTAAAAGAAACCAGAATGTTAATTTTGGCTTGGATGCTTGCATTTAAGCAAATAGAACATTACTGGTCAGGGGTATATTAACTTAACTCCTCTCTGTAAGCCATTACGTTTACTGTCAAACCACAAAACAAGCATTAAGAGGTCTTATTAATGCATTTTATATTTATAGACATTTTAAATAAAGTGATCTGCCTTAAAGTATTTAATATCTATTTATGTTACAAGAATTTCTGAAGGGGAAAAAAGTCAGCATTACAAAATACGGGTTTATTGCTCCCTTGGTAAATGAGAATCTTAGAGAAAAAAACCCACCACCCTCCTCTAGAATAACAGCTAAAAAGCACAGCAAACCCATTTTGGAACCCAGAAATACCAGGTAGTACTTCATGTGTCAAATGCTGTGTTTTTAATGTTCTATAGTTCCATCTGCCTGAACAGAGAATAGACTCACATTAAAAATACATGTTTTTTGTGAGTGTCACTGTAGAGGCGCAGGCTCTTCCATTTACTAAACTAATATTTGAAATTATAAGACAGATTTTTCCAAGACCATGGAAGAATTTCCCTCTAAGGTAGTCTGTAATGTATGAGTAGGAACAAGCACAGCTCCAGGGATTTGAGTTGGCTTTTTTTAGGTCACCACTGCTAAAAAGAAATCTTTTCTTGTTTTCTGGCACGGTGTTTGATTCAGCACGATTTTCCAAACAGGTGATAAAGTTGTTGTCAAATGCTGCCGTGCACAGCTGCAGCTTTAGCAAGGCAGTGAGGTTGTGGGCATGAGGAATGGAAAGAACATGGACAGGGAGAGAGATATCTGCAGAGCTGTGGGAGTGCAAAACCAGCTACTTAAATATAGGTGCTGATGTCTCTTTCTGAGTTAAACTCCCTTGTTATTGAGCTTTGTTGCAGTGTTTGCATTCCAGTTCTTGTTGCACCTTTGGCTTGAGAGCGTCTCCTGTTTATGCCATTCTTCTGTAGTCACTAGTGTTTAGAAGTTCCTCTAAATTCCAAACCCAAGTGCCTTTGTGGTAAAACAAGCTTAAAAACATGCTTATTTTGCTCACCCATTCTGTTAGTCTGCGTCTGGCAGCTATAATTTCTCATTTCATTTCGTCCATGTGGAGCCCTTACGATGGATGTTCTGTTCTTGCAGGAGTTGTATGCTTTTGTTTGCTCTTGTGTTTGCTTTTCATCTGAAAGAAGTGACCAGTAAAGGAAAAAGGAGATTCGAGGAACTGCAGTGGCCTCTGCTGTGTCTGGTCTTCATGATTTAGGTTTTCAGCTTTCTGGAGAGAATTAATTCAAGTGATTCTGGAGATGACTGGTTCAAATGGTGATAAATGAGGATGAGACCCTTTGGAAAGTCCTGTCCATGGCTGTTGTGTCGTTAAGAATGAGGAGTGACTGTTTTCAGCCAGTCCCTGAACCGTGAGTTGTGGATGTTGGCTCCTTGCAGTGTGCAGAGCTGACTTTGCAAACCACGTCCCACCCAGACTGACCCTCTGAGCATTTAGGGACAGAGACGTCTGAGCTGCTGAATTTCCAAGACCACAACATAGTCATTTAACAGCTGCTTTCTGTGGGTTTAAAAACCTGAAAAAAAGAGTTGGGTTGGGTTGGGGTTTTTTTTGTCCCCTAAGTGCATTTCTTTGGGTTTTGGAATAAATTACAACTGTGGCTTGGTTTGGAGCTTGCCTTTTTCTCCGAGAGTGCAGCATGCAGGGTGAGTTTTGCAGTGTGTGTCAGTTCTCCTGCAGCTGTTGCTAAGCCACGCGATTACTGTGGAAGCTCTTTGCAGCAGCAAGCAGGAACTTGAAGTTAGTGATCTTTTGGATGTCATTAAGAGGGAAAATTCTTATGTTGTTCTTTCGGAATGATACTGTTTTAGTCTCTGAAGCCTGATTTTTACGCTCCACAGATTGTTTTTCATTTTGGATTTCCCCTGTGAGGGTTTTTTTTTATGTTAAAAAAGCAGATAAAATCATTTTTATCGTGCTTGCATTGATGGATTTATATGTCTGTGCTCTTGGGGGCTGGCACATAAAGGCTCCAGAGCTGCTGCTGATAATCAGCTCCCTTACCCTGGTCTGGAATTTTCATGATGGGAACGGGGGAGTAAGGGAAAAGGATCTGAGTGTTTGATTACTGTCTACAGATTTCTCTTTTAGCTCCAGCAGCCCCAGGAGAAAGAGTTATGTCAACTGTATCTTATAAAGAGCTATGAATATGTTCTTTTTCATAATGTTTAAAGGAGTAATTTGAAGGCTTGGCTTTAGGTGGGTGTTAGAAATCCTATAGCACTTTTCAAAACAAGAGAAAGACAACCTCAGTAACCTGACTAAGGCTTCTGCTGTCCAAACCTCATCCAGCAGCCAAGGCAATGGGAAGGCTCCTGCTTGAACGCAGTGCTTAGGGAAGAAAAAAGGAGGAAAAAAAAAGTCAATTTACCCTTAGGGTTGCTGTTCTGAACTCCAAAACATCTGAAACACACACGTCTCCCTCCCACCATCCACCTGCAGAGGAAGCTCTTGAGAATTAAAAAAAAAAATTAAAATGATGTAGTTTAGTTCCTCTCTCAGCCCAATTCCTTATGTCTGCGTTTGCTTTGTGCGTGCTGGGGCAGGCCTGGACAGCTTATGCCAAAACTGCATTTGTTCTGCCCCTTCCATGTCAGAGCTGTAAGGAGAAGGAAAGGCAGCAGGAATGCAAACAGAGGAGGATGGTCCAGCCTTCGAGCTCTCCTGTTTTCTTTAGGGCATTCTGTACAGTAAAGCTCTGTCAGAGAAATGCAGATGAAGGGGGAGATGCCAGAGACAAGCTTTATTCTTCTTGTTGTTCTGCACTTCCCCTTCCCTTTTTTCTCTGTCTGATTTGTGTGGTTCTTTACCATATCTCCTGTGTCCAGAGCTCACTCTACTTTTGATGACTCCTCACAGAGAAGTCAGTACAGGAGTGTAGAAGTTCACTTGCAGCAGGGCACCCACAACTCTTCAGTCACACTGACCACTTTTCCCATCTCTTCGTTTCGTCCCAGTGATCCAGAACCTCCCTTTCTCTTCCAGCCAAGCTGCTTTCTGCCGCTTGTGGTGGTGTCCTAAACCAGTAACCTTTGCATTCGGTTCTGTGGCAGGGTTTCATGCAGCTGACACTTCTGTTCCCAGCTGCCTTATTTTATTAAAAGGTTCTCAACCACCCCAAATATTTTTACTTTTCCCCTGCTAGAAGTAGTCACAGCAGCCTGAAGGGTGTGATGCAATTAGAGGCTTGAGGAAGGGTGGCCCACGGTGTTGGGAGTGGGCAGGGAGGTGTCTGTGAGTCAGTCTCTCAGTCCGTGCAGCAGGAAATCTTGAGAACATCTGCAGGAATGGGAAATGCCATTCCTCATCCCCTGGTACCAGTTATCCCAGCCACTTCACTTGGCACGTGCTGGTGATGGACACTTGGATGTGGTGTTGAACAGCTTGGACACTCTGAGTCTGTGGGGTTTGGTTTCCTCGTTGGCTGGGTGAGAAAGGCAGAAGGTTGTTGATGCCGTGATGGAATTCTGTTCTTAGCAGGAAAAGCCTAAGTATTTGAATTCTTTTCTTTTAAATTCAGCTGGATTCTGTGATGATGCCTCCTTTGGGCACAGCCTACCTGGCACAGACGGCCTGGTTTAACTCCGGCTATGAACAACCTGAGCTCTCTCAGGCTCATTTATTTTTTATCAAATTTAGAAGTCTGTTTGCCTTCTTCCTGGGATTCCTTCTAGCCTTAAAGCCCATGATCTGAGAGAAGTTTCCCTCTGAAAGGACAGTGTGGGGTGCAGCTGGCAGTGGCACTGAGACCCAGAGCTGCCCCGTGCCAGACACAGATGGTCCCAGCCCTCACCACAGGGCACAGCAGAGCCTGTCAGGAGAGCTGGGGGCACCTCTGGAAAACGTGTTCAAAAAAGGGGGAAAAACCTGCATGGTGGAAAAAAGCGGGGAAAAAATCCATGCGAGCACTCAGGTCAGAGCAGGAGGATGAGGAGCTCTGGGTGCTGGAGCAGAGGTTGCCCTCCAGCCTGTGGAGAGACCATGGTGGGGCAGGTGGCTGTTCCCTGAAGAACATTGTGACCCGAGGAGACGAGCCTGTGCTGGAGCAGGTTCTCCTGAAGGGAACTGCAGCCCATGGAAGGGATCCATCCTGCAACAGGAGAGTGTGAGGAGGGAGCAGCAGAGAGAGCTGTTACAGGCCAAGGGCAATCGCCATTCCCCATCCACCTGCGTGGCTCTGGGTGAGGGGGAAGGAGTTAGGAGTGCAGGAGTAAAGATGAGGTGAGGGGAAGGCGTTGTTTTAACTCATCTTTTTTTCCTCTGTATACAAATTATTTTAATCCGCAAATTAAATTTTCTCCAAGTCGTGTGCTGTCTGTAACTGTTAAGTGATCTCTGTCTCTGAGGGAAGGTTAATGTTCCTTCTAGGCAACACAAACTGCCATCAGTCTGGGGCTCCTTTGGGCTTCATTTAAGAAAATAAGCAAACAAAGCTTGAATAAATAAGCAAAGTGAAGCCTCTTGCACTCCCAGTGACTTTTTTTGGTTTAGTATCCAATTGCTGCTGCTTGAGCTCTTCTGAGATCGCTGGTGGATGGGAATAAAAATGCAGTCAGAGTTATCCTTACGACAGAGAGCACAAGAGAAAAGGAGGAAGGGCTGACAGCTTTCAAGATGACATCCTGAACTCTCCAGCAGCTGGTGCTTGGTGGGCAAGTTTTGCCAGGGAGAACACCCTTTGGAAGTCAGTGGTGTTTGGATGAGTCCGTGCCAGGTCTGGAGGCAGCTTGACTGCTCTGATGGGAAGCCAAGCACCAGCACCATCAGGCTCAGTGACAAGGACCTGTTTGCTGCACTGATCCTCATTTCATGAGTTGGGAACTTCATGGGATGGCCAGAGCTAGTGGAGAGCTGGGAAACCAAAGACATCTGTCCGTCCGTCCATCCATCCACCCCTCCATCCATCCATCCACCCCTCCATCCATCCATCCACCCATCCATCCACCCATCCACCCATCCACCCACCCACCCATCCATCCATCCACCCATCCATCCATCCACCCACCCACCCCAGGGAAGTGTTTCCCAGCCTCTCCAGTGGTGCAGCCGGGGTTGCCTCCCTCAGCATGTTGTCCCAGTGACCCTCCCAGCTGAACGTCCAGGTCTCCACTTACACCGGGGTCATCTGTCAGAGCCCTTCTCTGCAAGTGTCAAGTTTATCCCCCCTCAGGTCTGTAGTGAGAGGCTTCAACTGCTCTACCAACACATCCCCGGGCTAAGCAAATAGTGCCAGCCCTTGTGTGCACTTTGCACCAGCCCCAGGGAAGAGAAATGGCTCATTGTGCTCAGCTGGAGGTCACTGGGTCAAACACTGAGTAGCTCTGTCTTGCAATCTGTGCCTAAATTGTAGGAAACATTTACGTTTGTGCTTAAATCCAACCCCAAACACTGGAGAGCTTCAGAGAGCTCTTCCACTGAGCACATTCCTGAGTATTTGCACAAATAGGAAAAATAGCAAGCGTTGAAAACGTAATGTGCAAGATGTGCTCGTGTCTTGGGTTTGCTGTAGGAGGTTACTGAGCCTGGGTGATGCTTGCAGCCAAAAGAGCTGTGAGGAAGGAATATTGCTTACCTGGGGCCAAACCTGCCTCCTATTTGTCAGGAGTTTCTCTTCACTGGTCTTGATTTTGGTTTTTTTTGGCTAAGTAGGGGATACAATATTCACCCAAAGCCTTTTATGCGGCATTTTACACCTTTTTAAAATAAACCCTTCTCTCACCTTTTTTGATATTGTCTAGTTAAAACGTTTGTGCACAGAGAAATGGGTGGAATAAAATTCTGGCATCAATTAAGATCTTATATTCTAACCTATAAAAACGAGGTGAAGTATCTGAGCTGGAATGCAAAATCTGGAGAAAGTAGTAAGGTAGTTTCCGGTGCTATTTTTGTATTTCCTGAGGCTTGTGTCATTATATGCTGCCTTATTACTATTCTCTTATATAAGATATGAAAATAACAGAGGGAAATTGCTTTTCCATTCTATTTCCTGAAGTCTAAAACACACCATTATTTCATCTTGCATTCAGATATCTCTCAGATTTAAATGCTGAAGGTCCATGTTAGTTGGATGCTTCATAACGTATGTCCATGTTCCTGAGACTATCTTTAGAGTTCCTTTGGAATATTTTTCTCCTTTTCACAGTAACTCTTAAAAATTCTTTATTTTATTGAGTGTCGTAGCCCAGTCCATTTGGGGGAGCTTTTTGTGTCAATTTTTAGAAGGAGAAGTGTCTAACTTTAGTCACAATTAGCTTCTTCAACTATTACTAGGTCTCAATATTGCTGCTAATAAGCTCTGGATGTTTTCTTTGCTTTTTGACAGGTGTACAACATGTTCCAGCATCAAAGCCTGGGAATTAAAGTCAACATTCGAGTGACCAAACTAGTCCTGCTTCACACTCGCCCTGTGAGTTCCAACTCCTTTGTCCCCTGCTCCTGGAATTGCCCTGTGGTGTCCCACAGGGTGGAAGGGGGATGTGGGGCCTGTCTGGCCTCAGGATCACAACCTGTGAGTTGCCTGTTCCGCTTCACCAGGCAGCAGTAAAGGTGGGAAGTACAGGGGCTGTGGGAGTGAAAGGAGCCAGAATCCTTTTATTTATCCTTCCTGGTAAATCTGTTTCCTTGTAGCTGCAAACCAGTCTCTGGAGTTAACTTTTACAGAGGTCTGATGCTTTATCTGAAGACTGTGGCTGATATTTCTCCTTTTGCATCTCTTTTTTTTTACCCCCACCAAAGGCAAAGTTGTCCATCGGACATCATGGAGAGAGATCTCTGGAGAGCTTCTGTCAGTGGCAAAATGAAGAATACGGTGGGGCAAAATACCTTGGTAACAACCAGGTTCCTGGTGCCAGGGATGACACTCCTCCTGTGGATGCTGCTGTTTTTGTCACCAGGTATGGGAAGCTCTGGTTTATCAGTTCACTTTAACCAGTAATGCCCATGGTCAGCGATGGGGTTATCTGGTCAAGCAGAAATCTAAGAAAAAGTTGATACATTTGCTGCTTAGATGCCTCAGATGAAAGTGGTCTGTCTTGTTTTCGTGCATTCTTAACAAGGTTGTACAAAAGCATCTTTGCTCTTGAGCCAAAGTGTCGCAGTCGTGGTCACTGTTGTGTGTCACAGTCAGCATCAGGACGTGGCTGTAGCACAGGGGCTGCTTTTTTCTCACACCAGCTGGTAGGAGTGGAAAAAATAGGGGAGGTTTTGGAGCCCGTCTCGCTAGGAGAAAGAAGACACGGAACTGAGAATGTAGCTGAGCTCAGGTGCTCTGTGTGCAATTAGGGATGAATCAGCTGAGCAGTCTGAGAGCAGCAGACAGTGTGTCAGCAGTGGGGAGGTGCGGAGGGAGTTATCTCCTGAAGAGAAGGGATGAGAAATACCGTAAACTAAATTAATTTTCTCTTTCTTTGCCCGAGGAAATAACGACTTTAACACCGCTCCTCTCTCACAGCTGAGATAGAGGAGGGGTGTCATCCCCGATTTGTCTGTGTATTTGAAAACTCCTGCATTTATTTCATATGTGAAATGATCTTTGTAGAAATACTTGAGCAAAATTCTTTGCACCCTGGAGCTCTGAACTTACTGATGTGTCAAACACATCAGATAAAGCAAGAAAAAGGGTGTTGTAGGGAAAACAGTCTTTTTTCCTCTAACTACCTGAGCTCAGCCTCACAATACAATGCAAGTCCCATGTTCCCCACAGTCACCACAAATTTAGAGTAGCAAATCCATGGTGCTTTAAGTTTTTTACATCCTTTAACATGTAAATGAAGTATTCATTTTTACAGAAGTGATCTCTGAATAACTAAAGTGAGCACAAAATTATGGTGCAATATGGATGCTCATTGTGCTAGAAAAACACTACTTCCTACCCCTTCTTCCCCAGTTTGAGGCAGGAAATGTCTGTATTGCAGTTAAATTTTATTCAATTCTTTCACCTATTTTCTCTGCGAACAATATAAGTAGAAATACATGTTTTTGCATAAACTGCCATCCTGATTGTAGTAATCTCTTGTGTTAGATTTGTGTTAACAGCCCCATTGCAAGCTATCCATTGGATTCTGGTGATGTGCAGTGAAAAAGCTGGTGAGCAGGGCACAGGGCCAGCAAAGTTCCTGAGAAAGCTCCTCCACAGACGTGTGTGCAGCTCCCCCAAACCCTGCTCCCTCCTCTGTATTCACTGGAGTCCACCAGGCTCTTGTGCAGATACTTAACAGTTTAGACAGGGGGAATAGTTCCTTTGAAGTCAACGGGCTGCACATCCTGGTTATAGTTAAGCATGTGCTCCACTGGATCAGGGCCTAAATAAATAACTAACATTTTTGTTAAACTCATCTGGGCATCCAGTTGTCCTGCATGACAAGTGAGGCAGAGAGAATCTCTTCTGATGGGATCCGAGCTCAGGGCAGGGGGAATGAGCAGAGCATTTCTTCTCTGCAGCTTTCAAAATCGAATGCATAATGTCAGGCTAAAGGAGTTGGACTCAGGCATCTGAGGAAGAACTGTATAAAGAATTTGTAGGAGGAATTGTTCAACGGTTTTGCAGTGGGAATAGCTGGGAAAGTGCAGGTTTGGTTGGGTTAGAAACCACATTCAGCTTTGGTGAGAAGGTTCAGGCCAGGGAGCACACGGCTGTGCACAGGAGCAGCATTTTTGCTGCTGGATAGGCCAGCAGTGTGTACGTGGAGTCTTTCCTTCCTTCTTGCTGTGTCCTGTCATCCTTAACCCATCCTGCTTCTGCTGCATGGAGGATGCTGCATTGTTTGGAAGACTCCTGGCCCAGCAGCCCCATTCCTGTGTCAGGGAAATGAATTTTTCTCCTCTTGGCTTTGGAAGTGTGTGTGTGTGTGTCCCTGGACCCTCCCCAGACTGTACAGATGGACCAGTGGTAGAGGATGTGGGAGCAACAGCATGTCCAGCACAGGCAACTGCGCCAGAAAAAGCAGAAGCTGAATTTTCAGCAGCTGCAGCTGCTTTAAGGACTAGAAACAGATTCTTTGGGGTCAAGCTCTGAAGAAATCCCTCTGGTTCCAATCTGGCTGGGTTCATTTGAAACACCAAGGCACGCTTGCCTTTTGAAACTTCACCTCTAACTGATGTTTCCCATACCCTCATTATCAAAAGTAGATTACTTAGGTGGCAAATATCCCTCCTGTGGGATTTTAATAGCATCCACCTGAGTTCCAGGTAAGAGGCGCACTGTGCCTGTGAAATGAGATGCACCATTGTCCAGCTCAGTAAATAAGTGAGGCAGTGGGAATAATCTGCCACAGCCCTGAAGGTCTGAATATAGTGTTGTAATCTCTATCATCATCAGACTTTTCTCATTCAGATTCTGGTTTTGAACTTGCAGAAATTCAGATCTCTGGCATCTTTGGATAAGGTACTTCATATTTTAACAGGCAGCTGACCAGAATAACTTCTGTCTGCAAAATCTGTATCTTAGTGGTTTTAGAAGCATGTCTCATTTGAAACACATTCCCTCTCTTGATCCTTCTGTCTCTTGCATTCGCTGGGAAATCTTCAGGCACACTGATGTCCCAGCTCTGGCTGGAGGCGTTTGGGTCACCTATTAGGCTACAGGTGATGTGATAGCAGAGCAAAGAATGTCACAGCACTGACAGGAGCAGGATTCAGAGCTGTCTTTAGGCAAAGACGTGTTTTTTCCTGACACAGTGGTGTAGTTGTTCCATTTGCAGCCTGTTCCTCCCTTCCACATTTCTGCAGCCCTTTGCCTTCCCATTAAATGGGCAAATGCAGGAATTCACTGTGCGTGGAGGAAACTAGGCACATAGTGCTGCTAAATGTACCTAGGGATGTGGAAAGTTTATTTTGGCAGATTCTGGACTGTACCAGTTTCCTCTGTCCTTTAGCTTTATGACCCTGCAGGGTTAGACTGGTCGAAAGATGTCATTTGAAGGATGCTGGGAATGGCCATTTAACAGAATACTTCTTATTCCTGTTGCACAGTTCGACTACTGTCCTTCTTTCTCACAGGAAGGACTTGAATTGCAGAGTTTAGCTTAGCACAGTTAGGTACTTTTTTCCAGTTGGTGGGAGCCAGATGGAAGAGCGACTGTAGGAGGAGTTCTGGGCTATTTTGGCAATTTTTATTGAACAAAACAACTGACTTGTTGTCATTTCTTTGAGAATTGTTGTAGTCTGCTAATGGAAATCCTCTGCTGGGTACCACGCATGATAATGACTGAGAATTTCACAGGTCCCAAGAGGAGAACTCGTGTCCTGCTTGATTCAGTCAGTGGCTAAAAGTGAAGAGTAAAACTGGTTCACAGCTAGAGCTGTGATTTCAATATATTATCCAAGACCTCGTGTGATAAGGTCAGATGTTGGATTTGAACTGCAGCTCCTGGAGTAGGAATTTTATTCCAACACAGCTCTGTAAAAGCTTCTGCTAACAGAACTATGTCTCTGTGATAAGAGACCTTTGCACATGCAATGAATATTAAAATATCTTTCCTGCACTGCTGAGTATCATTATAGTATCAGTCATGTCAAGCTCTCACTTCAAAAACACAGATGCAGTTGAGCTCAAAAATGTGCCAGAGAGACACCTGTGATTGAAACCTTTTTAAAAGCAGATCAGTTTCAGGTGCCAGGATGGGGCCATTTAAATCACTGGTGTGACTCAGCCAGAGACAGATCATTCTTAACACCTTTCCAGGCTGTAGGAGTTTCAGTAATGGGCTTAGTGATGAGGTTTCTCCTTGCCTTTGGAAGAAGACTGAGACGCACCAAGTTGGTTTGTGGCTAAAGGTCTGGATGTGCTTTTCTGTTCGACCACAGAGTTTTGGGGTAAAATATTTGCAGTGGACCAGATGGTTTAAATCCTGGCATTTTTGTCCATACATTTGGATAGAAGATGAAGTCTCTTGGTCTTGTGTTTATGACAGTTTTAAGGATGGGCTGAGCAGGTTTTTCACTTGAATTGCCAGCAATGTTCAGTTCTGCTGCTGATGTGCTTCAAGCCCTTCCCTGACCAAACAACATCACAACACTCTCTTCAGACACAAAGGTTCTTCTGCCTCTGTAGGAGAGTCTGCAAGTTGTGCTGGATCATTTTCAGACCCCTTGTTTAATGGCATGGTGGTAATTCCTCTGTGGAGCTGCCAAAAAGTGCCAGACACCTTTCGGTGTGGGACAGCGCAAGGAGCAGAATTTCTGTGCGTTATTTGCAGGGCTGGACAGACTCTGGAGAGAGAGGGAGCGAGGCTTTCCTAGCCGTGGCCTCCTGCCATCCACTAATAGTTCAGCTATCTGTTGTCACAAGAAAAGCATCTGTTTGATTTACCAGTTTATATAACATAATAAGTCCTTAAATAAACCTCTGTCAAGTTGGCTCTGGGAAGTCGAGCAGGCGCGCTGGTGCCAGCTCCGTCAGGAGACTGTCATTAGTCTTCCTTGGAAAGGCTGGAATGCCAAGGTGTCGAGACACAGTTAGGCTGCAGTGAAAAATGAAAGCTGGGGCCGGTGTGTGGTCGTAGCTTCCGAATTTTGTTTGGTTCCTGTCTGATTTTTTTTAACACTTTGATGGTTGTTACGGTTTTTCTGCACTGAAGCGTGGTTGGTTTTCAATGTCTGCTTAACAAGAGCTGGTAATGGCTGTTTGTGCTCTCCTTCCAAGCCCTTGACAGCTTGATTTGTGACTTTCAAAGGAGTTTGGTGTGGAGGGTCTGGATTCATCAGCCACAGTCCTGGGCCTTAAATCCCTTTTCCTATAAGCCCTAGTTTCATAACTTTCTTCAAGGAAAGAGCACTTTTGATATTTATCTATTTTTGTATTTCTCTTAAGTATTTTCTTTTTCTAAGTATTTTTCTTTCTCGAAGTATTTTTGATCTTCCTCCTGCCAAACCCTTGAACTCTGAATCCCATGGGGACTCAGGCATTTCAAATGGCACACTCCAAGTGTACTAATAGGATTCTTTTGCCTCCTCACAGGGTGAGCAAAGCCACAGTGATAGAGACTACAGTTGCTCAGCTTCCCTTGGGTTAAGGAACTTCTGAAATGTTTTAGCACATGCGATGTTTCTCTGCAGCTCCTCTTCATTGTGGATTGCACTGCAAAGCAGCCCTGGTGCAGGGAGCTCCTAAAAGTTTAGGTCTAAGTGCTTATTGAAATGTATTCAAGCTATTAATTTGGTCGTAAAATACTTTCCCCCACACACACTTGTTTTTCTGTCATGAGGAATCTCAGGTACAAAACCTTGTCACATGAAGTGTCAGTGCTTTGATGGTGAGCCTCAAGGCTTTTTTATTCTGTTTCTGTTTAATACAGCTCTGTGGGTGCCACTGGCATCTGTAGCATCTTCTCCTGCCTTGATGAGATGTGGGGAGCCAAATGGAGTCTCTCGAACCTCTCTGTGTTGAATTCAAACCATAAAATGGCAAATCTGGCTGTAATAAGTTTAGCTGAAGCCAGTTTACCAGTGACCAGGAAAATCCTGAAATTCTCATTCTTCTTCCATGTCATCATCTCTCTTTCTCTGTTTAGTCCTGCTTCTTTCATGTTCTTTTCTATTCTAGCGGAAGAAGAAGGAAAAAACTGAAGAACTGAGAATTTCCCTGTACACATTATTAGTTCTGTGCCTTCAGGCTGTGCCCCACACATCTCCTGCTCCCACTATCTGTTGCATCACAGGCTGTCTGCTCCTCATTGTTACAATTCTCTTGTGGAAAGAAGAGCTTCAGTTTTAATCCGGTTGTGGAATAAGTGTGAAATCACAGACTGAGGCAGAGCTCTTTTAGGTGCTGAATCTTAAGTCTGTTAAAGTGGGCTGTGGGGAATGGGGCTGATTCACATAATTGCTGTAATCTCAGCAGCAATCGGTGCTGCTATCTGCGTTGTCATCGTGTAGACTGCACAGCAGCCTCAGCAAATCCCCAGACCTCAACACCCATGAGATGTGAGTCATGCACCACTGCTTTTTCCTAGCCTGGAGTCTGGAGGCACGGGATACATTTCACTTCTGTTCTGTTTTTCTTTCTAGGACAGATTTCTGCGTGCACAAAGACGAGCCTTGTGACACTGTGGGTAAGTCCAAGAAGCAGGGGAGGATATTTTGATAGCCACCTCTATGCTGAGAGGAGTGTTCTGGGCAGTCTTTCACTCTTTGGTTTGCTGTAATGTTGGTTTTGCTGTTCTGTGTACCTCTGTGATGCAAATATCGATTAGCTGAGCTATAAATAAGCCATTAAATTTTAACCCTTCTAAGCCCTGGAGGTCTCCGAGTTCAGGAATTATTCTTAAGTATTTCTGCTTCTTTGGAGTGGACATAGAAGAAACTGCCTCTTGGTGTGTCTGTATAATGTTCCTTTCAGTTCTCTCTCACCTCAAATGAGAATTTGCTAAGCAAGGAATGTATTTCCCATTGTAAGAACCTGTGTGACATTCCCAGATCAAGCTGGCACTCAGACACTGGAGAAGAATACCTCATTGTAGGAAAGCCAAGTTAAATCTTCTTTTCAGCCTCCTGCTCCTCCTACTTCCTAACTGCCTTTACTCTTATCCAAAGCTGCATACACAGGGTCTTTACATCCCATACATTAAATATTTTGTTTATTTATTTCACTCAGGTAGCAGTAACCTTCACTATGTTCTCCTGTTTTTTTTTTTTAATCCCCACAGTAGCAGCAGTGTTTGGAGGCACAGCTCAACATCCTCTTTGTGATGATGGCATGATTTTTTTTAGCTTTGCCTCAAAGTCAAGTGGCCCCTTATCCTCCATTCTGTGTAAACTTGGGATGGATCCTGATTTTCAGCTGTTCTTACACTCCAGTGTTCAGGGAGACACTTGCAGGAGCTGTGCTGGCAGTGGGTGATGCAGAGCAGGGAGGGAAGTGCCTTCAGCAGGATGAGTGGGAGGCTCATCTTGGAATGCAGGTCCTTCCCTCCCTGGTGTGGGGATCAGGTGAAAGGAGGAGATGCAGAGCTGGGGGATACATACACATGAGCAAGGACTGGCCTCTGCATCCGAGTTTTTTCCATTTGGAATCCTTCACAATGCATTTATTCTGTGTCCCATGGAAAACACACTTCCACTGAGGAAGGTTTTTACACCGTGTGCCTGCACCTGGAGGTGGCTGTGGTAAGATACAATAAAGAGGTTAAAAATAAAAAGAGAGAGAAGCTGATGGAAGACACATGCTGACTAAAGTCAGAGCTCTTTCCATATTTAAAGAGAGTATTGTTGAAGATTTCTATTCAGGGAATTATATTACCAGAGACAGCATGACTAAGGAAATATTTTTATGACTTCTTCTCTGTTCTTACAATACCCAAGTTATTTCTTGTGCTGCAACTTGCTGCAGGCTGTGGCTGCAGTGGAGAAAGTGGGAGATCACAGCACTGCAGATTTAACTCACTTGTTACTCTTTCCAGCATACTTTTCCAAGATATTTAGAAGGTGAATATTCCTAGGACAAAACCAGTCTGGCCTCTTTGCTGTCTTCAATCCTGCTTTTCCTGCCTTCTCCTGTGACAGTTTGATTATGTGGCAGCAAAGCACTGAGATATTCACTTGTGCATTTTCTGTGCCCCATTTGGCCTTGTTGTACCATTTGCATTTTGGCAGAGGACAAATAAATTAATGAATGTTCTTTTGTGGCATGCAGCTGGTTTGAGAAAGTGATTAGTGTTGGTAGTACTTAATTTTAACCATGCAAAAGATTCTCCCATTTTCCTCCTTTGTCAGAATAGGGAAAAGCAGGTGTCAGTTGTAGAGAAATAGGTTTTTAATAGCCCCCATTCCCTGCCCTGTGTACATACGTGGGTGATACGAGCAGCAGTGTAGGGTGGCTTTGACTTGGGCTTAATATGAGTGCAACAGCTGAGGCAGGGGGATGCCTGTTGATCATCCATACTGGCTTAGGAAGGTTCATCTTGGTGTTTCAACCATCTCTGCTGTTGTCAGATCCCTGTTTCTCCCTCAGGCTCCCAGATATTCCTCTCCAATCAGCAGGGCTGCCTGTGGAAGCAAGAAGGGAGTCCAGCGACATCGCGTTTGGTCTTGATGCTGAGGTTGTTGCACTCCTTAAAGTTCTCTACAATAGCAAGTTGCTTTCTTTTCTTGCTCCACCCTTGAGCAGATGAAGAACATGATCTCAGCAGATGCACGTGTGTTTTTACACCTGCTTAGGGCTGAGGTTGGCCCTTGCAATGCCAGTGGTGCCATCCTGTAAATGCAGTGAGCAGCTGCTCTCCTAAACCAGGAGACTGAGGCTGCTGCTCTTTGTAAGGCAGAGAATCTGGACTCTTAGACTCCTGATTTCTATTCCCAGCTCTGGCACTGACTCACTGTGTGACATTTGGCAAGTCACTTGCATTCTGAATGCTTCTGTCTACCTCTGTGAAATGAGGATTTTGAGTGCAAAGCTACAGGAGATTGCGTGGCTTAGGGAGGTCTCCTGTAAAGAGTGTGGTGTTCTTGGGGGTGTGATGCAGTACAAGTCCAGAATCTAATGTTGCTTAGTCATGTTCAAGAGACTGTAAGGAATCTGTTGGATTATATGTCCTGAAATAAGAGGACTTGGAGTGCTGTAGGTAATGTTATTTTCAGTGACAATGCCTTGATTTTCTTTACACTGCAAGAAATAAGGAAGCAAAACTTCCCCTGGTGGAAGCCTTGAGGCCCAGCTGTTGTTCAGAAGTGGGATTACGAAGTTTAAATGGCTCATGAGAGGTGTTCATTCGTGCTCTGAAGGATCCATATTGAAAAACCTGTCTGGAATCTTTGCCTGCCATGCAGACACAGTGAGAAAACAGCAGCAGGAGGTTTGTATTTGTATTCTGGCAGGGGCCCCTCACTGAAACCAGTTGCTCTGGGGACTTGGTTCAAATTTTCTTGGCCCAGCTGCCAGGGCAGTGTGGAGGGTTACATAATGGCAGAAACAAGCTCAAAAATGGGGAAAATGTGTAGGTGTGCCTCGGTGGGGTGAAACCCCGCTGTCTGCACCACGGAACAGAACCGTGTTCGTGTGAGAAGTAGTTCAGTGCTCATTGCCCAGCTTGGTTGGGTAAGTAAGGCCTGGGAAGGGATGGATTCCAAAGGAGGTGGAGGAAGGAGGACAATATCCCTGCGTGGAGCGGTCGTGTCGCAGCAGCTCTGCCGTGGGACGTGCTCAATGGTGTGAGCAGGAGGGCTCTCTGTGTGTGTGACACGGCCAGTCGAAATTCCCGAGTCTGCCTCGGGCTCATCCCTCACGCTGTGGCTCCAACCAGAGCTGCCGTTTCCTGCAGAAAAATCTGTGTTCCAGCGGAGCTGCCTCCGAGCCAGCCAAACTGCGAGTTTAATGTCTTGCTATTAATATCAGGCTGCAGCTTGGAGCCTTGCACGCTGTCAGAATCCAACCTTTCTGTGACATAAGCAGATTGAGAATGCCCCTTTCGTTCAATATTTCCACTGCCAGTGCCAAATAAGCAGCTTTACGGTTAGTTAGGAATGATCCTGCATATTTCAAGGCAAAGCTTGGCCTTCATTCCTCAGTGTACATGTTACCCCAGATCCAAGCTGAAGCTTCCCTGTATTCAGCTAATAATAAAATTTGGGGCAGTGTGGAATTGGGAAATGGAAAAAGAGAATGTGTCTTAAATATCCTTAAATTGCCCTGGTTAAAAATGACTTTACCTCTGCTGCAGTCACATGTGCTCCTCTGTGGCTTGATGTCGGGGGAAAGAAAGCAGAGTAAATGTGTGTATTGCAGAGGGGCAGGCTGGGCTGGAGGAATAGCTGCCTGGAGAAAACCAAGCACAGAGTGGAGGTGATTGAGAAACATAGTTTTCCAGACTCTTTCCACAAGTGAATCAGTGTTTTGAGAAAAACATTCCCATCTCCTGGCTATTTATCACAGTAAAGTGTTTCAAAGTATGCCCAGGTTTGGCAAAAGAGGATCTGTGGTCTGTGTCTCCAAGTAGGCTTTTTTTTGTATTGCATGTAAAACACCTGAATGAGGGACTGCACATTTTTACCTTTTCCTTGGCCATTTGCCACCTCTGGCTGGCCTGTCCACTGCAGGAGACAATTCTGGTTATCCTGCCTGTACTGTTCATTTAGATCTTCCTCCCTGTGTCATACTGACTCCAGTGTCCTACCAGTGTCACAACAGAGAATTCATCCCCAAGGAAAGGGAAAAGACTAGCTGGTTTGCTCTGAGTGGAAAAGGAATTCTCACATTAAAAACATTTTCCATAGTGGTTCATGTTGAATGTTTCTGTATATTCCAGGGCGGGTTTTTATTTGATGCCAGAATAAATAGAAATACCTGCTGCTTAAAACAATTCATTAGAGCAGCAGTGCCTGGCTTTAGCAAAAGCCTTGCTGGGACTGTCCTTCGGACCAAACCCAAACACAGCTTAATACATTAAAATGAACATACTGGAGGTTAAAATGTCCCTTAAAGAAACACTGTCGAGTTGATTTGGTGTTTGGGAAAGAAAGAGACCTCACAACACTGCAAATTTCTGTCACTTGTGGCTCTGCAGGGCAGTGGAGTCAGGCTGTTGGCTTTGGGAAACCACAGGGAGCTGTGGTCCAGTGCAGTGGAAGAGTTTTTCCCTTGCCTTTTGGTTGCTAGGGAATAAATGCTGGGCTGCACAACCCAGACAGGGCTGAACTGTGCTTTGGGCATATTCATCACTACCATCTCCCAGGCCCCACCCTACCCACCACAGCCTTCCAATTTCTTTTCACCAGCTAGCAATCCCTCCTCTTCCAAATTCCCACTAAAAATTCGTGTGCCAATCAACTGTAATAAGAGATTGCATAAATCTCAGTAGGAGCCCTGGGATAAGCACAGCCACTCAGGTAATTGGGAATTCCTGCTGCTCTAACCCTTGCTCTGCCTCACTTCAGTGTCCTGTCTGTGCTTTTCCTTTTCTTGTTTTGGAGACGTGGCTTCAGCCAGGCTGCCTCACTGTGCACTAAAGACCAGAGGAAAATCCTGCTTACACCAGACTCAGAATCTTGGTGGTGGTTTCATTGGGCTCAGGATCCTGGTCCTATTCCTAGGTGTTGCCTGAGACATGCAGCCCTCCTCATATCATCTTATAAAGGCTTACATTCTGGTTGTATTGTTAAGGGAAGTAGAGCATTTGAATTTTATTTGCCTTTGGGTTTGTTTTGCAGCTCAGTAGTCTTGTTTAGGTTTGTCTGCATTCACTCCATGTACCGAGGGCACTGGTGGATTCTTGATCTCCTTGGCTGAAAAATGTCTGTCTGGAAAAGTAGCCAAATACAAGGTAGTTCCCTTAGCTGGGTGCTCATATTGTCCTGTTGCAAGGAGTTTTTGTAGAAAATAGGTGGTTGATCACTCTTCCCTTTGGGAATTTATCAATCTGTGAGTGCTATTGACTCACAGTTATCTCAGCTTTTAAAATTTCCTCTCTGTTTCATGTCTTGGATGAAGGAAATAACTTGAGTAATTAAAACAAGTGCAAGTGTTTAGTGGGGAGAGGATTTGTTTTCTGTATGTTTGACATTTTTCCCACTTCCATGTGTTTCCAGTTCCCAGCTCTGACGTCTCATAGACCCCCAGTTGCTCTCATGGTTGATTCCCTTCCCTTTCCTTTTTCCCTGTTTCTCATTGGGGTTAGTTCAGAGCTCGTAGGAGCTCTTGCTCAGTTTTGTTCCTTCATGTTCTCTTTGTTCAGCTGGGCCTGGACACCCAGAGGCTGCTGTTCCCAGAGGCCCTGGAGGGTCTGTTTTCCATCACTCAGACCGCGGGACGTGCCCACCGAGGTCACGGAATTTCCCTACATTTACTCCACTTTAGTCTTCATAAACCTCCAGCAGTTCCTCATTAGTTCTCCTCCATACATCATTCTCCTTTTGCAGCCCCAAAATGTGTTTCAGGCCCTTTTATTTTCCCGTTATTTATCTGTCTGTCATGCTCACCCATCCCAGCAGATAAAACAGTGGCCTCGCAGTGTGGAGTGTGTTTGAAGCTTGTTCTCAGGGAGCTGGAGCTAAACACTGTCAGCAGGGAGGAATAACACACTTCCTGCTCTGTACCTGGCCTCTCACGTCCTCCATCAAACTGCTTTTGGTAATTAATGCTCCTAGATACTTAAGCTGGTTTTTGAAATATGTTCCTAGTCGTTGTCAGCTCTAGGGCAGCGAGTCCAAAATCTTCCCATCGGCTTCCCACCCTGCTTTTGTCTGTTAGTGTGTCTCTGCTCATCCTAAATCTTGCTTTTCTTGTTGGTTGCTCCCTCCTGGCCCTCAGACTTTGACAGAGCTTTTGTCTTTGTTGTGGCTCACCCCAAAGCTGGAGCAGGATGTTTAAGCTTTGCTTTCTCCCTTGGTTTTATTAACGGTTCATGGGGATGCATTTTGATAAATGCAAGTGAACAACTGTCTCAAATGCTATGGAAAGGACCCAGAGTGCTTCACCAGGTAACATATTACTGAGTAAATATTCTCCAGGCCATCACATCTCAGCATTGTACAGGATGGTGCTGATTATTGTCGGAATGAAATGCATCTTGATAGAATTATCATAGAATTCTAGAATGGTTTGGGACCATTAAAGCCCAGCTCATTCCAACCCTCTGCCGTGGGACATTTTCCACTGTACCAGGTTGCTCCAGCCCCATCCAGCCTGGCTTTCTTCAGAAAACTCACTGGCTACCAGAACTAGGGTCCTTTCCCATCAGGAATCCAGGACTCCAGCCCAAATCCCAGCCTAGTGTCTAATAAGCTCCTTTCTGGGGCCTTTATTGAAAGGAGTAAGTCACGAGGGAAAATATTTGCCATGACTTTGTTGATATTTATTCTGATACTCTGACTTCATTCTTTCATTTCAACTCCATCTCATAAATCACTTTATGTGCTAAATCATTGTGCAGCTTGACTGGTGCAGGTGCAAACAAGTCCTGGATTCCACTCCAGGGCCATTTCTGTCTGTGTGAAATTACATAGACATGTACACAAAGCACCTGGGAATTTTGGTCTCGTAGCTTAAAGGGCAGATACCTGCATGAGATGTTCCTTTCCCTGTCTTTTTAGCCCTCACCCTCTTCCTTCGTCTGGGACTTTGACATGCAATCACTCTGGGGCAAAAGGACTTGTTATGACTGTTTGAACAGACAATTCCCAGTGAATTTAGAGGATGGTGTCCTTCAGAAGCAATCCACTACATTTTCATGCTGGCGTGGAGAAAAAGCAATCAGAAGTGTAATATTTGAATATTTCATTTTGTATGATAGGCAGGTCTTAGGGTTTTTGTTTTCCTGAATATACTATGCTAGAACTTCTGAATTATAGTTTTATTTCCTAGACAGCTTTGTGCCTCAATTGTTTGCTAAATTAGAGATGATTTGTGGGACGCTGCTTGAGAACCAAGGCTAAGCAGCATTTAATGATGATTTAAAGAAATCTCTGCTGTTTATCTCGGAAAGGGGTCATTGTGTTCGCAAACAGAGAAGCAGGAGCCTAATTGATGTCCAGCTAAGCCCACACTGCCAAACAACTGTCAGGAAAAGCTCTGGAACTGCTCCTGGCTACTGTGTGTGTGAGGCTGAGAAGCCTTTGAGGCAGACACGAGCAGAACAAGCTCATTATATTTGGTCTGTGGACAGACCATTAGTGTCTTTTGGGGTTTGTAGTATTTCTGCTCTTGTCTCTTGCCTCATCCATGTAAATGGAGATTTTCCATGCTTGCTGCACTGCTTCACACCACAGCTCCATCACTTCCCCTTGCTGAGGGTTCGTTTCTCTGGGGGATTCTCACCAGAATGATCATAAAACAAATAAAATCATCAATTCTGCTTTCATAGCTCACTCTGCTTCTTACTTCCCCTTTTATTATAAAAGATTGTGGAGAGATGAATAGTGTTTGTTTTCCACGGTGTCAGAGCTGTCAGTGCTCTATAAATAACCCCTCTGGGCTGGGAATGCCAGCCCGAGGCTCTCTGCAGCAGAAAGCAGGATTTTCTGCTGTGACACGCTTCAGGCCAGGTGGACAGGGGAAAATGGGACTCATAAAAACCATTTCTCACTGGTTCTCATCCAAGAACGTGGAATGATTTTGCACATCCCGATTTCCAGCCCGACGCCTTACCCGTTAATTCCCGGTGCCTCCCTGACAGACCACGAAACAATACATTGAGGGGTTTTTGCATTGTATTTTTTTTTGATAAAAAAACAATGTATTGAGAGGAGAAGGAAATGAATTTGTAAACAGGGCCTTTCCTCAGTAAAATCCAAAGCTGTGTACCAAAGAGATGAGAGCTGTGATCCCGTGGTGCAGGTGAGGGAAGCCTGGAGATGGGAAGGGACAAGCCCAAGGACAGAGCTGGCTGGGGCTGAGTCTCAGTCCAACCCCCAGCTGCACAAGGCTACCAGAGGCAGCTCCACTTCCTTGGGCACCAGCCAGTTCCTCAGGTCAGTAAAACAGTGGTTAAACCCTTCAACAGGCCAGAGGTTTAAGTTCCTTCTTTCCAGCGCCTGGGTCCTTATTTCCCCCTCTGTTTACACATTCCTGGTCAGTTTGCTGCAGACTGCAGCACTTTCCGAAAGCTGACGCGTTTATAATCGAGGAACCTCTGAGGTTTTTCTTCTCCTGTCAGACATAGATGGCTTTTATCCAGTTGACTGCTTTACAGTGCCTTTATCCTTTGCTGGCTTGAAAACATTTCAGATAGTTCCTATTGTTTTATAGACCCTGTAGCTAGAAAACCAAGCTGTGTAAAAACATCTGTACATAGCTGTGCAATAGGCTGCAGACATGTAGGGTAATAAGGCATGATTGCATTCATTGTAGCATTTGCTCCACTGGATAATCAAATAGAAGCATTCCAGTTGCACACGGGATATGTAAGAGTAAAGGAAGGAAATGAAGGACAGTTGCCTACTGTACTTTTACATATTTTTTTTGTCTTGCAGCTGCCAAGACTAAATGCAATTTTGAGAGTGAGTTTTAAATAACATAGAGATGAGATTTTACTGGTGATAACCAAGAAAACCACACTGGCAAATGTGCATAAAACTTTCCCTCCCCTTCCCCAAGAAGGGAGTTTGACCTGTGCTGATTTTTTTTTCATTTGAATTGTTTTTCTCCCAGCTTTGGTTAATCATCTGGTAACATGACCTGGTATTACACCTAACCCATTTTGCAGGGTGTCTGGTTCTGGCAGGATTTTGCTACACCAAGTGCACTCAATAGACTGAAAGTCACTTTAAATCCTTGGAATGTTGTTGGGTTTTATTTAGCAATTCTTCCACTGCCTCAGCACAAGCTCCAAGCTTTTCAGCCGTGATTGTGCTCCACATAATGCAAATAGGAATTGGGTATGTAACAGTACTTTGCAGCACTGAAAGTCTTCCCCATGTTTACCAGGCACTGAAAATGTCCTGTGTTTACCAGTGTGCTGAAAATGCAGTAGGGAGTGTGCTCCAGCCAGCTGTGATCCACTACAAGCTCATTCCATGGCTGGAAATATTAATGGCAGGTGCTGTGGGGAAGGTGATGAAATTTTGAGCTGACCCAAGAATGCACAGACACATTCTGGAAATAAATTACTGTCTCTAAATGCATGGCAGAGTACTTGGAATTTTACATGTATGGAATTAACCAGATCTTCCTTATATGAAATACTGGTGTTTCTTTATCAAGTCCTTCCCAGTTTAGATTGGAAAGTGACTATAGATAGTGAAATTTTAGCCAAATTATCACTGTCAGATGTATATACATATATGTGTGTGTGTATTTGTGTATAAACTGTCCCTCGAACAGAAGTGGAATTCCTTGGAATTTTATTTGGGTACAAAGGTTCTGCTATGTAGGTTTTTAAATTTCAGGTTCAGAATCCTATAATCTGCAAGGTTTTTGTCTGGATTAGTTTGACAAGTCTTTTTACCTGTTATATCAGCTCATAGAAGTACATTGAACTTATCAAAATAATAATAATAATAATAATAGTAAAACCCCTAGACTCAACCCATCCAATATCTTTCTCCTCCTGTACTCTTTCAGCGTGATCTGTAGAATGTGGAGGATTTCTGTGTTTGCTTAGCTTGGAATTAGCCTTGTGTTCCTACTTTGATTGGTGGTCATGAGCAGTCAGCAGGTTGGAGGCATTTGTTGGTTTTGTGTGGTTGTGTCACACATTTTTGTGCAGCTGCTTTGCCTGAGCTGTTTGCACTAAGGCTCTGCCTGGCCATGACTGGACTGCTGGGTACACATGAATGTTCTGCTGAGGATCTGCTTGTTGGTTTTAGTAGTGTCATCCATCAAGCTCCAGCATGTACAGCAGTATTTGTACTGTAGCAGACAAACAGTGTAAACACTGCAGTTATTTATAAGAAAACTGGCCATCGAGTTAGGAAACTGTGTGGATGTTTTTATTTATTGAAAACGAGTCCATCGGTCTAATCAGACTATGTTGTTCTTGAAATGACAGGAAAACAGAAGGCTGAAGTTAGATTTCTATTTAGAATTTATGTTTTATATCTCTGTTTAAGAAACCTGTGCACTCATGTTTCTCATCCTTTGTGCTCCAGTTTGTTTGCTGTGCTGGCTCTGTCAGTCAGTCAGACAGAAAATGTTGTCTCCAGCTTGGTCTTGTCTGGGTGCAAGAGTGGATGAAATTCCTGACTGTAGCTCTCTCAACCTGTGTCCTGACTCCTGGGGAAGTACTGGTGCTTCTTCTAATCCCTTTGATGACTCTTCCAAGTGTCTGTTGACTCTGAGTTCAGAAGGGAAGCGTTGTTCACTGGATGTGCTCTGTCCTTCCAGATGGTTTTCCCTGTGATTCCTCCCTGACCTTCTGTACCACATACTTAAGCAGCATCTGAATAGAGAGAATAGACATGCTTTCCTGAGGGAATCCTGGGATCCTGCAACATAAAAGTGTTGCTTAAGGACTGCTGAAGTTCTAAGCTTTGTAGTTTTCCTTTCAGTGATACCTGTTGCTTCACAAGAGTCTAATAATTGTTTCAGTTTCATGTTCATCTTCCTGGTATCTTATTCCTTCTTCCATGACGTTCTCTGATTTGCCCCAGACTTCTTTCTGTGAGTTATCTGTCTCACTTCTCATTTCCCTTCTCCCTCTGTGGAGCCAGGTGAGGGGCAGCATTTCCTGGCACAGCCCTCTTGTGTTGGCATTCTCTGGGATGTCTCTCTGCAGCTGAGCAGCTGGGAAGGGTGTGATGCTCCTGGCTCAGAGCAAAGCTCTGAGAGCATTTGGCCCTTTCCACGATGAACAGCTCTTGACTGCTGTAGCCAGGATTTTGTTCAATGCACTGATGAGTTTCCAGAGGTGCAGGACACCCACCCATGCACCAATGTCTGTGAGCCACAGCACAGTCTGAACACTGAGGTAAATAAAGCTTTCTGGCTTTGCACTTAAGTAAAAAAGACAAAAGTCAACCTTCTGGGGGTGGAAACTGAGTAAAAGAAGCCAGGAAATTATTTAATGCACCTTTACCAAAGCCAGGGATAATAATTTGTTGGTTCCAGTGAGATTTTGATCAAGCCTGTGGTGATTTTGATAGCTGGTACTGTTGGAGCAGATGTAATACACATCCAGCTTGGTCTGTGGGGATGCCATGAAGCTGATTACGTTATCATTAATCAGGTGGCTTTGTTGGGAAATGCTTCTCATTATAGGGCAGCTGCCAGGAGGCCACTGCCACTGGGCTCCCAGGCAGGCTGGTTCAAAAATACTCAACCTGCGTAGCTGGGAAGTGCAGCTGTTGCTGCTGCAAATTCCCTCCAGGAGCCACGTCCTGAGTGGGGTTTGACAGCTGAGGAAACCCTGCAAACCGTGCTGCAGACTCAGGACAGAGCTCTCAGTCAGGGACACACGGATTTGGCTCAGAACTGGAAGTGTCGCCCAAGCAGGTATTGAGGAGCTCCTGCGTTTCCTGGGGGTGTTTTGTTGAGAAACATGGGGGACTCGAAGAGGCAGTTCTGTCCTTGGTGGGAGAACTTCAGCACAAAGCCCTGGAGCAGTGACGTGAACACAACGTGCATGAGAATGTCCCCTGGCTCCTGCAGGATCCTGTGACACTTCGTTAGTGCCGTCACTTCAGCCTCCGGGCTGTCACTTCTGAATGCAGTCCATAAAGGCCCCAGGACTGGGACTGTGCCTTCACTTGTGTCTGTGAGGCACCAGGGACTCTCTGGCTGCTGTCAGTCATTGCAGGGAGCTCAGTGGTATTCATCCAAGTTTGTGTTTTCTTTCACAGGAGCTCAAGTTTGAACATGAGAGATTTCTTTTTATTAAGTGTGAGAAAAGCTCAGGCTGGTCTTTTTCATAGTGAGAATTTCTCTGTAGCTGGTGTGGCTTTAAAGGTGACATTTTATTTTTGAGTAATCTAGAGAAAGAGGGACTTAAAAACTAGATTCAAGACAGATTAAAAATATCTCCAGCCATGTTACCTCTGAAATTAGCCACTAGTTCTCTTCAGTCAGGTTGATGCTGTGATGTGTTGATATCTGCATAAACTGCCCTGTGGGTTATTCCCTTCCTGGGGAGTGGAAGGCAGGATGGACAGCTCTGTTTGGGAACCCAGAGGAGAGGCCCTTTGGGTTAGTAGTAACACAGATATTTTAACCTGCTTTGGTGAGTGTCTGTGCCCTGCGTGTGCTTTGTGCTGGTGTCTGTCTCCCCCAGTGATGATTGTTCCCTAATATTTTTATAACCCATTGGCCAATTTGAATCAAATTCGAGGATATGGAGCTCACAAATATTAGGCTTTTGGAAGTTTTCTGAAAATTAGGAAACTAATAGAGGAAGGAGCCCTCTCCCTTTGATGCTGCCAGTGAGGGAAAGATTGCATCGCCCACGTTTACATCAGGAGCCCCAAGTGGAAGTGGCAGTCTCTAGGAAATCAAGCCATTAATTTTGCAGTAAGTTGAGGGATTTTTTATTTATTCTCACCTCCCTTTCCACCATGCTATCATGCTCTGACAGAAAAAACGTGCTGACTGTTGGTAGTGTGAGGAGAGGAGCGGAGCCATGGCACTGCCCGCTGACATGGAGGGATCGTTTTCACTGCCCACCCCTGGCAGCGGAGGTCTCAGCCAGGGTGGGGGTGCTGGGGACCAGCTTTTCAACTCAAGTTCTGACTTAACAGAGTAACTCAACCCTATAAACCTTATCAGGCACAGCCCTTGGGTTTGTCAGCCTTGTCAAGTCAGGCCGTGAGGTTAAATCAGCACTCAGCAAAGAATTAAAACAGAAGGGCTGAATCAAGAATTGCTAAATAAGTTTATCAGTGCTGGCTGGCAGCTTGCCAAAGTGAAGCCAGGAGCTTCAGCAGCCCTGGAAGTCAGGATGTGGGAGCTGCAGATGAGAAGTATCACAGGAGCAGTTTGGAAAAGCATCTGTTTGGAGTTTGATCACTGTGCATCATCCCATTTGCTGGCCTGCTTTCCTTGCAGCTCACCTGAGCTGCTCTGATGTTGCCAGGAGAACAGCTTTGACACGCATGCAGCACCTAAAAATAAAATACTCTTTAAATATTAACATGTTTCAAAAGCATAGATTCATTCAGGTTTTGAGAGTGACGATTGCTTAGTCATTCTGTAAGAACATGGAAAGAATTTAATGGGGAGCTGTGGAAGAATGCCATTCATCAGCAGCACAGGTGTTCAGCCATCTCCAAAACGTTCAGCAGACTGGGCTGACACTCTCCAGACACTGAAATATTGTCCATTGCACATTCCTGAACGTTGTTTAACCATTGCAGGACTGATCCTTGCTCATGAGCCCACCCCTGACCAACACCACAGCAGGGTGAGATAGGCATGGCTCGGGAGAGCTCTTGGAACTGTTAAGAGAATCTTTTAATTTATTTCCAAAACTTCAGGAGTTTCTTAGTGTTTGCAACTACAGGAAGGGAAAAACTGGAACTGAATGCTGGACCCTGACTGTTTGCTCTTAAAGCAGATGCTGTTTGATACAGAGACTCCAAATATTTTTTCTGATTTATTGCCAAGTCTGACCTTGTCTCTTCATTCTGGAAGGGAGACAGTGAGGAATTTAAAGGCTCCAGAATCCCTGCTGCTGAATTCCATGTTGTTCTTTGTTTAGCACTCTCATTAAAAGCTCTGATTTGATATTTTTCTTCCTTCTCTCTGAATTCAGGCCCTCTGTTGAAGCAGGTGGCTCAGATGAGTTGCAGGGACAAACTGACAAGTCCAAAAGTGGAAGTCACAGAACTCATCTGAAAAAAGGAAGATGAAAATAGCCCCAAGGTTTTGGAGCCTTACACAGTTTGCAAAGCTGCAGCTACTGCAGGCAGTGCCAGAGTTGCTTTTCCATTTCTTGGAAGACGGTAACCTGCAGGTGGGAATCCATTCTGAGGACAGGTGTTGGCAGACTGACCCGGGCACGTGGCAGAGTGGTGGGAATGGGGCATGGGAGACCTCAAGCACTTTCCTTTCTGATGGCAGAGTTGTTATATTTTTCTCTTTTTTTTGGTGAGTTATTTATTTCCTGAAAGACGCAGCTTAGGGGACAGCTGTTGCAATTCTTGAGTTCTCTTCCATCAGACAGGACAGGTCACAATGAAAACACTGAAACACTGATTTTTAATAACATCTGGGAAGGGGAAAGGTGAGATTCATAGAGGCTGTTTAGAGCAGGTGCAGGCAGAGCTCTCTCCTTTGGTCAAGCATCCAGCAGGTGAGAGATGTGGAGTCATTTTTATCCTGTGTCTCTGCTGCAGCCACTGCAGTGGAAGACATTTACTCGGACAGCTCCACAAACCCTGAATCCACTGCTGAGGCCTCCTGCTGCCTTGATGGGTTGCCTGTCTTTTGCATATTGTCATGCTGATGTTCCATGCCTGTGAGGAGATCCTGCTGAACTCTGCAGCTGTAGAAAGGACTGGCAGGTTCATCCACTGAACACCACGAGTCCAACACAAGATACTCAAATCCAAATGCCTTTGAGCCCCAGGCAGGGGTGACTTTCGAGGGCCAGGATCCAAATCCTGATTTGCAGCTTGGTTTCACAGTTGGTGATGTTTTCTTTGAGCTCTCAGTCGCATGTTCCTGTAGCCTTTCAAAAACATCAGATCTCTGCTGATTTCTGCCAGATCTGATTCCTTTCTGGTGTGAGATATCCCTGAACAACCTTGTCCCCTGTGCCTCTCTCTTTTTCTCTGACTGGCTTGTATCTCTCTGATTTCCATCCCTTGTTTCTATACCAGTTCCAACAGCTGTCCCTCCTTTATGCTCAGTGCCAGGTTTTGCCCACATCTCCCTGCCTGAATAATTCCATGCTTTCAGACTTGTTCAGTAATTCTTCAAATGAACCCATGATACCAGAGACTTATGACCCAGGGCTGTAGATCCATTTTTCTCCAGCAGTAAGTACACACAGACATTCTCAGGGAGCTCATCTTCCCTTCTGATCTTATCTCCTGCCCTCCTTGACCCCTGCCTCCCTCAGAAGTGACTCCCTGCTGCCTACGAGATCAAAGTCATGTTTCCTGAAGCCTTCTGGAAAACCCATATTATCTCCATTTGCTACTTTTCTGTCCCTGTCTCTTCTCATTCCCTAATCTCTTCCCATTTCTCTTTCTGCCTTGTTCACTAAATTTGAATTATGCCAGGCTTCTGTATTCTTCCCAGCACTGTGTGTTAACTCATCCAGTCCAATCCTCAACTGGAATCCCTCTCTCAAATCCACCTGGCCAGCTCTTCCCCTGCCTTTCCTTTTAACAGCTGTCCTAATATATCTTTCTTGGAGTAATCAAGCCCATGTAATTCCATGTGTGTGTGAGCATGGAGACTTTCAGCACTCGGCAGTGATGTCTATAAACAGATGGTGAATTAGCTGCCTGGATTTGGGAATCAGCATTCAGGAATGGTGGTCTGATTTGGACTAAATATCCCAAACTTCCTATTTAACTAGAGAAACAGGATAGCAGGAAGGAGCTGTGTTTGAGATCTGCATTCAGCAGCAGCCGGGGCTCCGGGGAGTGTTGGGGAGAAGCTCTCTGGAATGTGGCTGTTAGCATATCAAAGTAGAGTAAACATGGAGATGATACCCTGCTTCCTCTGCTCCAGTTAATTAAGGCACTCCTCATGTCTAGTTGGATGGAGAGGATTTATTAATGTGCTGTCATGCAGGGAAGTGGTGGTTTGCTGAAAGGGAGGAGCCATCAGTGGCATGGAGGATGTCACGCTGAACAAAGAGCAGATGTCAAAGAGACAGGGAATTTCTTTTATCTCCTGCTTTGCCGAGGTCTTACATCCTGGCGTTTTATCATAAAAGCTTAGAAAAATAGGGCTGGAAGGAACTTCAGGTGGGCTTTTAGTGCATTCCCTTGCTCCAAGGCAAGATCAGTGGTACCTGGGTCACTGATGGATATCTGCTCCATGAGGCTGAACAGGGAGCTTGTTTCCAGTTTTCTCTAAAATCCAGTGAACACCATACCTCTCCTCAGGTGTGGTCAGTGTGGTCAATGTTTGTTTGTGATGACAAATCCTGGTGAATGGCATTGGAAAGGAATGTGGTTTCAGAGATGCCTGTGTAAAACCTCTGAGGATTTCCAAAGGTTGTCTGCTCTTATAATGCAGCATGAATAATGTTTTGGTAGGCCTTGGTTAAAGGGGTCTTCTCAGCCAAAAAATGTGTTAGAACATCTCTCAGCTTTTTTATCTCACTGCATTTGGTATCTGAAGCAACTTTTGCTGGTGTGGATGAGGACAGTTATCCCTGAACCCAGGAGAGGTCTCAATCTCTTGGGCTTTTCCACTGTCTGGGCAGCCCCCTCTGCCTAAATCAGTGAATTAGCAGAGTGTAAATCCGGTGCAAATAACATTAGAATAAAGCTTTTGCCATCCTGGGGAGTGTCTGTGTGTGGGCAGGTTGGTAAAGGAGCAGATAAATGATTCATCCATTAAACTTGGAAAGCCACAGGAGGGTTCTCAAGAAACATAAAAGCCCTGCAGAAAGACTGAAAGGTAAAGCTGGGGGTTGGCCGTGCGAGGGAGGGGATTCCACATGTTCCATTAATTGCTGTCCTGCAGGGTAATTAAACAGAGAAAAGGAAGATAGCAAAAGCACTCCTTTAAGCTCTGATGATTAAATCTTGCTGCCTCTGCACGTTCAGAGACATGAAGAGGTCTGGCTTCACAAAGGTATTTTTATCAGGAAGGTACTGAGAAGGGCAGCTGATTCAGGTGTCGGGTAATTTGTTTGGAGACGGGGCAGCGCACTCCTGCCTGGGCTCCGGTGGGAGATGAAAGGGTTGACCAAGAAGTTCTCTTCAGCTGCAGTGGTGCCGTAGCTAAAATTTGGGTGTTTCTGCCTGAATCACAGTCCTTTCACAAAGATTGAGGCACGTGGTTGAATCTGGCTCATTCAGCTAGAGCCCTGGTCTTGTGAAATGTTATCCAGGGCCACTCATTAGACCCTTGGGTATCATATCAATATTCAATACCAACTATCTCTAGTTATTCCTAATAATCAGAAAAGTATCTCCTGTCAAGGGTATAGAGCATTTCACTCCTTTGTGCCATAAGGACCTTGTGTTCTGAGGAGTTTATCATTATGAGCTCCAGAAACATCAGCTGGTGCTGTGAATATCAGGGAGAGATTTGAGCTGTTAGTCCTTCAGGGTGAGTGTAATGAAAATCAAGAGATTCAGAAAGTGCCTACACTTTGTGTTTCGGTTGTTTATTTTTCTTGCTGGGCTTTTGGGATTCTGACAGCAGTTGTGTACACTGGAAATGACAGTGTTTTCAGAGGAAGAAGTTATTTTATTGGGCACTATGAGACAGCAGTCTGAGTTCTGGGAAAGTTGTGCTGCATCCCTGCAGGTCACGGTGAACAGAGTTTTACAGGGGTCATGTTGAAATTCAGGACAGGCTATATTCTCCAGAGGGAGAAGAGGATTTTGTGGTGATGGGCACATCTGCAACAAAGTGCCCAGGTACAGAAAGTCAGGACCTGGTGGGTATTCTCAGGAGCCGTGGTGGCTTCCCTCAGCTGGTCCGTGACATCAGAAGCTCTTCCTGTATAAATACTTCAGTTCAAAATATTGTGCCTTGCACTGGTGTGATTATTAAGTTGTTTTCCTACCTGACTGTAGCTGTGTCTCGTGCACTGGATGGTTGCACTGTAATTTCTGTACTTGTGGTTCATCATGAGTTTGTTGTTTCTGGTGTGGTTTTCGTTAAATGCAGTAACAATGAAAATTATTGCTAAGGGAAACCATTTCCATACATGAATATTAAACTCTAATGGAAACCATGTTGTTACTGCAAGATTAACAGAAATTGGCATCTTGGATGACTATCCAGCATTAAGCCAAATTCGTCTGTGCCGCTAAGATTGCATGTCCAGCTTTGAATTAGGACATTCCCATAAAACGAAGGAACAGCTCACCCTGTTCACTTTTCTGGATGATCCCTATAAACCAAACTTGGACCTGGAGGCTCGGTGGTGACAGCCTTAGCCTGTCTGTGTTGTACATGCTGGAGAGGGCCCTTCCATGGATACAGTTCCTTTTCACCTGGATACCGCTGACTCTTGAGACGTCTGTTTATTCAGCTGTAGAACAGTGTTAGTACCTATCTTGGAGGCAGTTTAGTGGGTTTCTTCTTTAATGTTTCTAAAATTTTGGAACCTTTTCTATGTAGGCTTTAGAGAAAGGGAAAAGTATTTTTCATTTTAAGTATCACAAGCACTGAAAGATTCCCTTGGTGACTGACTTGATGTGTAAATACAGGCAGGGCATCTCTGTCAAACATATCATTGCCATTGAATGGAAAGGCAGAGCATGAATCACTTCAGGGTTTCCTGATTTCACTTATGTAGGATGTTAAGAGAGGCTGCAGGAATGTAATTGATGGCAATGTGCGAGCTGCACAAATTGAAAATCGTGGGAGGATGAGAAAAACATCAGCTCAACACCAAGCTAGTAATGATGGGGAATGGGAGGTTTGCTCTGAGCATGTGGATATGCAGGGAGCCTCTGTCTGTGCCAAGCAGACTTCAGGACTTGGAGTTTGGCTCCCTTCCCAACAGCAAATACATCGAGCAGGAGGAGAGCCAGCCAAGTTTTAATCAAGTAAAAGTTCTGTATCCAGAGGTGGTTGGCAAAAGAAGAGATTAAAGTATTAGGAGTGCAATGAAAACAAGACATTAGAGGGTTGAAAGCTGGAGTACCTGGACAAACCACTTGCTGAGTGAATACTCCAGAGCCGTCAGGAGGAAGCCCCAGGTGTTTGGAGTAGGACGAAACGGGAACCCACGCACCAGGACTTGTCTGCTCCCAGCTTTGGCCATCCCTGTGGCCAGTGTGTAATATCCTCATGCCTTGCTGGGAGAGATGGGATCATTCCCCTTGGAGATACTGCTGGTGGAGGGCTCATGAGCTGGCAGGGAGGCCAACAGCTGCAAACTGTTTATGCATGACAAGTTTTTGGATAAATGTGAGTTTACACAGTTGCCTGTGTCCCAGGGTTTGCCGTGGAAGTGCAGATAGCTCTGCGTGTCCAAGCCCAAGCACAGGAGTTATGGGCTGTAATTATGTAATTTCTCAGGAGAGAAGGGAAAAAACCCTCGTGCTTGGTAATAGTAAAAATAGTAATTGGCTTTCCTTTCCCTCTTCCACTGATGCTCCTGCTTGACCTTTTTTATATATTAAAAATAGTTTTGTGCTAACTGCTGACAGTCTATCTGAAAGATAAGAAATTTTTCTCCTAAAAAAAGCCACTATCTTTATATTTTCAGAGGCACAATAGAAGCGTGGGGTTTTCTTAAAAAATAAACAAAAATCCCCATTCAGCTTCCTGCTTTATTTTTAATTTTCACATGCACACACCTGTCTCACAGACAGGGCCAGAAGCACAATTATGAAATAAAAGCATTTCCTCTTATGTTATTCCCAGCCTGGTAGAACTATGGCACACTAGAATTTTCACAAACATGTCTGAGTTCATAAAGTTTTTATTCCAGTTCTGCAGACTTGAAAGGCTCAGATAAAAATCTGGAAATTTATAAGGCAAACAACAGTTTCCATTCATCCCAATGAAGAAATAAATCATGTTAATGCAGCTACCAAGGCATTGTGCTACTATTGTTGTTGGTTAAAGGTGTGTTTTTCTCTGCTTATCAGTTATGTGGATCATTGTACTGGGTCACAAAAAAAGTGGCATTTATATTAATGGTTCAGATATATTTACTAAAGAACTGGAGTATGTTTGAAGATCAATAATTTATTTGCTGTTGATATTCTGATGAAAGGAATTAATGCTAAAATGTATTGGTCCAAAAGAAAATCATAGTCTTAGGAAACAGCTTGATAGAAAATATGTATTTCAAAAACGTTTTTAGGGCAAGCTTTTTCAGGCTTAAAGTGCAATACCAATTTGTTATAACTGGCTTGCTGTTCCAGAATGACTCTTATTAATAAGCACTCAGCAGTTCACGAGCTGGACTTCTTACTGAGTTCATTCCATGTACTCCAAATTTCTGCTCTTCCAGGATTATGAGTTTCTCTGCCCAGTCCATTTCTGTAATAATAAACGAATTTTAAATGGCTACATTTTTAAATTGATCGTTGCAGATATTATAAAATGGCCACACAGGATTCACATTAAGCACTGAAAATAACTAATAAAAATAGATGACTAAGGGTCTGTAACTGAGCCACAGTCACTACTTCTTTGACCACTGGTGGATGTACAAGTCCTTAATCATTAGTTTTCCACCTTTGAATAATGAGGGTTTTAGCACAGAGCAAAAGCCAAAAGAATAATGTGGATATGCATTGCCAGGTTCAGTGGGGATTAGAGCCACTAAACAAAGACTTCAGAAGAATTACTATTTGAGATAATGTATTTGACATTTTAATTGGTATTTAACGTATTTTAATATATTGGCAGAATTCTAGACTGTTTTGCTGTACCACACCTCCCAAAAATGGGAATGTTGCCCCCTTCCATCTCCATGATGGCAAATGTAGACCCAGCCTCATTTTATGAAGTCTCTCAGAAGGAATTTGGCATGAATAATTTCAAGCAAAACTGACTTGCCTGATTGACCCTCAAGCCTGAAATGCAGTTGTTGCTCCTCAGTTAAAACCTTGTGTGTCAGCTAAAACTGAGAGAGATACTGGCACAGGTTAATGGAAGGTAAAGGTAGAATAATCAGGTTTAGTAGTAGGAATAAAACACTTTTGGTACTGCTCTGGTCATTTCTGCCTAAAACTGCTGAAAGGGAACCAAAATATCTCTCCCTAATCAGTAAAAGTATCTTTCAGCTGACTCAAATACTCGGTTTTTGCTTCCCTTTAACCAAAAAGTGGCACGTTTGTTGGGCCACCAGGTGTGTGGACTGAGCTTGCAATCTCAAGAATCTTTCTCAGAGAAGGCTGTTCCTTCCTGAGCAAATCCTTGACATCCTTTTGACTGTTGTGCACATAGAAAGCGAGTCAGTCCAAGGAAAGAGCTGAAATCCAGCCTTTTATGGCCATTGATTTAAAAGGTTAAATCTTGATCTCATTTTTTTTGCATGTGGTATGAATCTGCCCTTTCACAGTCAGCTTTTTTAAAGCCAGCAAGTGTGAGTGCCTGATTTCTGCCTTCACTCTTCACTGCAAGTGCTGAAGTAAAAGGCTGTTGCCCATCCCTTCATTCCATCCAGAATACCCCTGGCAACAAATATCCACATCCTTATTGTTGTCAAAACTCGTAAAAATGGAGCTGGACTTCTTCCAGGTCTAAAGTTTTATATTTGCACCCTGGTAAACACAGCTCTGTCAACTCTGAGAGGGGGGGGGGGGAAAAAAAAAGGAAAATTGAGATCATGACTCCTTTGCATGGTCTTGGTCTGCTCCTTGAAGGCAGCTCCCCCTCCATGGAAGCGGTGCCGCGGTGAGGAATTGGATGCCCTGTGTGCTGGTGAGTACAAATACAAGCAGATACAGCCACTGTGATATCCTGAGCTGGCCTGTGATGCCATCACAGCATTCCCAAGTGCAGTGACACTTGATTCAGCAGGGGACAGCCTGATGCCTTAGGATTTTAGCTTTCTATTTTCATATGTTTGTAATCCTGCAGTTCTTTAGCTAACACTCCATACAGAGTGTTAGCAACTGCTTTTCCCATTTTGGTCAGACACAACAATTCCTCTCCAGGCCTGAGAATCAAGGACACCTCACTGTCTCAGGCCCCGAGAAATGGAAACAAAAGTGAGTTGGGGGGAGCAAACTGAGAGAATGGGACTGCACTGCCTGAAGCTGTAATTGGATAATTAACCTCTGATCTGCAAATGGACAAAACTTATATCTGTCCCAAAACCGTGTGGCTGTGTCCATCCTGGGTTCAGTCGCTGCGAGACTCCTGCTCTGCCCAAGGTGCGCCCTGGGAAGGCCTTTCCATAAATCTCTGCCCTTGATCCTTTAATTCTGTCCACCCTCTGTTCCAGGTCATTCCCTACAAGGCATCAGCCTGGCTGCAGGAAGGGCAGATGAGGACTATTGTTTTTCCATAGCAGAGGTTTCATGCCGTAACTTTTGCATCCCTTTTTGGCCTCAGCCTCAAGCCGTTCGTGGTGCCCACACAAACAGGAGAACACTGTGCATGGATCAAATCCTAAATTCCACTCAGTCATAGAAGGCTTGTGCCACCTACATTGGCTTTGTGACTCACCATCAGCACTTGGCCAGCTCTCCTGGCTCTGACACTCTCGCTTTCTTTTAAGCATGAAAATAAGGGAAAATGGAAGATCTTTTCAGAGTCGCTGCTTTATTGTTTTACTCCTTCTCCCTGACTTCATCCTGAAAATGAATTCTCTCCTGAAAATCGGGAGAACTCTGTTTAAATGCTTGTTCAGGCTCCTTCAGTGCATCTTTTAATGCTGTAGTAGAGGGTATTAGTAGACAAGTTTAGATGAATTTTTGGGTCAGCGAAATATATTTTTGAGACAGTGAAATACATTTTCCAATGAAAGCAGTGAAGGTGAGTGTGTTTTACTTATTTCCTGTCTGACAAAACTCTGGACTGATTCTTCTCTAGGATGGTGAAGAAACTACTCAGATGATTTTGTATGGAAACTGCTCTAATATTTTTCGTTCTGGTTGCATTTTTGATCACTTTGGTTGTTACTGCTGTATGTTTTGAATGAATGAGCTGTTTCACTGGTTTCAATGGGAACATTCTCTATGTTTTTGTTGCAGGAATTGCTTACCTAGGAGGTGTCTGCAGTGCCAAGAGAAAGTGTGTTCTTGCTGAAGACAACGGTCTCAATCTGGCATTCACAATTGCACATGAACTTGGGCACAAGTAAGAACTTGTCCTTCTGTTTCCTTTTTTACTTATGCCACTGCAGGATACTTTTATTTAAAGCCAGACAAGTGCAATTACTAGTGTGGCGTGTTTGTTATGATTTCATAAGTGTAGCACATTGATAAATAACTTAATTTTCAGGAGGCTTATGTAAATACCCATTTCAGCACACATAAATCTTTCTAGTTGATCTTCCCCTGTTTTCAGCGCTCTGTTCTGCTTCTGAGTAGAGGCCTCATTCTCTTTAATGATTGGCAGTAATAGAGACAAATTCTGCTTTTCTTTACTATATAAAGTAGGTTCACAAAACCAAAATGAGCTTCAAAATCTTTGAACTTGCTAAGTTTTCTCTGAAGTTCAGATGTCTGTGTCAAGGACTTTAATAGTTAAATAGTTTGGTAATGGTTTCATCTCTGCACGTGAAGTAATGTGCTGTGACTGAAATGGTAAACATCAGTATTTTGGAAATGCCCTTAAGCAGAATTATTTGATCAACAGAAAGAAATCCTATAACTTGATTTATCAGCTCAATCACACCTAAGTAGGACACTTTGAACACACTGGAAAAAGCAGGAAAGAACGTGATAAGTCCTAGTCAGACAGAAATTTGCAGGAGGAGATTACTGGGTACTTTCTGCAGGTGACTTTGGAGACTCTTTAAAGCTGCCTATAAATATCCCTTGGGCAGAAGAAAACAAAATTGACTGGAAGAGTCAGCTGCCTGCTTTTAGTGGAGATTATGAGTTAACCAAAGGTCAGCTCCACATTCCCTGCTCTCCAGGCCCAGTGTCACTGCACTTACTCATAGTACCTATGAGCTTTTCCCCCTTTCCATTGACATTACTCTGGTTGCAGTGTCACAGACTGTGGAAGGTACAGAATTAGACCAGGAACAAAGTTATACAGGGGGCAGGACTGTGCCTGTGGGGTTTTCAAGCACTCCTTCCTTCAGCCTCCGAAGGAAATCCACCTTCGTTCCTGTAGTAAGAAGTTGTGCCTGAGTTTTGTCTGCACCCTTCCTACAGCTCATGTGTCTGGTGTATCTTCCTTTCCTGCAGTAAGAAGTATTTCACAGCTAAGTCAGAGCCAATGGAGCGTGTTCAGGTTCTGGCCAATCTCATTCCGTGACAAATAATTACTTTTAGGTAATGTATTTCAAAGTTGCATGGAGGATATTTAGGTTACCTACCAAAAATGAATCTCCTGTTCACCCTTCAGTGACACCAAAGGCAGCTGAGCCAAACTGAGGGTGGTTTCAGCACAAATGAAGGACATTTGGTTTTGGTTTTATTTAAATTGCATGCCAAGATGTTAAACTGAGCCTAAACTTAATAACAAATTAACCTGTGGGTAATGCTAAGGGAAATTCAGCACTCATCTTTGGATGGGCCAAGAGCAAGAGGGAAAAATACTTGAGCTGCAGAAAATCCAGCTGTGTGAAAGAGTGAGACTGGTCTGCCCTGGCGTTTGCCAAGTTTCTCAGCAGAGCTGACAAGCTTCCTTCTAATAATGCCTTGCAAAAAAATCCCCATCACAAATAGGGGATGTAATGCCTTCGGATACAGCTCTCCATCTGTGCAGAAAATTGCAAGCTCCATTTTCTCTTCTGAGGGTGGTTTTGGTGGTCAGACCATAATGTCTTTCCTCTGCTGGTTTTCTTTCTTCACCTTCATCTTGGAAAAGTCTCTCAGGAGTACTGGAGGGCGTGGGGGTCTGTAAGGGCCAGTTTAGGGAGCCGAGGTGTCCGGGTGATGTGGCTCTCAGAGGGCACAGGAGCCAGGGGGCTCTAGCTGAAGGCTATAGAACCTGTCGGGAGGATTCTGCTGCCACAGGTGTTTGGGGACATGTTCCAGGTTATCTTATTCCACAGGGAGCTGCAATTCTCTGTCACACATCGGGGCAAACCCTTCTGTCCCCTCTGCCTTGCCGCCAGCAGCGTAATCAATGCCCAGTGTTGCCAAATCAAAGCAGAGGGGAGAAGATGCCATGTCTGTCACCCCCCAACCTCAGCATCAAAATCAGCCCCCTGTGCTGTCACCCACCAGTGGCCTGTACTTCAACCTCTGGCCAGTTGAATGGTGCCTTTCTGGCGGTCAAGAGGAATCTTTTCATTAACCTCACAAAGTGTCAGGCTTTATTCTTCTGGTGTCGAACTGTAGTAAGATGCTCTGAGCAGTCCTGTTTCAGCACATCTTGTGCAAATAGAAGAATTACTTAAAAACTCAGAGTTTTTGAGTGAAATGTAAGGAAACCCATTGCAGACATGAACACAAAGAAGCTGACACGAGCTTTAAAAATGAAAACCAAGGAAACCTAGGTGCAAGTTTCTTAATTTAAAAACAAAATCCAATCAAAACTTACATCCATATTGGCAAAAATCTAAATTTTGGAGAGCCATAATTTTGTGCTTTATTGAAGTCTGATTTCCTTATGAGCGTAGAAAAGCTGAGAGTTATTATTCTTTCCTTAAGACTAACAAATGTCTGTGGAGATCACAAGCCCAGTTTGGCATTCACAGATAGTTTCTGATGTGGACTTTGGAAAAAGTGAATGGATTACTAATTGATGTGTCAGATTCCTAATCTGCCACTAATGTCATTTGGACTGACTGCAAAAACCACTATTCCGGACAGCTGCACTGTGAAAACATGGAGACACCATTAAATAGGTCCATTAGGATGAAGTAGGTCCTGTGAAAGTTGAAGGATGAAAGTTCATCTTCAGGTTTAACCTGTGGAGTTGTTGCTTGATGATGGGGTGACTGACGTGACTTTTGTATTTAAATCTTCAAGTCTGCACTGATAATTTTGGTCTGTGGACACAAAGGGAACATCCATCTGTATTTAGATACAATTTTTTCTACACAGGATCCAGGAGGAGTCTTGTTGTTACGGAAAAGTAACAGGCAGGGAGCTGAGTGAATGTGTATCGAGGCTGCAAATCATAAACTTTCTCCCACACAAGACAGGACCCTCAGCAAGTCTTGTTCTTCAGTCAGCTGGGTCAGTAGTGGACGTCTTTTAAAACAACACACTTGAGTGTAACCACAGTTTGTTGGATTTTATCCAGGGTTTGCTGGGTGGAGTCCTGACCTACACAGAAGGGAAGACCCAGAGATCACAGTGGTCACTGAAGTCTTAAAATTTATGAGTCTGTGGTCTTCATATTATAAGCATAATAAGAACACTGAGCATTTCGTACTCTCATCTTTCCTCTGACTTGCAGGGCAAGTCCATCAGTAAAAGCTGAAAAGTGCCCTACTTTTGTCACCAGGATCCTGGCTGGTGCTTCCCTCCGCCTCCGTGGGCTGCACCCGTGTGAGGCTGATCTGAGATTCGCTCCCCAAAGACCACCCTGAACAACCGACTTGGAGAAAAACAGCACCACTTCCCCCCCTCGTAGTCCTCTCTTTGCCTACAGCAGTGACTTTGTTACCATTTTCAAGTCCTTCTCCAAAGAAAAAGTCAAATAAGTTTTGGAAACAAAAGCTGGGATTCATCCGTATATCCGTTATCCCCCGAACGAAGCGGGGTGGGCTGCAGCCGGTGGTTTTTCAGGACAACAATGCCAGCTTTGTTGCCATTCCTGTTTCTTTTCAACAGCCTCAGCTTTCCTGTGGTGGGACGGGGGCAGGCTTGGGTGAGGAGGGAAGATTCCCATTCATGAGCCAGTGGAACCTGGCACTGCCTGGATGGGGAGAGACTAGCTGGAGGTGGTGTGGCTGGGAGCCACGCCGGGGCAGATGCCCTTAGGAAAGGGGATTAAAATCAGCTGACAATAAGCAAGGAGCTGGCTCTTGCCAGCAGCCTGAAACCGCACGGCCTCAAGCTTGAAGCTGAAACAGATGAGGACAAAAACGAGTCCAAAGGTAAAAAGCCCATAATGCACAAACCAAACAGCTCAGGGCTTGGAATCAGACAAGAGAAGGATTTGGAACCAGCAGGTTTCTCTCCAGTGTGATTATTTGCTTTAGATGTTAGGTATTGATAGCTGTAGCTTAGTTAAAATTACTTCAGGGTGCATAATTATTTGCTGCATGATTAAGTAAGGCCTTTGTGGTGTGTCTCAGGCATCGTGGTGTTGCAGGTAAGGGAAAAGCACTCTGGATATTCCCTTTGTGGCCTGGTGGACTTGTGAATAAACTTGGCCCCCCTGATCTTGTAGTTCAGCACCCAGCAGAGAGATTCATGCAGATGTGCCAGAATGTGAAATTATTGCGGGCTGAGGGGGAATGTCCCTGAGCAGATCCCAGAGGTGCAGAATGATGCCCTGTAAGAACTTACACCAGCAAAGCCCAGGCACTGTGGTGCAGCTATTCAGGATTCCTGAGAAGCAACCAGGAAATTGTCTCCCTTTTCCCTTGCCCCCAGTTTATAAAGAATTGGTCATAATGTACTTTAAAAATGAAAAGTTTCACGTGGAAGCTGAGGACCACCCCAGTAAATGTGACAGATTTCTGCAGACAGGTAATGCTGGAGAGTGCACACTGTGCTGATAGAAACCTGTTTCTTTTTCTGGAGCAGCCTCTCCCATGATTCCAAACAGCCAAATCATGGTGGTGGAGCAAGGACAGTGATTCCGGAAACCATAGAGAGACGGAGGGACCTCTGCTAAAAATTCTCTCCTTTTATCCTGGGGTTATAACATTTAGATGCAGGATGTGGGAGCGGAGAAGCTGTTTTGAAAGAAAAAATGCCAACAACCCTGTTTCTTTTTCAGAGCATCTCAGCACAGTCTAACCCTTGAACTCAGGGCTCTGCCAGTGGAGGCAGCTGATTGTAGTTTCCATCCTGGCTGGCTTTAAACATTAACCCTGTTTTTTTAAAAAAAGCTCTCACCTGGGCTTCTTTTTCTTTTCTGTGTTTCTCTGAGTTAGTCCCACATTTATCAGGAAGGTCCTGGAATTTCTGTGGAACATTTTTCTTTGTTGCTGTTGCAGAAATACACCAATGTGTCCTGAGGTTACTGCTTACCTCCCAAATGGCATGAAAACCAACATTGCTTAAGTTGTAGAATCAAACATGCTGAAGCAACCAAAGTCTCAGTTTCAGGGTTATCCAGGCAACTTCAGATATAACTCTACTCCTTCTGTACTGTAGATGAGGCCAAACTTCTATTCACAGGGTAGGATTTCAGCATGTAGTTAGACTTTCCTTTAACACATGCCCACAGGCATCTTATTCACTCCTGTGAATTAATATTTTAGTATAAGAGAGAGCTCTTGCAAGGAGATGCCCATCTTGTGTATCTGTAGGGTAACATCCAGTTGTGGATGGCTCAGGGATGTGTCCAGTGCCTGGATAAACCTCTTCAGTAGCCCTGCTGGCAGTTTGGGTGTAGATTCTGCCTCGTGTTGGGGAGCTGTGGTTCCCTCCGTGCCTTCATAAACGCTGTGTGGCCCTTCTGACCATGCTGTGTGTCAGAACTCACATCTCTGCATTTGGAGTGGTGGAAAATCAAGGTCAGTTGGATCCCAAGGAGCACTGGAGCCAGAGGCAATGCTATTTTACTCTAGCAAGCTCAGGTATTAATGACTTTGCTGCACCAGGACTTCCTGAGTAGCTGAGGAGTTGGATTCAGGCAGTGCCTGCCCCAGTCCTATTCTCCTGGTGCCAGAATCCCCACTTTAAATCTCACAGGAGGACGTAGCTGTTCCAGTATATGGCAGTCTCAGGAATACTGGGAGTGACTGGCTGCTGTGTAGACATACCCTGAGGCTGGCCAAAAATGCTGGCAGCGGTCCGTACCCACCCTGGAGTTGCTAATTTTATTTTCTGCCATTTGTGTTGTAAATCTGTTGAGGAATGTCTCTCTCTCCGTGTTCCCAGGCTCCCTTTTAGTGCTCCCCTCCTCCCAGGTTTCATTCTTCTTCCACAGATAATTGCAAGCACATTTTCACAGTTAAGTTGCCCTTCCCTGTACAACTCCAAAGGACATAATGGAACACTGCCTATTTCATCATATGTGCTTCTACATCAGAGTGGTATGATCTAACCAAAGCAGTTATTTAATAACAGGTTCTGGTTCTGAGAAAGAATAGGTATATCCTAAAATTTCAGGAGATGCTTCTTCCACTTCTGGTAACACACTGAGCAGTCTGTTTTAGATAGAACAAATCATTATTATTATGTACCTTAGTAGCTTGATAATAATTTTCTGAAAACCATGTCCTAAGTTAGTCAAAAGGAAGCAGAGATCAAAGATAGTTATAGGTTTAAACATATTTAAAAAAAAAAAATCAGTGGAGACTTCTGCCAGCATGGATGGTTTGACCTGGGGAGGAGGTAGTGGTGGAGCAGCACTAAATAAAATATGTATTGGCCCACTGTAGGACAGTACAGGATACTAGAGGAAATTAATTTGAGTCCTAGAAATAGAAGTTCCCTGCGGCATTAACCTTGCTTGGGCAGGTTGTTTTAGCAATGGCAGTGTAATCACGCAGAGGAAAAAAAAAAAAAAGAGAAAATCACGTGCAAAGATCACACAGAGAAAAAGAATGTTGGGGAGGAGAAATGGAGAGGTTTGGTAGTATTGTGTGCTCTGGATAGTAGGCCTGGGTTTGAGTGTGTTTTTTTAGTTTTATGTAAAGCTGCAAGGTATTTCCAGACACATTTACTGAACCTGCTAATCCTGGCACAGTGGCAGGGTGCCTTCCCTCTATCATGATTATCTGTTTCACCTTTGTACCGTCCAAATTTGATGGTTTATTTACAGTACTGGAATGTAATACCATTGGAACTGGGCGTGGGAATGTCCACGTCCCATTGCTTTCTGCACTCCTGTGGCAAACATTAGTTCTGGGCAAGGGTTTCTGTGGTTGTACTCTCTGCTTTGTGAAGGATCTCTGTGTAATCCCTAGGGAAGCAACATTCCCTTGCAGTCCCTCTAATTTCTTTGTCTTTGAGCATCGTGTACAGCTTTACTTAACATAATAAAACTGCCCCAAACAGGCAAATGACAGCCATTTAGAAACACAATTTTCGTTTAATCAATAGCTTTGTAGCTTTGCCAGCTCTGCCTTTCGTTTTGAAGGCTTACTCTGCTGAGTAAGCCAGGGCTGTGTTAAGTAGCTGGGCCCTAATGATTTGGCAAATCTTGCATCTGCTTCCTGCCACAAGGGTTCTGGTTTCATACTCCACTGGCTTTGCTGGCAGCAGCCTGGTGCACCCAGTGACCCAAAACACAGGGACAGTACAAGTCCCCATTGTGCAGCCTCCCACTGCACACCAGCACAGGAAATATTAGGTTTGTAAGTGCCATTTACCAAATAATAATTTGTTTTTATACAAGGGCAGCGATCTAGATGAAATATTTACTTTTCCACTAGCAGTTGGGTTCCAATAGCCTGTAACCCGTGCTGTCTGCCTGGCCTGCTGAGTTCAACAGGTTCCAGGTGAAAATGGCTTCCCGAGCTGGGGAAGGTGATAAATCCCAGACTGTCACTTGGAAAAGCCTTTGGTAGTAAGTCAGCAGCAGCAACGCCAGTGGAAATGTTGTTGCCTCTAAAAATGTGGTTCCCTTTAGCTGTTACATCAGTGGAGGGCTGTGCTGGGGTGGAACAGGGTTGACTGCCTCTTGGCCAACAGTTGTGTTGGGAAATAAAATTCAGCAAAAAAGAGTTTACTGGAGAAGTGAAGTAAACAGGCCTGCTTTGTTCTCAGTGATCCCTTTCCATTTGCAAAATCCTCCCCACATCGAATGCCGGGCCTCTTTTCCATTGCTGGATCCAGCCCAGCAGGGAGTGTGTTGTCTATGTTTTTACTTGAACCCCAGTTTACAAAAAAAAAGAGGAGAATAGCCCACAGTTTTTCTGCTTTTACTCTTGCTTAGGTAAAACAAAATAAAGCAAAAGAAATTTGACCATAATGGTTTGCTCTGACTTGCTTGAAAAGTTTCCTTCCTGCTGGGCTCTAATTAGCTCAGGGCCTTAAAAATGAGTATTTTTCACTCTTCCTTCTTTCTCTGCTGCAAAGTCCACTGGGACACTCATCTTATACACCACATCTTATCCACATATGGGACAGTTTGACCTCTCAGAAGTTTCTCATGTCCACCCTCTGGTAGCAGTTTCTCACCTGCCAGTGACGGTCCAAATCCTGCCTGGCTCTTCCGTGTGCTCCCTGCTGGGCTCCCTTCCTCCCACCCTGCTGCTTGCCAGGATCACTCCGGAGACAGCTAATGAAGTGGCAGGTTTCTAATGTAGCTTTTAAATATTTATTTTAATTGCACACAGTAAAAGTAGGCTGCAGGATAAAGAAATGCTCCCTAGAAACAGTTTGCTGCTTAGTTCAGGTAGTCTCTGTGCTTAGGGAAAGTGTCTTTCCTTCAAAGGAAAAGCACAGCTTCCTTTCTTCCTGCTGAAAACACAACCAGCAGCACTTTTCAATGGGTGAATTCTTTCCTGTCTGGTTTCTCCTTTATCTCAAGTAAAGCTGCTTGCTGTGCCATGTGGGATAGATTTAGTCCAAGAAGGCAGAACTCTTCCCTAGTATCCATCATGAGCCACCATGGTCAGAAGCGGTCAAATTTTGATGAAAATGCAAATTGCCTGCATTTAGTAGCTTTAAAGAAATGCTGCAGACTGGACTTTCCTACAGGAGCATTATAATAATGACTTTGTCATCAGCTTTCCTACCTGTGTGCACAAGCATCACTTCCCATTTCTTGATTTGAAGTGTCGCCTCCACTGTGTATATCTCTTACCTTTTTCTCCATTATTTCACTGTGTTGTTGACACATTTCCAGTACTGATCCAGATATGATCCTGAGGGTGTTCTCCAGTCAAAGAAAAAGCCAACTTGTTTGCTTAGGAAAATATATTCATATTTTCTTTTTATACTTTAAGTACTACCCTCCATACCTGCAGCTCCTTCTGAGATGTTTATGGAGTGTGTTGGAGTAACCTGACCAGGTTTGCCAAATGTGTGATTGCAGGAGCCCCTCTGAGCACAATGAACAGAATCGCATGAGAAAAGCTCATACACATCTCCAGAAAGCTGTTGCCAGTTAAATGACACACACCCTGCACCTCTTATCAGCTAGACCCTCTCAAACAGCATCTTCTTACAAAAATAACAGACCTTTTTTCTTTCTCTGTAATTTGTCTTCACGTTAACATGTTCAAGCCAAAGTTTTTCAAAGCAAGAGTGTCTTTTCAAGTCGCTTTTTACTTTCCTCATGTCGCTTCCTTAGACAATATGAAAGCAAACTTGACTTTATTAGCCTTGAGGTTTGTAGGCAACCAGGCACACCCACTGCCCAAAGAATTTCACTTCAGTATTGGTCTGAACATATCATTTCCAAACTGCTTTGATACCAAGCCATAATTTGCAACATTCCTGTTTGATATCGAGTCTCTCCCTGCTGATAAAATGAGTGAAACTGAGATAAGTTGCTGAACTTCTGCAATCATTTACGAACAGCCAAGGCCAGGTGGTTCTGGTACTATAAATTATTTTACCAGCTGAACCATTATGAAAAATCCCAGGAGTTTAGGGAGCTGGTGTATGAGAGCTCCACTATTGGGAACAAAATTTTAGAACTGCATGCATTTCCTGTGCAACTTTTTTCCTAGTCAGTTCTGGTGGGATTTTTTAATTTTTGGAAGCAAAAGCGAGCCCAGAGGTTTGGTACTGTCCACTGCAATCACCTGTTGTGTTGGTGACTCAGTGCAAGAGGGTCACATAAGGATGGATTTCTTCTTGCACTGAACCTGCGAGCCCACAGTGATTGACAATGTGGACCGAGAAAGAGGATGAAAAATGTTTCTATGAAAAGGACTTCTGCTGCTCTGAGAGCCGTGAAACACATACCCACTGCCTCTTCTGGGGACTGCAGAACACTTGACGCTGGTAGAATTTATACGTTACATTTACTTCACACCTTTTTGTCTTTTGATGTTGGCCATCTCCTCATTCCCACCTCCAGGAATGGAGAATTGATCTCCCAGCGTGGGGAAGGCAGCCAGCATTCCTGACTCCCGCGGTGCGTTCCCCAGGCTGTCCCACTTCCCCGGCGCTCGGCTGTGGGTGGCTTCCTGATGGGGCAGAGTGTGGGACATCTGCGTTACTTGTGTTGCACGTATTTGGCAAACACTCCACACCATCTCTCCCATCTCCTCGCTTTTCTTTTAAGGGTGTCTCGTGTTGTAGCTCTGCATTCAGGTTTGGCACTCGGTCATTTAATGCAGTTGACTGGAGGCTTTCAGTGGTATCACAGGAGCTTTGGAAAAGTGATTGCACACAGAGCTTCCCCTGGCGGCTCTGACACTGTGAGTGACAGGGCCGTCAGCGCTCACTGAGCTTTTGTCTCTCTTCCCTCGTGGGTGGGAAATCCCACCCAGCTATCCCAGGGTTTGGTCTTTTTTCCACCCTACGATTTATATTCCCTTTTCATCTTCTGAGGAAATGCGTGTCACATTTTCGGAGGTCTCGTTCTCACCCACTTCAGGGAGTGCTGAAAGCAAACAGCTTGTTACCCTTCAGCTTGTTCCTTCTGCTGTGCCCCGGGGTGCTTTCCAAAAACAAGGAGCTACAGATGGAGCACAGCAGCCTCTGTGGAATGAGCAGTCCTTCTCTGCCCACCACTGGTTCATTCATAGTCCCTGTGCTCCTTCTGCAACAGTTCTCTGTGTTCTGAAGCCAGACTGAAGCAAGTGAGAAAGAAAGAATTTTGTATGTCCAAGAAGTGGATTTAATCTCTTGGAGGGCAAGGAAACACCTTAGTGCAAATGTTTTCATGGAGACATCCTCGTATAAATTTATTCTTACTTTAGGGTCACAGCTCAGCTGTGATCATGACAAACAGCCAGTGTGAGACAAGTTATTCCCAGTAGAGAGTCACTGATCCATGTTGTGCCGTGAGTGTTTTTGGATAAATCTATATTCAGCTCTTCAACAGGGATTCATTGAAGGAATTAAAGCAATCCTTGACTCCTGCTGATGCTGTTGGGTCAGAAATCTGCTGTGTGTTGTTGACAGGTATCAAAGCTTGTGTGAGGGTGTAGAAATAAATGCTCAGCATGTGGTTGGATGCTTGCACGGAGATGGGATAGTGCTTTAAGGAAGGAGACAGGAAAGATTCATGTAAGATTCTAAATGGATATAAAAAAAGGAGGGAGTATTGACATCAGAAGGAAGAAGGGGTTTTTCCTGAGGTGAGGCTACCTCTTCAGTGCTGAGTTTCTGCCAAGTTTGTTTGTACATATATTGATCAACTTTAGCATTTTGTAGGACTTTGTGTTTGGTGGAGCACTCCTTTTTCTGCCCTTGCAGCCTCAGAACCTGGCAGCTCTTACCAGAAACTGTGAAGCTTTTCCAGAAAAAGGTTGATATGCAGGAGCCACATCCTAGAAATCAGAAGCAATGGGGGGAGGCCATTGGAATGGTGGATGTTCAGTTGCATTGCAGCTGGATTCCTTCCTCTCACCAAAGATGCTGGAATGCATCAGGCCATGCATGTCCTGCTGTGAATCACCCACTCTGGGAAACAGCCCGGGCTCCTCAGAGAGAATCCTGTGGGCAAGTGTCTGCTGGAGAAAGGAGTCAATAATGGGAGTGTGTGATGTTGCTGGGGAGAGGATCCTAAGATGATTGACTCTGTTCTTCATGGCCTTGGCCAGGCTTTGATCAAACCGTGTAAAGGTCTGGTCTTTATATCAGTGAGCTTTTGAGTGCGAGACCACAGTGGGTGTGCCTGCTACGTCACTCATGTGCTTTCTGTCACGGCCACGTCACTCTCATGTGCTTTCTGTCCCTGCCCTGTCACTCATGTGCTTTCTCTCACAGCTCTCTCACGCGTGTGCTGTCTGTCCCAGCCATGTCTCTCTCATGTGCTTTCTGTCCCTGCCCTGTCACTCATGTGCTTTCTCTCCCTCCCATGTCACTCATGTGCTGTCCCAGCCATGTCACTCATGTGCTGTCTGTCACAGCCATGTCTCTCGTGCTCTCTGTCCCTGCCATGTCACTCATGTGCTTTCTGTCACAGCCATGTCACTCATGTGCTCTCTGTCCCTGCCCTGTCACTCATGTGCTTTCTCTGCCTTGCGGCACAAGCTCGTACTTTGCTGCCTTCCAGATTCCAAGGCAAAAGAGCTAATTCTTTTTAAATGAAAACCATATCATAAAGGGCTGGATCTGTCATGCAGCTGAATAAACCACAGCTTTCCACACTGTTATTCACCATAGGCGTTCGTGTGTTCTCACTCGCTGTTGTTGACTTCTTGGCTGCTTGATGAGTAGATAACCATATAAAATATCTGGTTACTTCATTATTGGAGAGTGACATAAACTTGGTTATGAAAACAAGAGTCCAGTAGTCATGGCTCCCTTTAAATGTTGACTTTCCTGATTAAAAAAACCCCAAAAGTACAGCACCCATCCTGAACACCCCTGTTCTAGATAACACTGTGTACACAATGACCAGCCTTGGTTGCTTCAAATGCTTTAAGGAGAATCATCTCCCTCTCTTCATCACAGCTCCCCAAAGTGTTCCTGACAGTTTTTGGAATAGTCAAAGCATATTTAAAAAACAGTGTTTACATGTTTGAAAAGCAGAGGGTGAAAAAGCCTGTTTTCCATTAAGCCAACGGCCTCAGTGGCCGCTTGTTTTGTAGGAAGGTTGCATAAGATGTTTCCTTGTCTCCTCCCTCAGTGAGATCCCAGCTCACCTCAGCATTTTCCCAGGATTTTTTAGTTTGTCCAAGCCTCCCTTAGCCCCCTCTGACCTCTCTGGCTGTCTCTGCCTCTCTTAGAGGCATCACCTTCCTGGGTCACCCTCTCAAAGTTACTGTCCTCACTTTGCACTGCAGCTCCTTTAACAATTCCAGCTCAAATGAGCACCCCCACTTCACTCCTTCCTCTGTTATGCCTTTATTCTCAACTGGATGGAAACCTCGTAACTTGCAAGATGATCAGCATTTTATATTGAAATGTTAAACATGTTGAACCAGTTCAGAAGTAGGCATCTTTCCAGTGATGCAGCTTCAATTTCAAATGTTAATAAAAATTCCTAACATTGAACTCAGTTTGGGAGTGGACAGCTCACAGGCTGGATGATGTGGGGTGCTGTCTCCCGCTCCTGGTTCAAGCCCAGCCCAAGGCAGGAGCTGCTGAGAACTGTTGATGTACATCCTCTGCTTAGTTTGGATTTGAATTTAATGGCTGTGTTTAATGTTCTCAGCTGCCAGCCACGCACCCCGTGTAACCTCCTTTCACACCAGCATCTTCCTTTCTGGTTGGCATTGGATGCTCTGCAGAGATGGGACTCCCTTCTCAAACCTTCACTGAGACCCAGTAAGAGGTGGGAAGGGAAGGAATTTTGTCCTTCATATGGAAAAACAGATGGCATTTGTGTATGTCTAAGCAGCCATCCTTCCATAGGGCACTGTCATCCTGCCCACACTGACATGCCAGAGCAGCTAAATTACAGCTCGCCTTCTCCCTTCCCTCTCCCACTCTGCGAGGATGTAGTCCAGTGTGCCCTCCCTTTGCATTTATGTTTCTCCAGTGGGCTTTAGAAAGAAATCTTGTGCTTAGTCCTGGCTCTGCATTTAATGCTGGATTATTTGTGGGTGAGTCATGGCAAGCTGGGTCACAGGGAATGGCTTCTCTCATGTTCTCTTCTGAGAAGGTCAGTGGTGACGTGCAAGGCTGGTACTGCCTGTAGCTCGTAGCAGCGTTCCCTTGCAGAAACACAGCCTTTAGGAGAACATCTGCAGGGTAAGGCACGTTACAGGCAGTGAAAACGTGCTGTCCAGCAATCAAGTATCAGCCAAAAATGTAAAAACCTTAGTGGTCCTACTGAGCTTTTCACTCAGAGCATGAGATATCTCTGCCTTCTCCTATCCCCCCTGTATTTGGGATACAGCTGTAATGGGCTCTTTGCTCAATTCTCTGAGACCATGTTGGTCTGCAGGGCTGGCCCCAAGGAGTTCTTCCTGTTTAATGTGTTGCTGAGTTTACACAGTTACAGCTCTTCGTGAGTTGGTTCTTTGGAAAGACTCCTTTGGGTTTCTGTCTGTGGAAGTGAGAGACAGCGCGCTGTCCTCATTTCCTTCTTGGCGGCTGGACGTCCTCCCTGCCCTCTGGAGAAGTGGTGACGGAGGTAAGCGCAGCTGTGTGGAGAGCAATCAATTCTTTGTCATGCATGTTTAATAAGCAGCTGGGGTGACAGCCAGGACACCTTGGGTAGCCTTGATAGCCATGAGTTTCTAAAGTGATCCAGTGTTTGACTCACCCTGAATTATTTGCAGGCAAATGGAATGGTTTGACTTTCAGAGGGAGGTGATAGAGGTGGTCTTACTTCACGGCATTTCCACTTCTGGATGTCTTTTTTCAGGCTTCGCTTCTTAATATTTCTTTCTTTCAGTTGCTACCCTTTTTCTGAAGAAAAGCTCTTCTGCTGCTGCTGCTGCTGCTATTTTCTATCAAACTTATCTCTTGTTCCTACTTCATATCTCTCCCTGCTAAGAGAGAGTGAATGATAACAGTCCTGGGGATTTCTCCAGTGGTCTCTTACCAGCCAGAGTTGCAGCAATTAAAAAGATTTTAAGCATCTCCTAAATCACTTTCTCCCAGCCCTTGGCATTATCCTCTAGCTCAAATTTGAGGGTTTTATCAAGAGTCATAGTGGTTCTGGTGAAGATTTGTGTATATGACCTCAAGAACCTGGAGGTGCAGCAGTGCACTGAAGGCAGTAGGAAGCTTTCCACAGGCTTTGGTGCACTTTGGCTCAGGCTTGTAAAGAATAACAGGAAACACTGGGAAATGCACCAGGGGTAAACAGAGTGGTTTAGTTACATTAACTGTCTAGAGGAGAAGCCCCACTAATGACCCAAACAAACAAAGCAAGTGCATTCGTTCAGCATTGCTGTGGGAAAACGGAGGGCTGATAATTGAGTTTAGCTTAAAAGAGTTACACAAGAAATTGGCCAGCTGAGGCCCAGAGTGTAATTCTGGCATGCTGACCCGGTTCTGATTGCTGCACAGACTTCAGGGAGGCCAGAGCTCCCAGAGACTGCATGCTATTTTTTATTCATAGCAGTGCTACTTTAAAGCCTTGCTCTCCAAAAAAACTGCATCAAAGAGATCTGTTGTTGCTGCCTCCCTGTGATTCCTGATCAGATTTGCCTTGCTGTGGTTATGTTAACAGTCAGGACTCAAGCTGGTCGGTCAGCTTGTTTCTGGCCTCACACATGATGAGCAACAACAGTAAATGTGCTGCAGGACTCCTCCAGTGAGGCCGTGGTGTCTTTGACTGGTAAGCAATGCATTATTTATATTAGGAAAGAAGCTGGAGTGTGAAACCAGAGTCCCAGGGTGCTTACTCTGAGTAAACATGGAATGAAAGGAGTTGAAGAGCTGACAGTCTGAGCTGTCCTTGCTTGCCTTTGTGGAACCTCAATGTCTTCAGGAGGAGAATGTGATGAACTGAAAGGCTGAAGTTTCCCATGGGGTTAGGATGGAGGAGCGACTGTGGTAGGAACAGCACAAAGGGAAACTGAGTCCTGCTCATCCATGATGGCTCTGCTGGCTTTGTAAAGGGTAACAGGGAGCATCTGTTTGTGGCTCCTGATAAAATGGACATTTATGTCTCAGGGAGGACAGAGGGCAGTGGGTTTGCAGGGCAGTGCAGTGTTGTTTTCACATTGCTACTTCTAATCTAAGAGCTTTTCTTATCAGCTCTTTGTTCAAGATCAGTTCATGTAAGAATAGAACTTCCCAAGGCAGAATATTTCAAGAGACTGATTACCTGCTTCTAATTCCACATGAATTCTGAATAGCAGGTAAGATTAGATGGTCACAAAGGAAATGTAAACTATTGATTCAGTTTGCACTGGTGTTTAGTACAAACACACACTGCTCTGGCCTGTTTATTTCTGTTAAAAGGAGGGGGACTATTCATTAGTGAAAAGAATCAGCATGGCATTGCATTTACTATGTGTTTAGGAAAACCTGGTCCCTTTGATGTAGCTGGAGACCCTTGAACTTCAGAAAAGAATGTGTTAGCATGCTAGGGTATGCCTTAGTCCTGCAGGTCATTTAATCATTTTCTCAAGTGAGCCATTGTAAGGTAAAGTAGATGCTGAGAAAAGTTCTGCATTGCCAATTAAAACAGGCTCCAAAGGTGTTGCTGGTTTCATTCTACCAGAAACTCATCACTGAGAGGCCAGGAGGGGTTGCCTGTGTACCTTGAGGCCAGATCCCAAGCTAATATAAACTGGCAAAGCTCCTTTGCTTTATACCAATAAAGGTATTCCTTGCAGGCTCAATTCCTTTATGCTTATGACTTTTAAAAGAATTTCGGTTAAGAAAAGAGGAATGATTCAGAAATGGGTAGATTTCCACACATGTAAGAATTGAATGAATTTTGGAAGAAGCCTGTGAATAACTTGAGGTGTGAGTTCTGATTCAGTCTTTTTAGAGAATACTCTTTATCTGCCTCAAAGCCCCTGCAAAATCAAAGCTGAGTAAGGACTGGCAGCCTCTGCATCTTCCATGAGGTCAGGTTTAAAATAAAGTTAAGGACAGGAATGTACTAATTAGTAACTGCTACCCTTGGTTTTTGCCAACAAAATCTCACTTTCAACATATTTGACAAAAAAAAATTGAAGTTAATCAGAAAGCTAAAGCATTTCTTAATTAAAATCCCTTGACCAAACACCCGTCTTTTCTGGAAGGGATAAAATCAGGGAGCCTAAAGCACTTGGAAAGTCAGGAAGATGATTTGTTTTCACCCTTTTGAGGTGGAACAGCTGATGTGCTGGCCAGGAGGCCATTCAGGGGGCTGCCAGATCCCATCCCACAGAAACAGAGTGGAAACCCAAAAAGGACCCAGCTTTGAGTCTCAGCACTGTGGCAGTCACAAGGCAGACAAACTACAAGAAACCTTGGAAACCTGCCTGGTCTCCCTTAGAAAAGTTAACAGGATTGCTGCATGCCCATGAGCCTTCTAAACTGGCATTTTGGGGCAAACTTTCCTCTGGAAGGTTCCTGACAAGCTCACATCCCTTGCTTCATGGTAGTGAGCCCTTCCTTTCCTGACTTTTAGGAACACAATCTTTAGATGGGCTTATTTGCATTGGAGAAATACTGCTGGAACTTTCATCCTAGCATGTGAGGAGTTTTCTCTGTGTGTAGAAACAACATGGGTAAAATATTTGGAGTGAAACCCAGGCTCCATTGAAGTCAGTGGCAAAACTCCCATTCACTTCGGTGGAGCAGGAATTTCACTCTTTGCTGTTTTGAAGTCAGAGTTACTAATAGACTGTTAGATTATTCCTGCGTGCATCAAACAAAATGTGCTTGGTGTCAATGTTTCTGCAGTGTTCAAAAACCACAAAGGTTTAAAAACAAGAATAACTATGAACTTCTGAGTCTAAAAATTATGTTAAATGTAGTTTTGCTAGAAATAATAATGTCCCTGGAGATAAACCTAAAATAATAGACTCCACCATATAATCTTCACTGTAAGCTAAAAATAGCAGAGATGGTGGTTTAATCTAAGCCATAATTATCAAACTGCTGAAGTCGGTTTTGGTTCATTGCAACTAGAAGTGGATGTCGTGTTTGGGCTCTGAACAGTCCCACGACTGGGCAGAAGCAAAGCCAAGAGCACAGTCAGAAAGCAAACAGGAGCCTCAGATTTGTAGGGAAATAGCATGGATTAAACAGTGCAACAGTATTTAAAGGGACTGCTCCTGGCTTGCTCCAGCCAGCCAGCTGGAGACCCAGTGAGTTCTGTGTTTTCAGCCCCAAATTGGTGATGTTTTGCTAGAAAGTGACACTGGCCATAGAAGGCACCTTTTTTCCAAAAGTCGTTTTCTGTTTCACCTTGAAGGGGGAATGTTACTGTTTCAAAGAGGTATTGCTCTGTATGTCTCTAAAAAAGGGTTTTAATGTTCATTTCAAAGTAGGATGGAAAACCCTTATTTCACTTTCACTGCCAGGCAGGTTGGTGTGATGGGCTGAGTGTGGGACTGAGTGTAGCCGGTGACCTTGGTCACACCATTTTTCCCTGTTCACAAAATTCTGCCTGCAGCAGAGGACTCTAACCTTCCTGTAGTGGCAACAGGGATTTATTCTGAACCTGGACCTGCTGTAGCAGCCCAACAATCCAGACTCCCCTGATGATAGAAGGGTCCTGAGTGGGAAGCTGGATGGAGGTTAAAGTAACACTTTTCTGTTTCTGAATACTTTTCGAAATTCTCACTGAACGTGTTTGAATTCTTCTGTGTGTTTGTACTACACGATCTGCTGTTTATTTAGATGGTTTGTTTTGCTGAGAAGGTCACATTCTGGCCTTGCTGAGATGGCCATGGAGCAGTCTTGGTGCTTGTTTGGACAGTGCTTGCAGAAATGGGGCTTGGCTTTGCCTCAGGCTCTCCTCTGAGCACTGCTACTATGGAGTCAGAGGCTAATTTAGGTTGGAAGGGCACTGGAGATCATCTGATCCAACCCACCACTCAAATAAGGATCAGCCTCAAAGTTAGATGATTGTACAATAGCACTAATTTAGAAAAATGTTTTTCCTAACATTATGTTCCACATTCACATTGATGCAACAACAAAATAGGCCCATCTCTAGATCATTCTCTCAGTGTGACTGTAGGGATCATATCCACTAGATTTGGGGAAGCAATCTAAAATGTTCAGTAAATATTCCAGCAGATACCCTTCTCTGAGCTACATTCACTTCTCCAGGGTCACTTCTCATAAACCCTCAAGTAATTACATTTCCTGGGAGGAAAGTCCATAAGAAGCACGATTAAAAGTTTCAAACACACAAATACCAAACTCTTTGGGAAATTAAGGCAATGGATAAATTAAAGGAACCTATAGTTCATTTATTTAACAGATGCCCAGGGCAGTACATGACTGACTGTGTGTTGTATGTGCAGCCTGTTGTCGAGTTGTTAATTGCTAAGGGCAGTGGGAAATCAGAAAGCCACATCATAACTTGATAGGTTTTTTCTCTTGTTTTGTTCTAATCCAACAGCATGGGAATGAGCCATGATGATGACCATCAGCCCTGTGCAGGGAGGTCTCACATTATGTCTGGAGAATGGGTGAAGGGCAGGAACCCAAGTGACCTTTCCTGGTCTTCGTGCAGCCGAGACGACCTTGAAAACTTCCTAAAGTAAGGGTTGTGCTGAGTGTCAAAAATCCTCTCAGGCAAGAATCCACTCTGTTGCTTCAAAGTGAAAGTATTAACAATTTTCCTTTTTAAAGAAGTGTACATGTGTCATTAGGGTGTGCAAGTTTGAATCTGTCTCCATTGCAATAGCCCCTTGAAACTGAGGATTGAAGAGAGGCAGAGGAATTATGTGCAGTTGTCAATGTGTTGGTAACGTCTTTGAAATAATCCTGTATCACCTTCTTTTTACAGAAAATGCCCTTCAGTTTTTCAATGACAGAAATCTGTGTGTAGGTGGCCTGCAGAAATCTCTGCTGAAGGACACTGCTCTTTTGTGCTGCAGCTTTTACTGTCTTGTTATTAAATAGCTTTTATTTTATTGAAACTTGACTTTGCCTGGAGGTAATTCTGATTTGTTTTCTCACTCCTCCGTGATTGTTGGTCTAAAACATTTCACTATAAACTTCTTTTCCATTGCATCCATGTTTCAGCTCATCATACTCAATTGTTCAGGAAGGATTTCTGTCCTGCTGCTTGTTAAATCTTATGTACTACAGGAAGCACTGGAATTGTCTGAACTCTGCAGTTCTCCTGTTAAACCTACAGTGCAGCTCTCTGACAAACAGTGCCTGGCACAGTGCTTTGTGCTAGGAGTGGGTTCAGCATGGAAAACTTCCCACTCTGGGGGTTAGAGGTGGGAAAGAAAGGAAAATAATGAAAAAAAATGGGATATTTACTGCCCCATTAAGGGCATGAATTTGAAAAAGAGGTTGCATGTGAACTCATCTGGTTGTGTCTGGCCCCTGATATGACAGTGATACTCCAATTTGTAAAAGACTGTTGTGAAGGCAAGGAGAAAAATCCTCCCTTTATGCCTGTGATGGATAAGCAAGGGCTCAGAATTCAGCTGGGGCGATTGAGGTGAGACATGATGGAAGACTTTCTAGCTGTCTTTTCAAGGCTGGTGAAGCTTTGGGTCGGGTTGCCCGAGGGCCGAATCGAGTCTCCCTCAGGTTTCTAGGAACAGTTTAGACAAATGTTTAACCCAGAATGTTGTGAGTGTAGTCTGTCCTGCTTTGAGGCCTGGGGCCGTGGATGAGTTCCCAAGGACCTTTCTATCCGTAGTTCTCAATGATTTAGGAAGCTTCCCAGGAAAACCCCCTGTTTCACGTGAGATTCTGTAGGAGCTCCAGTTGGTTTGGGCGGTTGGGACGGCTGGAGACGAGAGATCTCTGAGGTTGGGTCTTAGAGCACGGAGTTTATTATGAAGGGCGTGGGTGTAGGGGCCCCGCTTGGAGCTGCCAGCTGCAACTCGGGGCAGGCCAGAAAAGTAAGAGAGCAAGAGAAGCAAAGGTAAGAGTAAGGGCAAGAAGTAGGAGAAGTAGTAGAAGTAGGAGAAGTAATAGGAGAAGAAAGAGAAGTAGCAGTAGTAGAAGAAGTAGCAGAAGTAGAAGAAGTAGTGCGAGGTTCTCGTTTACAATACAATAAATCTTCTGTGTTGAATATTCTAATTTCCACTAACCAATCTAGTACAAGATACAAATCCTATAGCATTTACATACAGCCTATAAGAATTGTTACATTACCATACTGCATTACATTTTAAACTCTAAAAACTCCTCTTTGGACCCCTGGTGCCAAGCCAGCAGGGTCTGCTCTGACCCTTGGAGCTGTCTGCAGGCAGAGGGGATTGTTCAACAGAGAGAGGATTACCTTCAGCCGGCCATACCATTGTTTTCCAGTTGTTCAGTAACTAAGGCTTGGTATCCTAAAGCTTGCTTTCATTTCAATCTCACTTATAGTTTCCCTATTCTCAGCATCTTTTGCCATGCAATCATATTTATAAGGCTTTCCTGTTTCATCTTCCCCAACAAGATTCCCCGTTACAGAGAGGACAGAGCTTCTGTGTAGCAGTGATGTAACACTGCTGTTCAGAGGTGCTCTCCCTGAAGGGCACCTTTCCTTCCTGCCCTCCCCAGGTCCAAGGTGAGCACCTGTCTGCTGGTGACAGACCCCCGGAGCCAATATTCCGTGCGGCTCCCTCACAAGCTGCCGGGGATGCACTACAGCGCCGACGAGCAGTGCCAGATCCTTTTTGGCACCAACGCCACGTTCTGTAAGAACATGGAGGTAAGAGCTCGTGGGTTGTAGCTGGAAACAAGGTGGGAAGTGGAAATAAAGCTGCCAAGTGCTGGGGAAGAGAAAAGGAGTCTGCACTTCCCTCAGTTTCAGCGCTGCTGGTGGAAATCAAACGGCCTTGAGCTCCATGTCAGCAGCTCTTGCTTAGGCCTCATCCTTCTCTCCCCACACTGCCCTTGGTAATCTCCCAGAGCAGACTCAGAAAAAGTGGTGTTTGCACTTTGTTCCCTTTTTGACGTTGTTTTGCTGAAATGCTCTGTAGAGATTGTTTTCCTGGAAGTTCAGATGAGGTGAAAGTCTCTCCTCACAAGAGTGTTTGGCTACTTTCACAGGTTCAGCTTAGATGGCTGGCTGGGTGTTTCACAGACTTCACCTTCAGACCACTGCAGTGTTCTTAGGAGTTGCCTCTTAACTCTGTGCTGAGGAAATATTGAGGTCTGCTTGTTTCACGAGGCCTTACAGAATTCTGTGCAGAATCCTGTGTGTTTTCAGAGCCAACACGATGTTTAATCAGGATTTGGGTGCAACGTGGCTTGTATCGTGTGGTTGGTTGGCAAAATAGAAACACTGGTTGTTGCTGTCTCTAGAAGTAGGTTGTATTTGAGATGAGGCAGTTGGACTTATCCTCTGGAATTTAGTCAGCTAAACTTTTCATAAGGTCTTACACATAATCAGATCTTTTAATTCTGAGCAGATCTTATCTGCACCCTCCTTTAGACAGGGAGTGGAGTAGTGCCTGCTTCCAGTGTGGCCTTGGAGATAGCAAAAAAAAATCACGAAGCTGTGTTGGGTCACCAGCACCAGCTGGCAGCATCCCCTCCTGTACAGACAGGCAAGAAGCAGACAGGCTTTTTGCTTGTAATAACTGGCCATTTGTATTTTTCAGTTGTCCCTCATTCCCATTCTGAACAAGCTTGGGATCTTGAATCAGTGTTAAGAAAAAGAAAATAATAATCAGAGATAACTGAGGTTTCTAAGTGCCAAATTACTAAAACTGGAACACATGCAAGTCCTGGGAAAATGCTCTTAGTTTCACATTAGCTGTTTTATTTATTTTGGACTTGGAAACTAGCTAATATAAAACAATAGGAAAAGAATCTGGATAGGTTGTATTTCCCAGCTCCATCAAGAAAATGCAGACCACCAGGACTACTGTACTGGAAGCAAAGTATTAGAATATAGTTCTGTAAAGAAAACCTCAGATCTACCCAGCGTGACTCAAGTTCTTCCACTTGTGTGGGTGTCACCCAGCTGGACTGCTCTTGGAAGAGATTTTTGCTATTTCCCTTGTTGTGATAAAAAAACCATTTTGTTTCTGGATATTCCAGTGCCTGATGAGAATGTCAGCTCACTGGTAGGTGGGCAGCATTTCTCACACAGAAGTTGCATGTCCAGTCTGGAGTTGCTTCAGGGACGTGTTGTTTGCCAGAATAATGTGCCAAGAGGCACCATTCTCTGTCAGATACAGACAGCAGGTGTTTGTGTCTCCCAAGATTTTTCACCAGTCTAATTATTTGACACTTTTAGAACACAATGAAAAACATGCTCTTTTTCTCCATCTCTCCTTTCTCCCAAAAAAGAAGCATATTTTGTGAGGGCATTAGTGCTTCCTAATGAAAAGCCTAATGAAACTTCAGCAGATAAAAACCAATTTGCAGTCCCTTATTTAGAATTATTTCTGTTGCAGATGTGCGTTAAGAATTAGCATTCAGCCTTTGAAGCTCTGGATCAGTTATGTCACATGCCATTAATTTAAGCAAATATTTACATCCTGTTATGCTGCTCTGAATTGGTGTTTGATGGCAAGGGAAGGAAATTCTTTAGTGGAAATGATCACTTTTAATTTTTAAACCTCTGAAGTTTATGTTCTTTTCACCTTTGTGTTTCTCAGGCCTCATCTGCAGAATACTTGTATCATAAGTCTCAAAGCTGTCTACAAAAATATGAACCAAAAAAAAATTGGCACTGGTCACTGGCATTAGCTGTAGAAATTATTGGCAAATACAGCTGTCTCCTCTTTTAGCCAATGGTAATGTGGTATTTTTAATTCAATAAAGTATTAAAAAAATCCAAATGTAAAAGCAATAAACATTTGACAGTAAATATTTGTTACGAAAAGGAAATAAACTTCAGGAAATGAGCCTGCTCAATCTTTTTATGATTACATGTGTCTCCTGCCTATTTTCTTATATAATAGAAGAGTTACATTACAATATTTCTTTGGAGATAGTTGAGCTACATAATTATGTCAGGCAAACTAGAGGCCCTGTATTCAAAAATGCCATGCAATTTGGTTTAGAGCAAGTTTCAGAGATTAGATGATTCCAAAATTTCAACATTTTTGAGAAACTGCAGGAAATTTCTGTGCAGTAAGCTCTCTCCTTAAACAGCATCAAAGCCCAATTTTTTGAAGGAATGTAATCTTTGCCTTCATAGAGAGTCAGGTCCCTCAATGTTTGGCAGTGGCTGGGCCTCCGACACTGGTCCAACAAGATAGTTAATCCATGAATATATACCTTATCTGAGTATTTGAGATTGCATCCCCAAAATTCTTCTTCCATTTTGTTTTTAGTGATAACTCAGATACCTTAGAACAAAACTGTAGCTCTCAGGTTTATAAGTTTGCCAAACCAGCTATCCTGCAGCTGTTCTGCTCCAGATTTACAGAACAGACATTAAAACATATGAGGAAGGCTCAACTTTACATATACTAAACCTCGACATTCCTTTCTTCTTTTCTTCTACATTTTAATATACTAAAAAATGAGTTTATGATAGTCAGATGATCCATAGTCTGTTGTAATCTATGACCTCCAAGATGTGTAATTCAGGATCTGCTTCTGTAACATCAATGTTGAGTAAGATTTTCTAGTGCATGTCACCTCTTTAAGGAGCTATGAATCAGACTTTTAGCCTGGGTTCTTCTTAGGGCAGGGAACAATCAATTTTTATTTATTTGAAAAGGATTATTGTACTGCATGAATAATAGATGGCAAGATTACCTCTAGGCCCTTGAGGGATTGCAAGTCCATTTTGGTGTGTTCTCCACTTAGAGTTTTATTGGTTTGAGATACATTCAGAGGCCTGGTTTTATATTAACTTTAACCTGAGTATTGCATGGACGAGTCCTTCCTCATCATCAGGAAAGGAAAGGTTTTCATGGCTCCATGGAAGAATTAGTTTTGGTCTGAGGAACTGAATAAGAATATAGGTTGATTCTTTCCCCCTGCTCTGCCCTCGTGAGACCCCACCTGGAATAATGTGCAGTGTTTTGGTGTCCCCAACAAAAGAAGGACATAGAACTGTCAGAGCAAGTCCAGAGGAGGCCACAAAGTTGGTGAGGGGACTGGAGCACCTGTCCTATGGAGATAAGTTGAGAAAAGTTGGCGCTGCTCAGCTTGGAGAAGAGAGGGTTGAGTGGAGACCTCATAGAAACCTCCCAGTGTCTGAAGGATCCTACAGGGAAGCCAGAGAGGGACTCTTCATCAGGAACTGCAGTGATAGGAGAAGAGGGAATGTCTCTTGTCCAACCCTTAAAACTGAAGGAGAGGAAATTTAGGTGAGATATACAAAAGAAATTCTTCTCTGTGAGTGTGAGGAGGCCCTGGCACAGGTTGCCTGTGGCTGCCCCAGCCCTGGAAGTGTCCAAGGGCAGATTGGACAGGGCTTGGAGCAACCTGGGATAGTGGAAGGTGTCCCTGCCCAGGGAAGGGGGTTGGAGCTGGGTAATCTTTAAGGTCCCTTCCAATCCACACCGCTCTATGGTTCTGAGGTCTCACACACGTTAATGAATCTCTGAAGACCCTGCAGTAGCTCCCCCTTCATATGCAAGTTACAGAGTTTTCTCCTGGAGTACGCAAAGGGATCAAAGTGCTTTCACATGATGCTTTCTGTTCATCTTTCCCATTGCACATGTCAGGCATTGTCTGATCCATGCAGGTGCTTATCTAGCAGGATGTACCAGTGTGCTCTGCCATGCCAGGCGTGCTGCCTGTCTCCAGCTGGGAAGCTGTACAGAGTTAGGAGAGCTTTGGCCCACCTAAGAGGTTACACAGTGGCCTTTATTTTGAGGGAGACAAGTTGCTTTTAGCAGAAATTAAATAGATGGCTGTGTCGTTCTCAAGCTCTGAGCAACACCATGGTAATTGCAGGAAAAGCTGAACAGAAATGCACCTCTGACACTGCACAGGGCATTATCAGTGCACCCCAAACACAGGGATCCTGAGGGGCTCTGGCTGCTGAATGCTGACGTGAGTCCAGGGCTAGCATGGGAGCAATTGTGCAAATTACAGGCAAATCAACCTGTCTGGCCTCTGTCCTTCAGCTCCACACTGGGCTATGAATCAACTATTGTGAATTCATTTGACCCCTCCGAGAGAGGAAGCAGAAAACTTCAACCCCAGCCAGGCAATGATGCCTCGAGAGCAGGAGTTAACCCTTCGCTCTCCCTGTGTTTGTTCCAAGAGGAATAGCACAGGTGGTTTCTGCTGAATCTCTCATGGAGCAGAGATGGTGTTTCTCCCCCAGAAATGCATCAAAACACATTCGAAACCTCACATGGAAACATTCTGCGTGTTTAATCTTTATTTCTCAGACTGGCACACCTACCAACAGAGGCTTTTGCACTGAAATCATATTTATGGGGAAAAAAATGTGATTCCTATCTCATATATCCATTTGGCTTTTTATTTTATAAGCCTTTTGGCTTATTTATTATTAGCACATTTTTGCGGGTTTTTACGTAACCGTTAGTCGTCCAGCATTGTTTTGAGTCAAAACTGGGCTGAGGCTGGAGTGGCACTTGGAAGGAGATTAGCATTGCTACAGAAAGATTTTTTTTCTGACAAAGGGCACTGTCAGCTCAGATGTAGCTGGGAATGTGAATTTTGATGTAGCACCATTTTTAGAAACATTAAACCAGCTGGAATTGGCTCCACTGTTTTTCTTAGGTTCAGGTTGTTTTTTAACAAATGTAGGTATTTTCCAATATCTACAAGCTACAGAACAAGAGGGCAAAGTTGGTTGCAAGCCAAAGGAGACAAAGTAGATTTCTTGGCTAATACGGAAAAGGAGACGAACCAAAAAACAAAGTAAAGAAAGAGCAGCAATTCCAATGATCAAGTGGATTTTATGTACCCCTTCAGTCTGCATATTTGATGGTGTGGTGGTGAGCATAATTCAGCAATTGTAGGTCTCTCTGTGGTCTTGATCTTGCAAAGAGACTGCTGGAGTGGCCTCTTGGGCTCTGAGCATGGGAATCAATGGGCCTCTGTTTGCCTTTTCTCTGCAGGGCCATTTGTGAGATGCAGACCATGATAGTGAGCCCTATTATTTAGTAACTTATAGAATATTTACAAGAACGTGGTAATTAGATTGAAAACTGGTTTATCCTGGAAATAATAGGTTGCATTGTCATTTTCTGCACAACCAGGGACTTTGTCTACATAATAATACTAATAAATCTGGAAGAGGATGGGTTGGGTTTTTCTTGAGGCTTGCAAGATAGAAGCCTGGCAATTCTAAAATAAAATGAGCAGATTTTATTTTTTTGAGAAGTAAAGGTAACAATTAACTTAATTGCCATTCTATAGTTTATAGTTTTCCTCATGTAAGTTGTTAGAATTCAGACTCTTTTCACATTGCCTGTTTCTATGAAGCCGAAGTGTCCTATTTCACTGCTTCTGTATGTTGCAAAAATACCTTTTTTTCTTTTTATTTTCAGTGGAAATACTTTTTGTTTAAGAGAGAGAAAGAACGAGAGAGAAGCAGAGTTCCTGCCTGGGCAGCACAGCCCAGTTTACAATTATTGGAATGCTTCAGAAATTTTTGTACGTGTTTCAGTTTGGAAGATGGTCAAAACACATTCTGGTGCAGTGGTTTAAAGAAAAATAAAAAGAGAGAGGGGAACCAAAATAAAAATTATAAAAATACAACGTGGAAATTTAGGAATATAAACATCATAAACTCTTAACAATAGTAGAGAGAGCCTATTAAGAATTAAACACTTGAGCTTGGCAATCCTACGTTTCTTATTAAGGGAAGGGAAGGGAGAAAGAATTAGTGTAGCCTTGTGATGTGGCATCTACAGCTAAAGCTTGAACTTTACAAAATTAGCCAGAATACGATTGAGTATCAGCCTGAAAATAGTGTATAACAAGCTTGAAGGGCATTCAGACTTCTCCCACTGGCCTGCTGGGAACTTCCCATCTGCAAAACACTTAAGAGAACCCCACAATTTTCACAACCACATCTGAACGGTGTGTGTACGTATCTTTATTTATTTTGCTGTCCCTTGCTTCTCTTTTCCCATGGCCAAGAAACACAATCCATGATTTCATTCTTTTAATTTTCCTATTTTTCTTTTTTAATGGACAAATTTTTCTGTTGGTCAAACAAATCAGTATTTTTCATATCAGGTGTTAAAGCATGAGGAGTTCACTGAGAGTTGTTGAGTGAACATTACTCTTAAGAACAGCTCTTTTAAATATTGATAGTAAGTCACAGTACAAAATTTCAATCATTTAATTCAAAGAATTTGTTCCACCTGTCTCTGCTTCCAGATTTGACCGTATAAAGACACTTCAGTGATTTTTCCAGCTGATGTGACACGTTTGTGTTGTGTTCCCTGATTTAAGATGCTAAAACCTGGACTCAGCAAAGCTGAAGAGCTCACACAGTGAGAGTTGTCTGTTGGTAGGAAAGTGCATAAAACTTGTCCTTTTCTTCTTGGATTTTTCCATGTCTGTGGATCCCTGGAGCTGGTGACATGAATGCCCTAAAGGCACTGGAAAGATTTGTATCCAGTGTAATGTTTTGCCATAAAATTAGCTCACGGTCTTATGAATGCTCTCTTAACAGTCTCTTTCTTTTGACAATTAATTTAATTCCAGGTACATGAAAAAAATAAATAAAACTAGTGCTTTGCAAAGAAATATTTTAGACAGTGAAGGTTTTTAGTTTTCCTTGAGAGCACCAGAGACTGCTGGAAACTGGAGACAGTGTTTTCCTGTTTCATTGTTTGCTTCCCAGTGTACAGATTTAAAAAAACGAAAGGTGTTTCTATTCCTTTGTGCCTTCCCTGCAGTCTGGGAGTCTTCCAGTGCTTGTCTGGCACTATCTTGGAATGTCAGCTCTAGACACAGGTCAGCAGCTTGGCCACTGAGACATGGATCCGAGTTTCACAGTTATCTTGTCTGGGACAACACCTGGCTCCTTTCCAAAAGTGCCTTCCAATTCTACAGGGTTCGAGTTTGGAACACTTTTCATCTCATTTTCGACAGCAAGGATCTCCATCACACAGCCCTGCTCGCCTCCCTGGTGATTGCTGTGGGTTGTTTATGCACCTAAAATTAAAGTCAGTGATGGTATAGATATGGGGGGCTTTGTTTTGTTCACCTCGTTGTGTAAAGAATTGCTGCTCGGAAGCATCCTGTGAGGCTTTGAGAACGTTTGTATTGTGCTTTGAACAGGAAAGAGAGAGTAAATTGTGTGGTTTTTGTACCTTATAGTGTTAATTAGGATCCCGTTCAAAAGCACATTTTCCCTCCTGGTTAGCAATATGCTGAGCCAAAATCTTGGCAAAAAAAAAGAGTTCTGATACTTCATTGAAAGTCAGCCTATTTATAAGCAAGCCTGTGTGTTATGAGGTCTCTTGCTCCTCTTCCTTAAGGATATTTACTCTTCCTAAGTTCTTATTCATAGTCCCCTCATTTTGACAGAAAAATTTGTTTCATGGTGGTTTAATTCTGCTGCTAGAAAGAAGAGGTTCCTTTTTTCAGCGGGCAGCAGAAACAAAATCATCTCCAGGAGAAATAAGTGTTTCTTTCCTTGGATGCAGACAAGGTGAGGCAGTGAAGTTGTAGGGAATGGACAAGCTTCTGTAGATTTGTTCCATGGTGGGAAGGACATCTTTATTCATTGGATTCTCTTTATGTTTTGGAGATTTGGAAGCTCCCCTTGTAGGTAATAATCTGAGGATTTGAGGTGGGGGTGTCGTGAGCCCTTTCTTGTGAGGCCGTGGGGCAGGATCACGCAGATTTTAGCAGCAGTGGTGATGCAACAGCTACTCCAGAAAGAGCTCCAGACCTGCAGCCTGTGGGCAGGGAGCTGCCTGGATTCACTCTGCCTTCTCCTCCTTTCCAGCTGCAGCACCGAGCTAAGGAACCTAAAATAGATCCCTTCGCTGAGCCGCGCCTGAGCTCCGCACGCTGCGAGTCCCTGCGGGCGCGCGGGGATGGGGTCCCAGGGAAGGGAAACACCGTCCTGGAAAGTGTGGGAAGCTGGGAAGGCCCAGAGCCAGACCCTGGCTTTAGCTGGAGCAGGCAGTGACACAGGAGCCTGTGGCAGTGACACTGAGCAGAGAGCTCTGAGCAGCTCTGCTTCAGCTTGTCTCCCAGCAGACTTTCAGCAAGACATTTAATCCCTTTCCGTTCCTCGTCTTTCCACCTAGAACGGAGTGATAAAATTTCCTTTATCCCCAAGCTCCCAGGAGTCTGTTTAGATGGTGAGATCTTTGAGGGAGAGAAAACACCTGGCACAGTGAGGCCCCTTTGTCAAATGGATGCCATTATAATCCCTGTAATCGGAAGCGCCGCTCACCTGCCGAGCACATCTCTCCCAGCTTGGGAGTTTCCAGATCGTGACCTCTCCCAGGACTGGTTCCTAACAGCTGTGCAGACAAGCTTTCCTATCTCCCAGGAGTTTCTGAGAGTCTGAAATTTGCACCTTTATAAAAATTTAATTTTATTTCAGTTTCTAAATTTATTTTTTTCTGTATAAATTCCTTAAGGGTTCAGTTGAAAAAGCATTTCCTTTTTTTTTTTTTAATACAAGTAATTTTAAATTTTCATTGAAACACTACTTCTCAACAACTATCTCGCTTCTTAAAATTTTATTTTGCGCTTGGAAATATTTCAGACTGGGAGCTGATCCAAAGATGACCTTTCCCCACAGACAGTTTCAAGAAATCAATATTTTTCCAGTGCGAAATATCTATCATTGGAAAATCCTCACTGGCACTTCTTGAACAGTGTAGGGAATGCTTTGCAGGCAGGGACCTGCCATCTGAAAGCTGGTTGCTGAATGCAGAATTAGCACGAATACAGTTCTTTTGATGGCTTCTTCTGTATCAGTATAAGCTCTGAGGTGCCACTCACGTACAACAACTTCCTTTCAAGTCCTGCTATTTCTCACTTGGATATTTCCCCACAAAGCTGGCTGTTTAACCATAAAAAGTCAGTCACTGCGACTGCTTTGCTGTTTAATGGGGAGTTTTGTTTGGGCTCCTGTTGTAGCTGAGGAGGATACATGATCTCTTTTGAAAAGAGCTATTAACATGATAAAACATCTTGGGAACATACAGTCCCACAGCTGATGGTTTCATCTTTGCTGGGGTATCTGAACACCATTAAATGCAGGGGACTGGGCTAACGAGGGCTTGGGCTTTGTAGTGGTGTGGCACCAGAACACAGAGCTCAGCGCCGTTACCAGATTTTTCTGTAAATGTTTCCTGAAACATGCTTTGCATTTAGGATTCTGAATCAAACACAGGGATGCTATAAAAATCCGATGTTTTCCATACCTCAGAGATGGGAGATTTCAGAAAGGTTGGTGTTGCTGAGAGAGGTATTTTCTTTATTTATCTCCCTACAGTTATGTGTGTGTATACATGTATATATAGGCATAAACACACACATATATATTCACACCCCACACCCACATCTATGTGAATATTTACACCCTCTGTATCCCTACTCTGGGCCCAGTTTTGCAGGTGCAAACACAGATATTTGAGGTGATCTCTGCCCGTTGCTTCCCCATACCATGGCTCATACTTGGGTATGTGACCTGGCTTTATCACTTTCCACGTTCTCATGGGCTATGGAGGGATTCTGGTTGCCAGCCAAAATTGTACAAAAAGCTGTTTCATTTTTATGACTTTGTTTCTACCACCACCCACTCTGTCCTCCCAGTTTTACATGAAAGAGCAGAAATTAACCCTAGTTTATGTGCAATTTGTGATCCAGGGACCTGAAGCTGAGCAAACACTGGTCTTGCATAGCAATGGTGCTCATATGTGTCTAGAACAACTTCTTTAGGGATGTGGTGAATTCCATCACATTTTCAGCCAGGATATCTCTCTGACAGAGAGCAGAAGCAGAGGGTTTCCTTCTGGGGGCAAAATTTCTGTCTGGGTCATTCAAGAGATCTGGCTGGAGTGTTTCTCCTCACATTCTGCTCTGAAGCTTTGTGGTTATATGCAAGAGAGGGGCTGAAGACTGGAAAAGTGGGAATATTTGCTGTCTGCATCTTTCATTTCCAAAGCTTCCCTTCATTTTACGTATCAATATTGTCCCCAACCACAGTCTGGAAGGAGGTTTTGCTGGTAGTGCTTTCACACTGTGGTTTATTGCCTAGATTTGTGTTATTCCTGTAATGCTTATGGATGGTTAATTGATGTACTTTTTGATTTCAGTCCTGCCCAGAAGGCAGGGGGTTGAGAATCAGGGAATTAAGGGGTGGGACAATGACTTTCTCGGTAAGCTCTGAAATCTCTGCCTTGTCAATGCCTCTGCCTCACTATACCTATCTATAAAACAGTGTGTGATGTCCTCATGGCTAATTGGTGCTTAAGTGCTTTCAGAGCTGTGGGTAAACCACTAATTAGTCACAGTCATTTAGTCAAAATTACTAAAGACTGATATTTTCCCATATGCTCTATTTGTTCAGAGAAAATGTCTTGAAAATTCATTGATTTAGGTTTCCCTGGAGTATTTGCTGTTGTCTGTTTGTTTGTTTGTTTGACAATGACTTTCTGCATTGTGGTTAACACAGATGCTGAATTGTGCTGTCTGCTTCCAGTTTTTTGTGAATATTCTTTGGGTTTAAATAGTGCAGAATCCTCTTTCCAGAAAAAAGTGTGGAAATGGAGCAGGATGCAGATACTGCTGCGATAACTGTTTTGTTTCAGTATGTTCTACATCATTGCTGGGACTGGGATTTCTCTCATCTGCACCCTCTCTTGTACAGATCTATTTTATAGAGACATGATCTATTTTATAGAGACATACCAACATGCCTGTACACAAAACACACATGCACCCACAGTCTCTTACATTACATTGGGAAAGAACCATGAGGCTGAAGCGTGTTGACTCAACTATTTAATGAGGTGCAATAAATCTTGACAAGACCAGCTGGCACTAGAGTCAGGTTTCTCATCTTTTTACCATTACATTGAAATGTGAACAATAGTGGAAAGAAATGTAACTCTTCTTTTTCTTTCTTTTTGGTACTCAGCTATGTAGCACTGTATTGAAATCATCCATTTCCATGGAATGCGAAGCACGGTGGATGCTGTGGAAAATGTTACCAATGCAAAGGCCCTTTTCCTGGTGCTTTTTCTTAAATTCTGAAAATGTATTGATCTGGGAGGTCCCACAGTTGTGGTCAGCACTGAGATCTCTGCAGCACACACTGGCTGAGCAGAGCAGCAGCACTGGGGAATGATCCCCAGAACGTATTCCCAGTCTTTGACCCTGCCTGTCACCAAGCTCCTCCTTTGCTGCACAGCACACCGTGACATCCTTTCCTCTTTCTCATTCCACCTTCTCCCCTGGGGCATTGCTGGCTGATTATTGCTACCACCAGCTGCAGTTACTTGAGTATGTTTTTTTAAAAATAGGAGTAATTAAGCATCTTGGACATCCAAGCATGTGGCATGGTTCCAAAGCACCCAACTTGGCCTCCCATATAGGATTCCTTTTTAATGGACCGGATTTATTCTTGTGCGAAGAAATCTGTTTAAATAGCACACTTTTTGTTCAGGGTAGGTTTTGTTCCTGTCAGTGGCATCCATCAATCTCTTTCATGTTTCCAGCCTCACCACTTAATGCCAATCAACCCTTAAAAAATAATTGCTCCCAAACCAACTGGATGCCTCTGGATTCACTTGAGAAAGACTGCCTGAGCTTTGAAGTGTATCCCATAATGATGGCTGGCATCTCCAAAAGTAATAACTGCACTCCTTGCTTTGTGATTACAGCATTTGATGTGTGCTGGGCTCTGGTGCCTGGTGGAAGGAGACACATCCTGTAAAACAAAGTTGGACCCCCCTCTGGATGGCACCGAATGTGGCGCAGACAAGGTAATCAGAGTGCTCAGCAGCAGTCACTTTTTGTTTCCCAGCATTGGGAATAATGTTTCCAAGATGTTCAGTATTTACCATAAACCCATAGCTGGTCGTGTTCTGGGTTGTATTTGAGGTAGAAGGTGTGCAGAGCATTTAGCCTGATATTTGGGGAGTGGAGGAAGATGGGGAAAGAAAAAGAGCCTACTTAAAAACTTTATTGTTTCTACAAGTAGCTAAAAATAATTGAGTGCAAATTCAGTGATGTTCTGTTCTTTTTGAGGTATAATTTGTTGTATTTGTATATATATCTTTTGGAACTTGACTGGTTTGGTAACTCTCAGCCCCCTGCTTTCTGGTTTCGGACTCTAATATTTTATATCTATTGTATAGTTGGGGAGGTAAGAAAGGATAAAATTCAAATCTGGTTGCTGGAATCAAGGATTGGAGACCTTTTATTTGCTTGCAAATAAAGATAAACAATGACAAGAAAAGCTGGATCCTGGAAACCATGACAAGGAAACGGAGAGAAAAGGTGTTTAGGCCCATGTTTTTCTAACTAGAGGAGTCCTGGTGACTCTTTCATAAGGTTTCTTAGCAGTGCTCACTGTGTCACATCCTGGAGAGGCCAAGTTTGCTGCTTGGTCAGGAGCCAGCACAACCTATTAGAATCAGAGGAGTTTGGGGCTTTAGCCAAGTTAGGTCCAAAATGCTTCAATCACTTTGTACATACTGGGAACAGTGCTGATGAAGGCATTGCTTTGGGGTATAATTTCTTGGACTCCATTTCTGTGAATCGTGGGGCTTTAATTCTTAGCACTTAGATAATTATCTGCTTTATAAAGTAAGGGGCTCAGTTCTGTGATTATTTTTTTAATGACAGAAGTCCCTTCAGGGGCTTGTTGAGAGTGACACTTAAACTTCTACATTTCACCTCCTCCCTTCCTCCGTGTCCTACTGCCATCTCACCAAAGCCTCGAATCCTTAGAAACTTAAACGTGAACTTGTTGCAATCCCTCAGACATCCTTTAAAGCCCACCTGTGCAAGGTCAGGGCTTCTTCCCAGGCTGTGCTAACGTGATTGCCTTGCAGTGGTGCCGAGCTGGGGAGTGTGTCAGTAAAACCCCCATCCCTGAGCACGTGGACGGGGACTGGAGCGTGTGGAGCCAGTGGAGCATGTGCAGCCGGACGTGCGGAACAGGGGTGCGCTTCAGGCAGCGGAAATGTGACAACCCCCCGTAAGTCCTCACACCATCCTGGCTCCTTTTGCCATGCAGGCAGCCTTTTCCCACTCGGGCAACCCTTGCTGCAAGAGTACAGGGGAGAAATGGGCAGCAGAGCTGTGCAGAAGCCCTGAGAAATTTCTCATTCACAAGCAGCGATGACCAGGGCAGAATCCTGGAGTGACTTGAAGTAGGTTCTGGGGAAGTGGCTTGAAGGGTCACCTTGGAAAGTGGCCCATTGCAGTGATTCAGACATAGATACAATTGAATTAGATACATGTAGTTTGGCAGAAAAACTGCTGCTGTTGTTTCCCCTCCAGCACTGCAGTGAATGAGGAGGGGCTGATCTGGATCTACAGGCCAAAGTGAGCCAATGTGCCTTAGAGATCAGTTTTGCAGGGAGTGCTGGCTCTGGGCTTGGAGAGCAGTGTCTGACAATGATCAGTGTGTCCCAGATCTGTGTTGGCAAAGCCCCTTGAGATGTTCTGCAGGTCAGGATGTGCTGCATAAGAACAGGGAAGTTTTCATGCTTGCAGAGAGCCCTGGGTGCTGTTTAGCTCCTGCGCAGTGAATACAAACAAGCCGACGCTCTCTGCGTGGACTTGGAGTTTTTCTGATTCAGGATGAAATGTAGGTGTTGTCCTTCATCTCTCAGGTCATTTGAGGCCCATCTGGAAGTCTCTTCATCATTTTGGAGTCCTGAAGAGGTTACAGTGGTGCCATTTAACTGGCCACCCCAGTTGTGTTTATGATAACTTCACAGCCTTGGGAGCAGCCCTCCAAATGGAGTATCTCTGACTTTATTCAGATTTTATGTTTTCTTCTACACACAAAGTACCCAGAGCTTTACTTTTTAAATTGAGGCTGAAATTCTGGATAGCAACACAGCTACTTTGAAGACATGCCTAGATGATGGATAGGCTCACAGTTGCTGCTGTTGACCTGTAATCATGTGAAAAGGATATTTTTGTTTATTCCTCTCTTTATCTGAGCTGCAGTTGCATGTCTATAATATCCAGGTTTGATTTTTACCAGGCCATTTTCCTGAAAAGGGGACTGAGCTGGTTTCTTTGCTGTCAGCTACAGTGCTGACCAAAGCTAAATCCATTCATCATTGTTCCTTAAATTACAGGAAATGCTCCTTCCAACACTGCGCACTGATTTTAAAATTCTCTTGCTCATATACATTCTTGGCTGGAGATACACACGTGATCTTCTTTTGCTTCGAATTCCTGGCCTGAGCCCACTTCTGCAGCTGGTTTATTCACTGTCCAAAAATACTGGCTAAGGGATTTATCTTTTATTTTGTATATATTTGGTCTTGGGATTTTTTTTTTTTACAAGAATCTCTGCTCCTGCCAGCTAACTCTTGAGCCTGTGGGACTATCAGTATTTTTAAACCGGTTGCTTCACTGTTTGATTTGGTTTTTCCTCTCTGTAATTTCTTTGAGCATTTACATGCATTGCCTCCACATGGTTGTAAGGAGTGTGTCATGAGCCAGTTTGCACGTGCAGACTTTTGAGTTGTGCTGCCTTGTGTTGTTGTCTGGGCTTTGGGCTGTTGTTGTACAGTGGGACTGAGGAGAAAACCACTGGCTTAAACAGAGCATCCCTTCTCCAGTCCCCTCTTGTCATGTAAAAGGGTCAGAGCGGCATAAATGGGCTTTGATTTCTTCAGTTCCGTTAGTGGGTGGATTCTCTTGGCATAAATACAGTGAAAGGAGTTGTCTACCTGGAGATCTCACCCAGTCACTGTTTCAGACATGGGGACGTGGGCCAGGGTGGGCTTGGATTGCACTGTTTATTGGAAATCCCAGGCAGTGCTTGAGCTCACAGTGTACAAGGCTCAGGACCTGGAATTCCAGATTCCATGCTTACTTGTGGTTTTTCGTTTGTATTTTGTTTTATTTTGCAAAGAAAATAAAGGCTATTGCTGAGAGTTTGAGTTTTCCTTCTTCTCTGGGGATTCATAAATAAAAACAGATAGGTTTTGCAGGTGCTTAATCCTGATGTTGCATTAGTGGCCTTTCCTGCATGTTTAAAAAACAAATGTGTGGAATGGCATGAATTTCATGGATGGAGGTTATCTGCAGCACAGGTTTGTTTCTGGGTACCCTGCTTACAGTGCAGGTTATAGCTGCTTCTGTGGTATTTTAATTGCAAGGAGGACACGTGGTGAAGAGATGTTTGCTGTGTCTCCATCCTCAGGAGTGTTTGAGGCAGGGGGCAAAGCAAGTGGTGGCAGGGGAAAGGCGGAACGTCGCGGGCGTTTGGTGCTGACCCCGGTTTTGTTCCCCACCGCAGCCCGGGGCCGGGCGGGAAGAACTGCCGGGGGGCCAGCGTGGAGCACACGGTGTGTGAGAACCTGCCCTGCCCCAAAGGGGTGCCCAGCTTCAGGGACCAGCAGTGCCAGGCCCACGACAGGTACACCAACAAGAAGAAAAGCCTCCTGACAGCTGTCATCGTGGATGGTGAGTTTTTTTTCATCTCCCTCTGTGATTCCTTGCTGTTGTTTCACTGCAGTTTCTCATCTGCAGGGCTCCCATTGTTGGTGAGAAGGCTACAATAGGCCCCCCTTAGCTCCAGCTGAAAGACTAATTACAATTAATTGTTCTTGGTGCTGCCCTGCTGTTCCTTTAGCCTTCTTAATAGAACATACAGAGTTGTCAATGCTTTACTCATCTTTTTGAAATGCTGGGAGAGAAGTGCCTTAACTTCTCTCAATTCCCAATTTCAGACTGGGAATCAGGGAGTTGAGAATTTAGACATTAAAAAGTTCCAGATAGTTTGGAACTGAAAAAAAAAAAGGTGGATTCCCTGTGACATTTTTAAATTTATGTCACTTTGGAGCATCTCAGCATGATTGCCTCTATCACCTGTATTCCTTTAATGCTTCCTTTTGCTTGATCTTGTTGTTCATCTGCTATTCAACCAGATGTCGGTGGGATATGAAATGGTCTGGAGAACTTGTTCTTCTAAAATCACTGGCTGTAGCCTGAATTTTGTGAGACACAATGACTTGATCATTCTTACTAGACTGATGAATGCTCCCTGTAACAAACATCTTCCCTTTACAAACAGATCCACAGAAGTGTATTGACTAATTGGTTTTCTGTGCTGTTAAAGCCCAGTCTTATCAATGTAACCCTTTAAATACTGATATTTTAAGGTGGGGAAATGACAGGCCTAAACCAAAAGCCTTATGTTCCTTCAAAGATAAGATATCCAAATCCATTCTTGTAGAGAATGCATCACCATTGCCTCAGACACTTGTTTGTGCAGTTCCCAAGGGCGGTTGTCGTATTTCTTTCCCCAGATAAGCCATGTGAGCTCTTCTGCTCTCCACTGGGCAAGGATTCTCCCGTGCTGGTGGCAGACAGAGTCCTGGATGGAACTCCCTGTGGGCCTTACGAGACAGACCTCTGTGTGCATGGCAAGTGCCAGGTGCAGTACCTTTCTTTGTTCTGTTTCTAGTGTTAGGTTCAGTCGGGGCAGCGCTGTGCGGGCGGCTGGGAGGCTGTCCCTGAGGGGAGGGGACAACCCTGTTTTATAGGGCCCAGTACAAGTGCTCATGGCCCTGTGTCTTGGTCTAGGATTTGTGCTGAATGCCTGAGGTGTGATTCTATTCCTGAGCAGCTGGGAATGCTCAATAATCACATTTGCTTGTGTGCATGGCTTGGGTGGGAAGGGGCTTCTGTGAGGGGAGCAGATCGGAGGAGAAGTCTGGCCTGCTTAACTGCTCCTTTTTTGCTATTAGAGGAATCACTGATAAAAGCACTGGAGCTGCAAACCAGCTGACAAATTGTCACTAGTCCGTTACAAGCATTATCTTGCCAGAATCATGATGCTTTTCAGGTCCACCTGGTTCTTTCCTAGAAACACTGAGGAAGCTTTTCAGTACCAGTTGCTCCTTGGCTCCTGCAGCTTCATGAGCCAGAGTCTTCAGATTTAATTCCCTTTTCCTTAGAGTGATGGCCTATAACCATTAAAATGATTATTTCTAACCAAATTACACAGAGACACAAAATGAGGTGTGGGAGATCTCTGTAATAAAACTTCATGGTTTTCTGAGAGAGTTTGTAACACATTGAGTGCTAGGGGAGGGCAGCTCTTAGAGCTGGTGCTTCAGGTTCCTTGAAAATTTAATGGAGTTGTGTAGACCCATGCAAGCTGGAGATTTAAGGTTTGGATAAGGGAAGGGGGTTGATAAAATGTGTATTTAAAGGTCATAAAAGACAGGAAGGTGTTTGGAGTGGGTGCTCCTGGTGATGGGTGCAGGTCATTTGTCACGGACACTTTGACAGGGCAGACCCTTCATGAGTTTCCTCTGTCTGCTGCTGGTGGAGCACATGTTCAAAGTGTGCTGCACACACCACAGTGGTGGGAAAGACAGTTCACTTGGCTGCAGCAGCCTTGCCAGTGCTGGATTCTTCCTGGCAGTTCTTCCCTTTAAGTTTCTCCTCGTCTAGGTTTGTATCCTGTGGTAGGAGTTGCTCTTCTTGGTATTAACCAGCCCGTTGTATCCACCAGAACAGGTTTTTAGCATCACCCTTTATTTCCACTGACTTCACTGGTTTGCCCTGGGGGCACAGGGCACACCAAATTTGGCATTATTTTTGATTTCTGTGAGTGTTTAAGAACTGCCAATTTTTATTGCTTTGAGCCTTCCAGGCAGGGAGATAAATGAACACAATACTCATCTGGGTGTGAGAGAGGCTTTGGGGGCATAAAGCAGCTTTACTAACAGCAATGCAAAGAAAGAAGTGAAAAATCTTTGGACTGAATTTTGCACTGCTACAGGAGACACTTCCCACTGTTTCTTGAAAAATGATGCTGAAGAGGCATTTTTAATTCACTCTTTCTAGTTTATTCCAATAAAGAATATGAATAGCAAGAGTCTGGGGAGCCAGTACAACTTTGATTCTTTATAATACAAAGTGCTTTGCATAGAGCCAGATTCATGGTGTGTCCCAAGTTCCTTAATTTTTCCCTATTTTCGGCTATATCTGAAAGAAGCTAAAAAAACCTCCATTAATAACCTTTTATAGTCAGGCCAGCTGTGCACCTCCAGCTGTGTGCCATTGACCATTACTCTGGGCTGGCCAGTTTTACTGCTCCAAACCTTCAGATCAGCCACAAATGGTAAATCAGACATCATGGCAATGCACGTTTTTTTCATCCAGGGAGGCTCAGTAGCCAGCTCCCTCCAAACGAATTCCTTTATGAGCACGGAGCACTGGAGGTACATCACGAAAAGCAAATTGCACTCTGAGTCGGGGGCAACTGCCTTTAACTGTGCAGAGAGGTGATGACAGCTGCAGAACATTCAGTCCATTTGCATCTGGCTGAGGAAAAATGCGAAATGATCAGTTCAAGCCGAGCAGATTCGAAAGCCCTGTGAACTCATTTATAATACTCCTCTGCCTTATTTGCAGTGCAGTGCTGAGAATTGCCATATGTGCCTGTGTACCCCATTTGCCACAGATATTTGTCTAACTAGCTGCCTGTTAAACCAATTTAATTGTCATATTCATTTAATTACTCCTCTCCTTGTTTCTTTATCCAGCGTAGACAAAGCCTGGCAATAAGCATTGCAGGGGGCCTGGAGAAGAGAATTAAGTGCTGAAATCAGAGGGTGGTATTACTGTTATTTATTTCCTTATGTAATCCTTCTAGTTAGAGGCTCTCAAAGGCAGGAATGACACATTGTCAGTGCAACAGACAAATTAGCAGTAACCATTGCCTGTGAACATCTAGCCCAGGAAATGTAATAGATCTCCCTTCATTAGATGCTCCTAAATGCAGCTCATGAATTGTTCTTGGTGATGAATGAATGTAGATGAACATGGCAGAGAAAAAACTGTTGCAAGGAGGGGAGGGTTTTGAGAAGGAAAGCAGGAACAGATTATCTGAAGCCTCAAAATGCCCCAGCTACATTTGGGCACTAAGGGAGGAGAGTTTCACTTTGTGAAGTTATTACAGTTTCATTACAGTTATTACAGAGCTGAGCTCCAATCTGAAAGGTGTCATTGAAGCCTTTGGTGTCAGCATTGCTATCCCTGAAACAAAATCATCAAAAGCAGCAGCATCGCTGTATTTATCCCTTACACCTGAAGGCAGCTGGAGTGAGTAAATTTGGTTATTACTTTGATCATGCAGAGAAGCACCAGAGAGCAAAGTCAGCCCTAAATTTAGCATAGAGGTTCCTAAATCACCTAGACTTTTTCTAGCCTCACTCCCTGTTTTTGAGATGAATCACAAGGTCTTAATTCAATTTTGTCCTTGTTTGTTGGAGTTGTTTCTGAGGCTGAACATTTCAAATGCACCATTTCTTACCATCCTCTGAGCAAACTGGATCCCCTGTTCAAAGCATATGTAGGTCTTTGACCTTTTCTTCTCAAAATGCACATGGTCTTGCAAGGAGAATTTATTTTCTCCAGAGATTTTTCAGAGACAGAAAATCTGTAGCAGGCTGGAGAACAAGAGCAGCCTGATGTGTCTGAGGAGGAGGAGGAGGGTGAGTGCTCATTTAGGCTTTGCAGCAGTTTGCTTCCCTGACATGGACACTGCAGCCATGGGGAAAGTGGGCTAGGGCACTGCAACCTGCACCTCACACTGGGTTCATCTTCTCCTATTTCTCTTCAAGTGATAAATGGCTTTCAGGGAGGGGATTCTCTGAGGGTTTTGTTCTTCCCTGAGCCTGTGGGGCGTGTGTTTGATGAGAGAACACTCATGAGAGCAGGGCCCTTTCTAACCCCTTACAGTGCTTTGCTCTGTGCTGCTGAGGTTAATTCAAAACTGCTGGCAGAAGTGCAGCTAAAAAAAGTGTCAGATGTCACAGAGCAGAGGGGTGAGGAGAAGACAAGCTGCTCAGCTGACTGTTATGGTGCACATGACCTTGTGCTGGCTTTTCTCAAAGGAGGATTAGTCTGAGCCTCATGACAGCATGCGAGCTTTCCAGTGGGGACTACAGATTGTGCTTCAGGATGTAATTTAAGGTCTCTGTGGAAAGAGAGACCTCCTGTGTAGCAGAACTGGGCTAGAGATCAAGGGCAGTCTTTGCTGTGATTTAACAGTTTAAGAGGTGAAGATGTTTTGGCTCTGTCTGCAGTTTTCTCATGAATGTTTTGTCGTATCACACCTACTTTCAACTGGCTGGTGAATCCACAGTATGTTTAATGATAATAAGCCACATATTAGGCTGTCCTGGCACAACAAAAATGTTACAGAGCTACTTCCTTCTGAAAGTGATTGTCACACTCTATGAAAGGGGAGCACAAATTGGAAAATGGACAGATTTCCAAAAATAGCTTCTGCAAACTGGACAGGCAGAGTGTCAGGAGAGTGCCACAGGTGGCAGAGGAGAAATTGAAGTTTTCTACTGGACCTGCTGCTGGCAAACAGGTTTTTACATACTTAGTACCCACTTTTTGCATTTGATTGATGCCTGCAGTTCTGGCTTTGTCTCCTCACTTGAGTATTTTCCACGTATTATTCATATTCCTGCATTACAAACTGTGGTACAAGATGTTCCAGACTGGGTAGCTTGTCTCCATACAACAACTTGGCTTAGCACTGTACTTTGATAAATTATTTAGTGCATGTGCACAAAATCCAGAAGGATTGTCTGAACTACAGAAACCTGTTGTATAATTGCCTTTTTTTTCCCCCCATGTCTGGATCTGTTGCAATGTAATCTGAGGCTAAAAAGTGTATCAGGGACTTTAGTGAGTAAGGCATAGTGACAAAAAGCAACATTGTTGATATCCAACTAGTTTTTGGTGTAGTTTGCAGTGGAGTATGAAATGTTGTTTCCCCCAATTTTTCTTCCATGTTATCCCATGGAAAACATATAATAGAACAGAAGCAAAGGAGTTCCTGGGATGGGAAAGAGCATTGTACTGTTTGCATGTTCTCTCATGAATGCAGAGGTTTTGACACATAACCTTCAATCTCTTTATGTGAAAAAGTGATTGTCAAGAATTACTGTGTCTGACACCCCCATGAGCTGCTGAGGGATCTAAGCACAAAGTCTATGGGCAGGTGACATTGCAGATCTAATGCAGGTGAGATAATGCTAATTTAAGATAGGAAGTGTCTAACTCCTAATCCAGCAGAGCTGCTCTGATTCAGACAAAATCTGAAGGCTTGGGAAATGACAGGAGGATGTTTGCTGAACTAACTCCTACATGGACTCCAATCCATTGCACAGAACTTGTTGTGGAACAGAAATAGGAGTAACTCAGAGATGAACTGCTTGATTAGGGACCCAGACTCACCTCACCCAGCCCTGACAGCCACCCACAATCCTCCACAGGGGCAGACGTGTTTAAAACAACAAAATAAGAATTCTCTTCCCCTTGGATCTGCATGTCACTTGCTCACATCTGTACATTCCTGTTTCATGTGGTCCGTCCCTGGAGGTATCAATGGACATTGGATATTATGGACAAAAGGAATTGGCAGTGTAGATGAATCTGTCATAACCAGCCTGCTCTGTACATGATTAATTTGTAAAATGGCACATGTTGCATCAATATTTGTATTTGATCCATTGAGAGAGCCAGTTAGTTCAGCATATGGGAAGCATTACAGTTTTGTGAGCCTACAATGTCATTTCTTGCACAGGGTGGGTGTATATAACAAAAATAATTGTGTTTATGTAGCAAAACATACTCTCACAAGCTGTATCAATTGAGCTCTTTCACAGCCATTGAAAATACAAATAAAAATATCTTTAAAAAATATCCAAGCAATACAGAGAATGGTTCACACACAAGAATCCAAGTGATATGTATTCAAAAGAGAAGAGGAGTTTTCCTATGCTGGAGCCAGCAATGACTGAAGCTGGAAATACCACCCAACAAGCAGTACTTTCAGATGTTTAATTATAAAAATGAGAAGAAGGGAGAGGGAGGGAAGGAAGGGTGGATGGAGATACCGACTTAAAGAGAATTAATTTCAGGCCTTTGGCTCAGCAAACATGCAATTACCTGCCAATTTAAAGGTTGGTGCCTAGTTCAGGAGACTGCCTGGATGGAAGAACATTAAGAAACCTGTGGACACATTTCTGACTGTCCATACTTGAAGCCCTAAGAGGCTTATTTTCATGTTTCTTGCCAGCAGTACCATGTTTTAAAGCTGCTTCCCTTCTCACCAGTCCATTCAAGACTGATGGAACTGAAGGTATCCAGCAGCTGGTGGATGGGCTGGTCCATGGACTCAGTCTGCTCATCTGCAGGATAACTCTTGGGTCAGAAGACACACGGGATATTATTGTTATTTATAACGTCTTTCTTTCTTCAGAATGTAAAGCTTCCCCCATCTGCTTCTTCTCCCTTCTTAAATCCCATTGCCTTGACTGATCCATTGCAGTGGACCCGAAGGAACACAAAGCAAGTGAGAGATAGAGATCAAACAACTCTCTTGAACTATTTAGGTTTTAAGGGATTCATTCTGCTCTGTGAAAACTGGACTTTTGAGCAGTGAAACTTGGGATTTTCCCTTTGCATATGGTTAATTAAGCCCTCGCTTTTTGGAAAGCTTTCTGCAGGCTGAGGACAGCTCTGTAGTTAAAGGATAGGCAGTATAATACACAGAGCATATTGACAGTGGGAAGCTGCTGATGTACAGACTCCGTAGTTTTTCCGCCCAGTGCTGGAATCTCAGGGGCTTTCACACCTTGGAGAAATCTCTCAATTAACAGCCCAAGGACTGCTGGCCGCTGCTTTGCTCCCACAAAGGTGATGCCCACTTTGTTCTGCCCTTCCAGTCCTGTCTCTTCCCCTTTGATCCACTGATCCACTTGTTTTAAGAGTGGCCATGGTGGTGGTTTTAAGAGTATTTTCCACGTGGGGACTTCTCAAAGGGTCAGAGTGACTGAGGTGGTCACTGCAATGTGTTTCTAAATGACTTTGCAGCTTTTGGAATCCACTGTCAAATCTTAACCAAAGCTGTTTCATAAAGTACTGTTATTAAATGTACTGTTATTAAATGCACTTTCAGTTAGGAAATGATTGGAAGGCTTGGGGAGAGGGAAATGGGCTCTAATGTTTATGTAGACAACACTAAAGTGCTTCCAAGGTATTTTTCCCTCATAAAGTAGCAAGAATGCACCAATTTTCATCTTGAATCCAAGAAAAAAAAAAAGTGGTTTATTCTCTTAAAGATATTCCTTTGTAAGGAGCCATTTCCTGGCCCAAATGTGATGGGGGCTTTAAGTCTCAAGGCCTGAACTGAGGGGAAAGTCTGCCCCGTGGATGGCAGCAGTGGTGCCATTGAAGAGGAAGGTGTGAGAGTCATTCCCAGGTCCTTCACTCACAGAGAATTAGGGTGAAGATGAAAGGCAAAAAACAGCAAAGATTTTGGGAGTTACATTTGTGGATTCAGTGGGTTCTTTCCATGCCTTTAGAGAGGGCCTCTCAAGTCAAAGAGTGTCAGTGACCAAGTAAACGTGTGAGGAAATGGCTTGTCTTGAACCGCACTCTCAGCAGAGGGGGGACTCTGTCTTCCCAAGCTTTGCTGGCTTGCACTGGTTTCCATTATCTGGGAAACTCCAGCGTAAATACAGAGCATGTGATTGCCAACTCCCCATTCTTTCCCTGCCTCCTTTAGAGTCCTACAGACTCCTCATGTAGCTCTGGGAATAAGTGTGGTTCAACACTCATTATGTTCCCTTTATTCATCTGCGTGCTCACATAGTGCTAATAACAATGCAGCACAATAAAAGATAGCACCAGAGCCTTAAATTAAACACAGCCTTTCCAGTATCTCAGCAGGGTGGCAGGCAGGCATTTATTTCCAGCTGCCTTTCAACAACCCCATTAATAAATCATCCTGATTTTCCTGGAAGGAGAACTGCTGGGACATCCTTCTGTTCCGGGGGCAGAATCACGTTCAATATCCCAAAATGATTTGTTGGACATGGGCGTGAAGTTTAGGCTTGAGAATTGCAACTGCCAGAAACTCCACGATCTTCTTCCTACCTCTTTTAACTGCCATTTACACAGGCTTCTTCCTGCTGTTCCTGTGCACCAGCGTAGGTGCTGTGCCAGTTAATGAGCGGCATTTCCCTGGTATGTGTTTAGGATGATCATCTTCTCTCAGCATGTCTGTCCCTAATGATTTACCCAGACAAGCTCTGCATCAGCACACGGTGGAACGCTGGCAATCTTTGATCCCTGAAATACATCTGGACTCAGGCAGTGGCCAGGGTCTTCTGAAACAAGGGGAGTGTTGGAGTTCTGATCCAAATTGCATTGCTTACACGCAGACAGACTCAGATAAACAGCCCGAGTTCTCTTAATATTTCCCTGCTTACCCTATTTTTCAAAATGTTTGTTGTTTTGATCGTTCCCTAAGATACCTCTCCAACTTTCCTCTGGCTTCATTATAGGAAGGCAAAGAAGGGAGAGACCCAATATTCTTATTCAAATAAGTCTTATTAGTGACAGTCCTGCTACTCATTTGCCAAGAAACTGTTTATCTACGCAGAATAAATCTTAAACTCATTTTTAGCAGTGCAATCTGTGCTAGTAACTTGCATAATGATAACACTTTTTTCAGTAGAAATTTATGTTTTAATAGTGAATTGCTTATTTTTTGGGGGGTTTTACATGGACAGAATACAGTTTATATAGATTAATGACAGTCTTGTCAGCCTCAAGATCGACAAATGTGGAATGTTCACCATCATAACCTGTGAATGCTTTGTGAATAAGGAAGGTTATAGTGATAATCCTGATAGCTACAGGGAGAATATTGTGACTCTTCCCATCTGTGGAAGCAGAACTGTAGGTTTTTATTGGAAAAAAATTAGGTATGGATAGAAAACGGTGAAAACACCATTTATAATGAAGCTTTAGGTGAAACTGTTAGATTTTATAATTTATTTTTCAATTGAGTGTTGGTTCCTAATACAGTGCAAGCATGTGAAAAATTTTATAATTGCATAGGCAATCTTGTGGTAGAAATTGGCCAAATATAAATCTGGCCTGCTTCCATTGAACTACTTTTGCATTTCAGGTATCTTGAGCCATCTGATTAATGAGGTCTTTTTTCAGGTATTTCAGAAGCGTAATTAAGAATGCAATGTTTTCTCCCCATTCAAGTTTTCGGTCAGATGTCAGTATTAGTCTTGACCTCACTGTTTAGGGATGTTCTAATCTTGCAGACAAAGTAATGGGGGCCTCTGGTTGTTGTCATTAGAAAATTGGCTGCGATGGGATCATTGGCTCGGCTGCCAAGGAGGATCGCTGTGGGATCTGCAGTGGCGATGGCAAAACCTGCAAGGTGGTGAAAGGAGACTTCAACCACACCAAGGGCATGGGTGAGTAACACTCGGTGGGGTTCTCTTACTGCTGGAGGAGAGTTAGGGTGGCAGTAACAGCTCTTCTTCTTGGGTGGCATTGGAGTCACCCAGCAAAAACAGCTCCAGGAAGCACCTAAGAAACACAAAACAAACCCCAACTCACTTCAGGTGGGATATCCCATCTGCTTCTTACTCAGTTGCCCAGATACCAGCCACTGCCTCTGCCTGAAATTCAGTGGTGTTTCTCATTTTGAGTGCTACTGGTGCTGATGATTTTAAATAGGAGACAAAATCACAGAATCTTTCCCAGTGGGAGGGAAGTTGGATTTCAGCACCATCTTTGAGGTCTCAGAATGATGCATGTTGCATGTTGTAGATGATTCATGTTATAATCAGAGTATCTCAGCTCAAGGAAAGAGCACTGCACTCCCCTCTGAATATTTTTACTTATTCCCTGCCAGCAAAAGTATCTAGTATGGGATATAGGAGCTTGGAATTAGGACTTTTCCCTCTCTTGTTAAACATTAATGTATGTACATCTTGGTGTTTGAATCAGTCTTTGTTCCAGGGTTTCTGTACTACACATCGGAGAAACCTGTTACCACACATCCTGGTCAGCCAGAGGGAGGGAAAGCCATGTCCAGAGCTTGGCTGCTCCAGGAGGAAGCAATTGGCCAGAAAAAAAAATTATTTCTCCTTCAGTGAATACAGAATTGCCATTTCTGTATGGAGAAATACATTCAACATGTGCTGCTCCACGACTGAGTTCCACAAAGCACATGAAAATCCCCTTTAAGCACACACTTCAACTCAGTTTAGTGGCTAAAGCAGCACCAGCGCTTAGCAGCTCCCTTCAGTCCGGGTCTCAGCTCTGAAGTCTGAGGCTCTGATTTTGTTCACTGACCTCTTCCTCTGCACCTCCTCCTCCTCCTCACCTGTGGGGCCAGCTGGGATCTGTCACCTCCTGTGAGATGCAAGTAGGATTTCCCACCTGCATCACATCTCCCTGGAGCACATTTGTGTGCTTGGCCAACCTGTTGAATGGTTTCCTGCATTAGTGCCTTTGACTCTTTTGTTCCAATTATTTTCCACCCACTTACATCAAGTAATTTGCATGTGATGCAAGTGGTGGGAAAAATTCCTCATTTCCATCGAAAAAACCCCAGCTATTCTCCATTTCAGTATCAGGTTATACAGCTTCCATGGACTTTTTACATGCTCCTGAAGAGTAGCTGTCTTTTATCTCTTCCAGTGAGCCTACAAAACATCTTGTGCAGATAAATAAGAAATTTCTGGGTCACTGCCAGGAGGTTGCACCCGTTTCCAGCTACACAGACTGCTTGAGGTGGTGACTTTACAAGGCTGTAGGAACAGAGCAGTTTCAGCCTTAACTGGCTGCCAGGACTCTGCAGGAGGTTTGCACCCCCAGTGCCCTGGAACCTAAACAGAAAGAATTCCTGATGACTCGTGGACAGTGTTCAGGCATTCACATTCTCTGCTGATCATCTCAGAAGCACAAACCTGTCAAAGTGTTGCTTTGTCACTGCAGTGTTTCCACCTTTACCCATCTCACATAATCTAGAAGATAATTGTTTTTACCAGTATTACCTCATAACCATTTATTAGATGTTTTGTTTTATTTTGAATTTAATTTGGAAAGTCATTAAATTTTCTGTTTGCTCCCATCCATTTCTGCTCACACACTGCTGTTTTGCAGAATCAGATCCTCAGGTGAACCCACTGAATCTCAGGCAGTAAGCAAAGCTCCAGGTATCACAAATGAATGTAAGGTTACTCAAGGAAATAAATGGCTTTTTATTTTTTAAATTGACAGTTGAGCAAAAATTTGATGGAAGCTGGGGCAAAGAAAGATCCACAATATGCTGGTGATAACAACTTCGAGGTTTGGGTGTGTAAATGATTGCACAGTTCAGTGGCAAATCCCCACGACCTGGCTGCGTTCCAAGTCAAGGCCAAGACCCGACTCCAGTGTGCTGATTTATTATTTCAAAAGAGAATAGACTTCAAACATCAAGACATTGATTGTTTTGGAGTGGTATCTGTTTGGGGAATTGCAGCTGCAGCCTTGGGCCCTGGCTCTGCCCGTGGGACTCCTCTGGTTGCAGGATTGGTCCCTCTGTGTCCTGTGATTGCAAATGATGTTGTGGAGCCCTGTGAACTGAACTAAACCCCTGCCAACTCCTTTCTGTTTCTTAGTAACCAATAGTCATTGTAAGAAGGTTTCCACATGTGTGATGGCAAAGGCAAAGGCTGTTCCCAAGTGTTTCTCGTGTAAGATACTTGAATGCTGTTTGCAGTGTCAGTGGGTGTCGGTGAAATCCTTTGGTTTTGGTTCTTTATCTTCTTTTTGTCGGATTAGATGGGGAAATTTGGTATCAAAAGCCATGGATAAACTTCAAGTCCTTTTACTGCTTCACTGGCCTTGTCAGAGATACAAAATACAGATCCTTTCCTTTCGGAGAAGCTATCTGCATGAAAGAAAGATGCATTTTCATTAACCAAGCAGAAAGAACCAGGTCTATTTCTTTTTATTCCCCGATTTAATGTCACAGAGGTTCTGCCACCCTGGTGGGGAAGATGGTGGAACATTCAAAGTGCCTCGTAGGAGGTCCAGCAGTCCAGCTCTTACCACCTGTGATCCAGGGTGATCCAACTGGAAATGGACTCCATTTTTCTGCTGGAGAGGAGGTCAAAAGCCCTTATTTATGATGCTAAATATCACGTACACTTGTGTGCAGCTGGCTGTCTTCAGCAGGCCAGCTGAATGCACTGTTTAGACTGAGGTTTTCTTTCGACTGGCAGCATGCCCTGTACCTATTTCTACAAATTAATTTTTCAAAAGCAAACACAGAGTTGTTCTGAAGTCTGCCTGTCACCCTGCCACTGTACAGGGGACCTAGAAATGAAGGACAGCTCTTTGACTCCTGTCTGTTGGGGAGCTGATTTATCACTGACTGCTTCTCCGAGGCTGTGCCTGTAATGCTCAGAGACCTGTGTCTGTCTCTCTTGATTTTTCTCAGCCACATCAAGATTTTCATTTATGATTCCGATTCAGAAGAATTTATGGTTATGATTCAAAAGAATATCCACAGGTATTTGGGGTTTTTTTAAATGGCAGATTCTAATAAGGTGAGATATGCCAGTTGTTGTAACTATCATTTTGGGAAAGGAAAAGTACATCTTTGCTAGGAATTTTTCTTTTTAAGATGGTGGAAAAGTGGGGCTTTTATTGCATACGCTGTTTGTTCAGCACTTATTCAAAAAAATTTGAACAGTTGTGCTGTCGTGCTGGCTGGGAGCATCTTTAGCCAACACAAAAATATCTTTTTTTACCAATAGGGTGCACATGTAAATTATGAGAAAATAGAGCTCTACGTAATCTTTAATTCAGAGATCCCTTGTGTGGGTTTCATCAGAACGTGCAAGTTAGAAATCCCAGTAATCAACTTTGCAGCAATGGTAGGAGGCTTTGAAATCTATCCATGGCTCTCCAGAGAAATGATTTCTTTCCAAATGAGCTATCCCATGGCTGGAAGTGGACAATGCAGGATTTATTCTCAGGCTAAAAGCAAAGGAGAATCATCACAGCTATTCAGAAAATAGACACATAATTTGCAATCCACTGCAGCAAGCAGCACTCAGAAAAAGCTGCAAGGTGGGCAGGAGATGGAGTCTGAGATGCTCAGCTGATGCTTATCCCTGAAATACCATGGAAGCTGTGCTGGCCATGGCTGGCAGGTAAGCAGGACAGCCTGATCTCCTTGGCTTCTACCCTGAGATGTTTGTTCAAAGCACTTTTGGGAGGTTTGATAATGGACTGAGCACTGCTGACTTTCTCACACCTGATTTTGGTGTGTACGGGGATAAGATACAAAGGTGCAGTGCCCAGAGATTGGTACTTTCAGCCATGGGAAAATTCTTCCTTCGCCTCGGAGTCTGCCTTTCACTGCAGTGTGAACCAGAAGAGTTTTGCAGTAGATCAGTGGCGTTCTGAAGTTCACACTAAACCTTCTGTTCTTTCTGGGAGTAATAACAATGGCTAACAATGGATTTTTCTATGTGGGCTGCTTTCCTCTTGCAAATCTCTCCAGCATTTAAATGAAGATACAGTAGCCACTGTTCACATATTAATCTCCTTGATGACAAAGCCACCCCTTTGTTCTGGTGTCTCTCCTAATACAAGTTACACCATAAAATTTGTATCTAGGATTTGCTTCAATCACAGTCTTACATTCCTGAGACACTGATGTAATGCAGATTATCCAGAAAGATTGGTGTGTGCCAAAGTAACTGTTCCCAAGGTGGAGTATACTGCATACAGCACTATAAATTATCAAATAATGAAGTTCTCCTGTTGTATTTTCAAAGCTTCATCTTAACAGGCTCATTTATGGATGAAATTATTAAAAATACTGCCTGATAGCTGCCGAATCTCATCAGTCTTTAACCAGTTCCTCATTTAAAGCAGAACTTTAAGCCCAACCTTGCAAACCCTGGCCTTGCAGATAATTATCCCAAGACCTAACAGAGCTTTGAGAGTCCTTGACTCGAGGCCAACTCTGAGACTTTTTTTGGTCGTTCTTGCTGACACTTGATAATCTTTCTGGCAATCTGCAGTTACAGTTTGCTTGATAAAATGCGCCTGGAAAACACTGGAGGTGTTCCCTGGTGCAGTTATCTCAAAGGTCAGGAATCTGTGACCAGAAGCCTCACACCAGCTCTAAGGACCGGAGTCGAGTGGTGGAGGCGATCCAAGTTTGTACCTGTGGCAAATTTGCATGGGTGATATCCAGTCTGTTTGCAACAGAATTCGACCCCTAACTCACACAACACTGCTGGAGATAATGAATGAGAGCGTCCAGATGCTCCTGGTGGGACATGCCCAAGGGTTCTGCTTCACCTCTGAGAGGACAGGTCAGATCCCAACACCTGCAAGGCATTTGGCAGTTCTCTAACAGGAGGGTGAAGGTCAGCAGTCAGGTTTGTGGCACAGTGAGTTAACACTGTGTTTCTTCTTATTCAGGAGCTGTGAATGCAACCCCCCCAAAGCCATCAATCAGGATTAGAAATTACACAAGGAGAAAAATCTGGTGTGAGACCAAACCAAACAGTCTCCAGAGCTAATGCTCTATTAATAGCTTACACTTCACTATTTACTATTGTAAAAAGTAACATAAAAATCACTTTTCCACGTGGTGTTTCTCTTATGGCACAGTGATGAAATGAGTGTATTTATGGCTCAAGCTGAGCCTCCAGCGCAGCTCCAGGGTTTGCTCACCTCTAAACCAAACTGGCTGCTGCTGGGTCAGGGGACAGATCCAGAGTTATGGAACTTAGTGACTGCCTTCCACTAAACTCAGAGTAACTTTGTCTCCAACCCCTGAATGATTTAGCTCTGGGCATTTGTATCTGGTTTAAAAACTAAGTAAGTAAATAGTCTCCCAGTAGGTACATTAGATTACCTGAAACTTGGGCATGTTCCAAACTGGCTTCCTAACAGGGGTGTTCAGAGGTGTCTCAGGAGCTGTTTCCCTGTGGCAGACTGTCACTTGTCACACTTCTGCTGTGTGTTCATGTCTTGAGGCGCTGTTGGTTGGGTTTATATGCATGGGGTGCAGCGAGGATGTTTGATATCTGAAACACTCTGTATTGACTGTGATTTGGTATCTCAGCTGATGAAAAACCAACTCCTGGCAATGTCTAGGATAAAGCCCAACATCTGTTTGCTCTGATTTCATAACAGATTTCAGTATTGCCTTTGAAAAATTGACCCTGGAAGTAATGATTTTTCCTGGTGAAACCCAGGCTGGAACAGCAGCTGGGAGAGCCTCTGCTCTGGCTTCTGTGCACAGACAAGGTTTGAGCTCTGCTGCCCCTCTCTTTGGTTTTCCTGCAAGGGACAAATGGCCATTTCTGAGATACCCTGAGTAAGGGAGAAGTAAGTGAGGAGGAACAAGTGCAAAGAGCTGAGGGGTCAGATCCAAGTGTCATTCAGATCCAACAGGGAGAGAGGGAGTCTCTCTGGTCCAAGTCAGCTGCCCACCCTCTGCACCTGATGAAACCCAAGAGCTCAAGCCTTACTCATGAAATGAATATTCAGGAAATGAATCCACTGTCTGAGACCCCAAATCGGTCCCACTCCATGTCACAGTGGCAGGAGAATCACTTAGTCCTGAGCTGCAAGAGCCTGTCACCATCCTCCTTTGAGTCCTCCCTGTATCAGCACAGCAAAAGCAGGGCTGTTCAGCTGCACTTTTATCCCCAAAATAGCTCCCTGAACACTGCTGAGTGCTAGAAGAATCACTGCTCCCTCTGCCAGCACTTCTCCAGCCCATTGCTCTAGGCAGCCCCCAGTTCCCATAAAGGCATCGCTGACACGGAACAGCTCCACAGAGCCCTTTAAAGCAAGAAACGTGGGTGAGGGAACATACAGGATAAGCTGCTTAATATCTAAAAGAAAGAGGACAGCATTAACCCCAAAAAGGTGCCAAGTGATAGACTGCAAAGTAAACTGGGTGGCCAATTAGAAGGAATCAAGTCATGGCTGTGCTGAGATTAGTGTCATCTGCAGAGGCCTGATTCCTGATTCAAAGTCCAGTGAAGCCAGTGGAAAAGCTCTGCCTGGCTCTTTGAAATGGGCCCTAGTGTTCCTCTGCTTTATTATTTAAAGGCATCACTTCCACCCCATGGAACAAGCCTGTAACTCCACATGTCTCCATAGTGGGGGAAAATGGGCTACATTTCCTTGTAGCTCCTGCTTATTGTTACTGTATTCTGTGAGTCAAAATAAGTCTTGGAAAAATTGTGTAGAGGTGACCAGTGGTTAGTCCTTGAGAAACTTCCAGCTCCGTTGCTGCATTAAATCTGAGCTGTTGAACTCTGTTCAGCAGCCCTGTGCAGGGAGATCATTATATCTTCTAGAATTTTTGTGCAAAGCTGAAATGTAAGTGAAAACAAGTTTCTCTCTCACTTGTCCCACTAATTCCCTCTGTTCAGTTTTAGCATCATCAAAAAGTTTTGTGGAAGTGAGTCCTTTCTGACACCACACCCTCAACAAGGCTTTTTTTTTTTCTTTTTTTGAGGATAAAGCAGGAACATCTATTGGAAACATCATTTCAAATGTCTGTTCTGTGCAGTGTTGCTCCTGACAGTGACACTTTGCAGTGTCCTCGTGCACCCCTGCCAGTACCGCAGGAAAACCAGGGTGATTCGAAGGGTGCAGATTTAATTAGAGCTAATTAGCAAGCCCGAAGTCAGAGCTGAGCAGCACACATGCATTTCTGCTGAAGTGTTAGTCATGACCACGCCTGTCCCAGCAGTGAACACTGGCTGCCAGCACAGGGACCTCCTTTGGAGTGTTTCTCACTCAATCCCCAGCCTGGAGTTGAGTTTTTCACGGGGAGATATGGGATGGCTGATCCTGGCTGGCCCTGCCTGCTCTCATTCACCCCTTTTTTGTTGCTGTAGGTTACATTGAAGCCGCTGTGATCCCTGCGGGTGCCCGGCGGATCAGAGTGGTCGAGGATAAACCTGCTCACAGCTTTCTGGGTAAAAGACAAAGGCAAAAAATGTTTTTATTAAAATTCAGCTCTGTTTTCTTTTAAAAATGACCCTTTTCTAAACGACCTGTAAGGTTTGTTGCTGCCAGGGAGGGGCTGGTGACTTGAGTCTTGCTGCAATCTCTGCTTTTGTGGCTTGGTTTCATGATGTTTGCTTGATGTGATAGTATGTGACACTTACAGGCCCCGTGCAACCTGGAAGGACCAGAGAGTGCTTTTATATACAGACAGAAGAGTTCCTGAGCAGAACTTGGCAGTGGCTCGCACAGAGCTGCCAGGAGCACACAGCACTTCAGGAGGGAGTGGGGAAGAGAACAGTGTGTTTGGAGAAGGGAATGGCAGAGGTACTGATAGGAAGGCGCCCAGCTCAGTCTGAAGCAGAGGCAGGACAGGGCAGCTGATATCCCTCAGTACCCTGCTGCCATTTCCTGCAGCACCACATTTTCACTGATGCTGTACCCAAGACGTGATCCTGCGCTCCGAGATGGGCTTAGCTGAAGCCTCTAGTCTGCTTGCCTCTATTTTATCAGGCCAAAAAATTTGTTTAATCCCCTTGTCATTTCTACTTCTGCATACCTTTAGAGGGGAACAGGCATCCTCTCCTCCTTTTCCTACTGGGAAAAAAAGGGGTTTAGACACGGCTAATGGGTAAGATTTGCACGTGAGGTTGTTGTAGGGCAGAGTCTGTCAATGAATTTGTTGTTCAGTTACTCATTGCATAAATTAAAGGTCAGAGTGGCATTTGTAAAGTGCAGCCAGTCAGTTACACTGAGGATCCGTCAGTCTGGTCTTCTGCCTCTTCTCTCCAATGTTTGGGGCATTTCCTTCTCTGTCATTACTGTGCAATAGATAAAGGACTTTACCCCCATCTACTTGTAGGGAGTCCAGGTCACAGAAATGCTAATGCCCCATGGCTCTGAATTTACATAGGAAGCCTGTGGCAGAGCGGGGGCTTCAAGGAAAATTGTCCAAGATCCAGAAAAACCCCGACCTTGTGAAAGGTCCCTGGCACAATCAGAGCTGCATGGCCATGGAATTTCTTCCAGGGAGGAAGGAACTCTGAGAGGATTGCAGAGCTTGTCGCTCTCTGTTTTGTGGAAGAGGAAACTGAGGTGTTGCAGCTTGCTCATGGCTGTGCAGGGAGTCAGAGCAAAGCTCAGACCTTGGTTTCTGATTTCCACATCTTTTGCTTATAATTCTTCTTCTCCAGCCAAAAGGAGAAGTTAATATCCAGCACTGGAATATAGGGTGCTGCTGAAAACATTGCATAGTGGTTGTGCCAGGATTTCAGGTCTAGTGCTATTGGTTTTCTGTCTTGAGATGCTGCCACAGTTGGCAATATCACTGGGAAAGATGCTTTTGTTCTCCTTCATTCCAGATTCAGAGGATAAAAGGAGGGCAGATTATGTCATTCAACTGCCCTTTGGTCCAAACCATTGGAATTTGTGCCACTTCTTGGTAGGAAGGAATATCACCACTGCTCCTATTTCCATAATGCTGTAGCCAGCCTGCCAGAGGATCTCGCCTACACGTGAGATGTTTGACATAGCAAAGCCTGGTGGAACAATGGCAGCCAGTGTTTCTTTGGGTTTTGCAAGTGCTCTGCCCTCTGGAAACCAGCCTTTTTGTTGGTCTTGGTGGGGTTTGCACAGGGTATTTGGGCTTTGGCAGATAGCAGAGTACTGAGAGTCTTATGTGGAGTAAGAGACTGCCCTTCCTTGGGACAGCATAACCTTGACTAAAGCAGATGGTTCCCCACTGGGTGGTGAAGATTAGGATTGTGTGTTTTCGAGAGCAGGAGTTGGCCCTATGTGCATCACATAAAGATAGATAAAAATCTGGCTCTTTTAAATCTTTGAGTGCTTTCAGCTCTTTGGTTCATGGTCAGGAGCCAGGAGAACCTCTCTAAGCTTTCCAGGGTTTTCTCTTTCAAGGAACACTCAACACAAAATAGAATTACCCAATGTCTTGCTGAACTGAAATGAAGAATAGCAGCAGGGGGGTTCCAGTAGGACAATAAAGATGACCAACAAAAAAAATCCAGTCACTCTTAAATCCAAGTCTGAGTGTGGAAGGATTTTGTATTTCAATAGTACTGACAAAGCTGAGTCCAATCAGGTCCTATTTCTACTCAGAACCAGGTACAACATTTTGGAAAGAAGCCCAGCATAATTTGGAATCATTATTCCATGTGCTGGGAGCAGTGCCTGAAGAATTTCCCTCCACCTACAGGCAACCCACGCTGGCTGCCTTGGCTGGCTGTAACTCTTAAAAACCACCTTGAGCAGGAAATGCCTGGGCAGTTTGTGTCCACAGGCTGGGAAGCAAGCTGGAGGGACCCAAGGTGGAAATAAAGATCTGACTTGATGCCAGGTTTAGAAGTTGATTGGTCAGTTCCTGCCTTCCAGCCAACAAGAAAAACAGAAGTTACAGGTTGTTGCTGGGGCTCCTATTCCTTCTGCTCTTCTACTGTACAAGTTTGAGTTTAGTTCTGTCACCTCCGGGGCTGGGCAGAGCCAGCCAATGGTTTTGTGTGGCAAAAGCCATTGGAGTTCACTGTGTCTGAGACATGGAGGCTTTTGTAGCTGCAGCATCGATCTTGTTGATGGGGCAATGGAGGCAAACAGTGGTGAAAACACTTCGGCCCAAATGCTCTGCTGAGTCCCCAGTGCAACTCCTGCAATCCTCGAGGAGCACCTTTGGGAACAGGTCTGTTTCCAAACTCTCCATCTCCTCAGTCACTAAGAGAGCAGTGCTTGCAAGCAATCCAAATCAAACCCTGCCCAGAAAAGAGGTTCACAAAGACGAAACGTTGGTTTTCATCAGCAAATTATCTCCTTTTGATGGTGAGCTGGAACCAAAGCATAACTGAAGTCACTGAACCTCTTAGACAGTTTTGAGCACGTGCTGGGATATCTCTCCTAGTCAGCCATGCTGCTTGGAGATAGTTTTATCTCAGGCACAGCTTTGATTAGTCTTGTCCACGGCTCCTCAGGGCCAGCGTGGTGGCTGCTTTGATCTGCCTGGAAGCCACTAGGCCTTGGCAGAGGAAAGCAATCCTGCTTCAGAATTGTGTCTGGAGCTTGCAGAAGGTACTTTGTAGGCAGTGGAACAAAGCAGGAAGAGAAGTGAGCCGCAGGGAGAGACACATTGCAGCAGCATGCAAATGCCAGGACACCGTCGTAGCCCTGGGCTGTGTGCCAGAGAGAACTTTCCTCAGAAAAAATGTTCTCCCACATACATCCCACTTCAGTTCCCCTTCACCCTGATTTTGGAGCCTCTCATGGGAGTGTGAGAGCTGACAGGAAGGCTGTGTGCAGCAGGACAGATATCCACCTTTTTCCAGGAATTCCCCAGGGTACAGGTCCTCAAAAAGGCACATGCAGATGCAGAGAACATTGTGACCTCCACTTGCTCCAGATTCCCCCAGAGCTTAGACATTACAAATTATATATATATCCTTAGCACACCCAGGAGGGTTTGCTGGTTACGGGGACTTGATCTGAAGGGATGACAGTGGGAGATTTCTTACTGACTTCCAAAGGTTTTAAACAGCTTCTCTTAGCTTCTTGCAACACACTCAGTTAAGTGAGAGCAAAGCTGTGTTCTTTAGTGGAAGAGAATAAAATAGGCATGAGATGCTAGAGGTTAAAAAAATATCTTTTTAAAGGCTTAGCCAAAAGACACAGTTAATCTTGAACTAAGGAAGCCCAGTAACACGTGGGATATTCTGTCTGTCTGCTGTCAGGGCAGATTTGATCACGGTGAATGGATCTCCACAAAGGGGCCTGGCACTTTCTGCTGGAACAGGGTCTGCCAATTTTCTCTTCCCTCAGTGCATCACACCAACATCTGGATAACTCTGCTTCCGTTCTAGCACAGAAAACACATCAATCCTTAAATCAGCTTGCGCTGATGAGTCAACAGTAATGTGATGCCTTTATGGCTGGAGTTGTCTTTGAGTGTTTGAAGGACATCAGTGATCCTGATGCAATAGTTATGCTGGAAGAAAGGCCATACAACTCCAAGTATCTTTTCTTCTCAATATTCATCTTCCTTCTGCAGTTGAGCTTTCCATGTTGGCCTTACTGAGGCACAGAGGCACAGGATAGATGTGGCCCTACAGCACCTGACCTTATGCATTTGTGTCCAGCACTTGGACTCTGAAAAGAGGGTGGCCAAGTTCACATTCTGCCCACTGACCAGCCCCTGCTTTGTAAATGGACTTTTCTTTACAGCTGTGACAGCCAAATGTTAATTTGTTCAGTGTTTGGTTATGGAGCACACACAAGCACAGCATCAATTGTGTTTTGCACTTGCAAATCTTCACGTGTGTATCAGCACAGATTTGATTGATCTTTTCCTCGAGGAGAGTTTAGGAAAATGCTGTCTCAAAAGCTGGAAACTGAAAGAAAATTCTGCTTGGAAATTAAATTGCAGAGTTGTCTTGCATTTAAAAGGAGAGTTTAGAGATAAATGATCTATGAATTTTATATTAATTCTTCGAACTACCTTCATCAGCTGAAGTACAGAATATATCCCAGTTAGAAACATTACAATGGGCCACCTAAAAGTGGGGTTTTTATTCTTTTAAACTCGCATCCATTAGAAGGTTTCTGCATCTTGTGCTTGAGGTAGCTTGAGACAAAGACTCAGTAGTCTGTATTGTAATTACAAATTTGCTTGCATTTCATTCCATGGTGTTTGATTCATTCCAGCTTTAAAAGATTCCAGTAAGAGATCCATTAACAGCGACTGGAAAATTGAGCTTCCTGGTGAGTTTCAGATCGCAGGCACCACTGTCCGGTACGTGCGAAGGGGGCTGTGGGAGAAAATCTCTGCCAAAGGACCAACTAAAATACCACTGCACTTGATGGTAACTTTATATCCTTTGTTTGTGTTTCTTAAGTGATGCAACAGAAAGGGTTTATATCCTAGCTGAAAGTTAAATTTTGATTGTTTGCTTCCTCACCACAGTGTTCTTTTGCAGCATTGCAGGGGCTGGAGAAGCCCAGTTCCCCTCTCAAAAAGTGATGCTCCATTCTGGGAGAACAGGCAGTGTCCCAGTCAGCTGATGTCCAGTGCAGGATAGCCCTGTAATGTGTCACAGACAGGTCCATTCTAGAGGAAGAAGGTTCCCAAGGACCTTTCTTATTTCTCAGACATACCTGCTCACACACATAAAAGCATATTTGCTGAAATGTCTTTTCATCTTTTGCCAGAATGTATTGTGTGTTTAAGTACTCTCTTCTCTAACAGAAGAGGTGCAGATCTAGCATGCATAGATGATATATGTGAATTTGAATCTAAGTAGTGACTTAAGTACACACAGAAATGTTCTTTGTTTTCTCTATTGTTTTTTCAATTATATGTAGTTTAAGGTGGTTTTTGACATTTTTTCCTGATGTTCAGCATAGTCCTTCTGTTAACCCAGCTTGGTATTTTATGAACAGCCACGTGGCTGAGCATGAGTGAGAAGTCCACAGGGGTGAGAAGAGCAGGACTGTGGTCCCAGAGCTGTCACTAGTGGGTGATGGGGTGACCCATGGGCCAGTCCCTTCACGCTGGTGTAACCTTAACATTTGTATCTGTGAGACAGCTGTAAAAATGCCTGTCTCATGTATCTGTTCCTGTTTAAAAGGCTGAAGAAAGCTTTACAGGTTCTATAGCAAGGTTTGCATAGAAAGTATATTCGTTTTTTCATTGTTTCCTGTAACTTTTGTATTCTATTCCATTTTTCCCTGTGCTGTTTCTTCTCCTTGTAACTTTTTGCCATGTTTATTCTCTGAAGGCTATCTGTAAGCACTGCTAAAAATCAGCATTCTCTCCCTTCCCTCACCTGATTTTTTTGGCTTGCTGGTGTTCATTATGCAACACTTCTTGACCCAGTTTGAAAAGCTCCAAAGATGCCTGAACTTTTCACACGCACAAAAAGCTGACAGCAATAATCCACTTTGTCAGTACCTTCTTGGTGTCAAAATCTGATGCTCAGGAGCATGAGGGGTTTTGTCTTTGCTTTCTCTAACAGATGAGTGAGTTTACAGGCTCACAGACCGGTGTAAAGCTGGATTCAAAGAGGTTACAGCTGGAGTAGTCAGAGGTGCAGGGTTGGGGACACCAGCACCTTCCTGGCTCACCTCTGTAATCCAGGCTGTGCCCACTCAAAGGAGGTGTATAGAGGCACCTTCTTCAGCATTAAACATCAGCTTCTGCTTGACTTTGGCCTTAACACAAGCCTTCCCTCCTGAAACCAGGACTCTGACTAAGTATCTTGTACTGCCAAGGTCTTCCTAACCTCATGTGAGAAACAGGACTTGCACAGGTACCGTTTGGGAAGATGCTGTGCAGGGTTCCTTTGGAAGCTCTTGGAACCTTCTTGGGGCATTACTTGATTGAGGTCCGCTGCAGTAATATCTGATATTGGTATTTTGTGAACCTCAGCGTTAGCAGAGCTTTGGTTTTAAAGAAATGCTCATTTCCCCTTCGTTATCCTTAACGAAGTAAGTAGCTAACATAGGAAACCAGTGATTATGAGCTTCTCCACGAGTGTCCTGTCCAGATACAGACAGGCCCTTTCAGCAGACATAAGCAGAGGAAATGTTCCTTCTTCACCTTCCCTCACAGAAATGATTAAAAATGAGGAATGTAAAAATTACCAGACCATTAAAAAACATGTGGTTTTAAATCACTGCCAGTGGTAAACAAAGCACACATGAAGTCTTTGCTTCACATCAGATACGAATCTTTTCCTTGATACAGGGTGGTGGGTTTCATTCTTTCAACACAAGAAAGGCAGGATGGTTACCAGTTCCCTCTAAATAGAAAACTGTTGTTCAAACAGTGGTGGAATACACTGGACTGACAAAGAGCCAGAAGCTGCAGTCAATCCATTGTGACCTGCATTTGAAACCAATTATACACACATACACACACCCCCCAATTATATATGGCTACGAAATTGCATGAAATTGGTTTCATATGGGCCTTTAGATTCACTAGTCTCGCACCCATATTGAGATAATAAGGATTTCTTTTTAGGAGCTGGTTTTTAATACTTGAGGCATTTCTCCAAGTGCATTGCTGTGCGTGTATTTCTTGGAGAAACTGATGTTTGTGTAAGTAGGCCTCTGCTAGTCCTTCTTGTGCAACAGGGGACAACCAAACACTCCCAGAGCAGAAGGGGGCTTTAGACAAGGCTGACTGCTCAGCTCTGTAGAACAGGAGTTCGTATCTCCTGCACTTCAAGAAAGCCTGAGCAGGCTTGAGCTCTCTGCCTCTGACTGCCTGGTATTTGAATTGTGTTTAAAAAACCAATGTTCATCTTTGACATTGGAATGATGGCTGCCTGGTTTCAACCCTGGTATTCAGTCCTGGTAGTGAGGCTCCCTCCATAGCTGAAGCAAAATCATGTCTTAGTTCCCCACATCCTCTGGAAGAGGCTCTTCTGCCCAGGGTTCTGCCCTGTGCAGAGCAGCTCCTGGGTGCTGAATTTGTGTTGTGCCCTGCAGTGTTCACAGCACAGGCTGCCAGAACCCCTTCTTTCAGCACATTNGCCCAGGGTTCTGCCCTGTGCAGAACAGCTCATGGGTGCTGAGTTTGTGTTGTGCCCCCCAGTGAACCCCTTCTTTCAGCACATGTGTTTGGTTAAACGAGCTCCTGACAGCTTTGGTGAGATTATTGGTTAAGTAGGAATGATCTGTGCAAATCTGAAGGGGAAACAATTATTATTGGGAGAAAATAGCATTTGCAAATTTGTCTTTTTTCAAATGGGCAGCTGCTTGCTCCACTTATGAGAGCCCTGCTTAAAATACCTTATTTGATAAGGCATTGCTCCTATTTCAGGAGGTGACAAAAGCCAGCACAATTCACCTGTCTGATGCTGCTCAGATTATGAGATAATAAGTATAAGTAAGTTTAAAGCCACAGCATGAACATTCCAGTAGTACTTCTATGGCATTTGTTAGGAGTGTGGTAACTCAGATTCCATGGACCCCGTGCTCCATGGGATATCTCCCAATCAGTTCTGACTCGAGCCAGGGAAAGTGAGAGCCAAATGAAGTCCAACATGTAAATCAGAACAGGACCAGTACTCTCATCTGCCTATGGTGAAAACATAAACTTTTTTCTCTGTTCCTTTGTTAATAGTCAGGGAATTTTGGAGTAATAACACTGGAGACACCACAAGTGGTTCCATAGGAAATAGTCAGCCTGCTGTTAGAAGCAGGTTTCACCTTCCTCTAGCAATATGCAGGGATGAAAATGAATGCTGCCAGCAGCTGTATGATATGGCTCTTGCTCGTCATCTACAGTTTCCTGAGACATTAAAACCCTGCTGCCACAGCTTATTAGCAGGAATAGTCACACTTGCCTTGAGTGCCACGTTCACCAGGGGACATGGGACTTTTTGTGCAGAAGTTGGTTTTGCTCTGAGAAGCATCATCTTGTTCTTTCAGATGTTTAGCTCTAGATGCTCTTTAAAATAGTTGTTATATGAAAAGTGCTGTTTTAATGCTTCCTGTTGTCTTTCTCTTTGGATAGCCAGTGGCCTGCTGATCACATGTGGGGAATTCCAGGTTTCACAAATCATAAGCAGTTTTTGCTCCTGCAATTGCCCTGTTTTACCGGTATAATTGTAATTTAAGTTTTCTAGATAAAGATTTGGTTGCCATTCACAAGGTATTTGTATTTTAGGAATTTTGTCCCGAGCCAGCATTTCCAGCAGTGCTATCTCCACAGCCTGTTGGCTCTCCCAGCACAGTGTGTTGCAACAGCTTCTCTTTTCCTGCCGAACCAGGTGCTGTTATTCCATGACCAGAATTACGGAATTCATTATGAATACACCATCCCTGTAAATTATACTGCTGAAAACAGAAGTGAGCCAGAAAAGCAGCAGGATTCCTTGTACATCTGGACGCACAGCGGATGGGAAGGATGCAGTGTGCAGTGTGGAGGAGGTAAGGACATCGGGAAGCTTGGTGGGAATCCCTGTGTGGTGTTTGCAGGCTCCAGCCACAGGAGAGGTGCCAAGGCGTGGTGGAAATGGGCCATGGAAATGGATGTTGCCATAATGAACTCAAACTCGTTCTCACCGGCTCTCCCACCTCTGATCCCCATCCCCACGGGTAATTCCAGGCAGCCTTTGGCAGGGACGCTGCTCTGTCACCACGGGCTGGAGCTGCAGCTGGATTCCTGCGCACGGGTGGCTCCGGGCGCTGTCTGCAGCCCCGGATCCGCAGCCCCCGTCGCGTTCTTGCAGCGGCGGCTCCACCCTGCAGCTGTTCGGGCACGCTCAGGGAAAGGCGCTTCCTTCCCCAGGGATGGAGCGGGGCAGTGCTGCTGTGACAGCTCTGGAGATTTGCATCAGATGCTGCTGTGCTGGGAGTCCAGGAGCACATGGCAAAGCTCCCTGCCCAGAGGATCCCTGGATGTGCTCAGGTGGAGCCACTGGAGCCCTGGGGGGAGTTGATGCCATGAGACCAGAGATGGGTTTGTCAGACGCTGTCCATCGCGTTTTCAGTGGTGGAAGAAGTAGGTTGTTCCCTGATCGTTTCCAAGCATTCTGGGCAGTCTTTCTTCACCAGCAGACCCAGTTATTTATGATGTGACATGACAGAAGGAAAGAGCTCATCTTCACATTTGCAGGCTCACCGCCCTCAGTGCACTGAAATTCCTGATCTTTTTCTGTAAATAGGACTCACTTTAAAATGGACACTTTTACTCACGCATTAAAATAATAACTTTTAAGACATTAAACCCTCACATGAATGAAAGGAAATTTATTTGTGGTTCTTCCGATTTTTGTTGTAAGCCTGCTACAAATTTAAATCAAATCAGTGTCTGCCAGCATGGCTCCCACCAGTAGTAGCTTGATAATTGGTCTTTTATTTTAGTTACCCAATGCTTTTACTACTTATCCAAGCTGAGAAGGACCCTTCTCCCTTCCATACAGATGTTTGCAAATTTTTTATTAACAGACATGAGTTATTTTTTATTATCAGCTGCAGATGGTGAATAAACTCAATTTCGTGCAGACTCGGGGTTAGAAAGCGAACCTGAGAAACCAAAATAATTAGCAGTAAGGCAAAGTCACACAGTGCAGGAGTGGCACTTTCCTGGTCACATCTGGTCAGTCGTGCTGCCCTGTGGCACAGCTTTCCTGATGCCACTCAGTGGAGGACTGGACCCTGAGGGCTGCACTGGGTGAAGGAAACTCCTGATGCACAGTTTATGGGAGAAATGCTGACTCCTCCTGAGATGCCTCCTGCCAGCAAGGGGTTTAAAGCAGTATGTCTGGAGGAGCAGAAGATGAGAAATAATTTATTTTGGTGGCTTTATTTTCTCTTTCTGAAATACAAACCAGCCCAGTTAATGACTCTTGAGCCTCGGTCACTCCTTTTCATCCTGACTTCCTGCCTGGGGAGCAGCAGGAGGCAGCTGTCCTGTCATTATCAGTCACTGGGGGTGGGAGGTCTTGGGGCTTCAGCACATCTGCCCGAGGTGATGACAGGGCACAGCTACCTGTGGAGGAGGAACCAGAAATGAAAACAAATTGTTTTCAAGCTCGTTTCCACGTTAAACACTAGAAAGAGAAAGCCCAGTGTGCTGTTCCTGTGAAACAGTCAATTGCATGATTATTGGGGAAAGATTTGTAGCTTTTCTGAGAAAGAAACCAGCCAGGACATACCAGTACAAAGGTCAGGCAGAAGTGGAGAATAAGATTTCTTGCAGAGGTGGCAGAGTACATCTGGGAGAGGGAGCAGAGAGCTCCGAGCTTTGGAGTTTTGGTTAATGAGTGGACGTGGTTTTGTTGAGAGGTCTTTTTGATTTGCCTGGCAGGTGAGCGGAGAACCATCGTGTCCTGCACTCGGATCGTTAACAAGACCATGACACTGGTGAATGACAGTGACTGCCAGCGAGTGACCCGCCCCGAGCCCCAGGTCAGGAAATGTAACACACACCCCTGCCAGTCACGGTAAGGAGTTAAAAAACACTAAAAACCAATATCCTTTTCCTTCAGAAACTGCCCCTTTCCAAAGCCTCCATCTGGTGAACACAGTGAAAATGTCTCAAAGTATTGGGACACGTTGTTAGCCACAGTAAGCAGATGTAATATTCATTTCCTTTTGTTGAGCAGGTCAGATTTTCATTACCTCAGACAAAGCTCATTTAATTTGTGGTCAGTAAGGCCAGATTCCATGCAGGCTGCCTTCATGCATTGTTTGGGGATGGTTTTCTTTTCCCCTTGGCTGCCTCCTGGGAGACAGAACAACTTACAGTATAAAGTTAGAAAAAAGTGCAGTGACCGCATATCTAACCTTTTTTTTTTTTTTGAATCAGCACAGAATGAGGTCTGATTAACTGTCAAACAGTACTACAAAAACCCTGAAATCAAGAAATTAAATTATGATGAAACACATTTTAGATGTTTTCCTCAGTAAGGGTGCTTTTCTCCTCAATAGTTCTTAAAAATCTCAAAAAATAATAAAAATATCTCTTTTTAATTTGGCAAGCACTTTTAGCTGAATTAATTTCGATGTGTGTTACATTAAAAAAAGACTTTGCTGGCCAAAATGACAAAAGACAGGAGGGTAAATTAATTTGTTCAGTTTGTTTTCTAACAAAAAAGTTCACTCTTGCTCTGCAGTGATGTTTAGCATTGTAGAGTAGTGCAGAGACTCCAATTTTGATAGTAGTTAGAATAACACCAGGATCAAGGGTTTGGTCCATGTATGGGCCATTCACTTCAGAGGTGGACTCAGTGATCCTCTTGGGTTCCTTCCAACTCAGAATATTCTGTAATAAAATCAATTTCAGATAAAGCTGAACAATACCTAAAAAAGCACCTTCAAACCAACCTGCTGGCTCCTGTATCTTGAATAATCAGACAAGCCAGGGAAATGCATGTACAAAGCTAATCCTGCTGGCAGAAACAATGAGGGAAACAACAAACAGCACACTTCCTTCTAATTAGACCTGCAGTCTGATTAAACTGCCCTGGAGCAGGGAAATGCAGTGTCAGGTCGTCCATCAATAAGGCTGGTTCAGGTTTCAGTTTCTGTCTGCACCGCCTGTTGTTGCTGCTGTACAACATTGTGGCTGTACAACTTGCAGTACTGAAAAGTATAATGAGATACCCTCCTGGTGTGTAAGGAGAGCCAAAATCCCAATGGCTTCAAGGAAACAACTGTCATTTCCATGAGGAAGTTCAGTGAGGCTGGGATTTCTGTCATGTTACTCTCTCAGAAAGAAACAAGAAGCATCTGCTTGTGTAGCTGTCCTGGCATGAAGTGTTTCTCCCAGACCTTTTGGAAAGCTGTTGGGAGGAGACTGGAGTGAGCCCAGGCAGGTGTAGTGAAGGGTTCCAGGTGGTAGAGATGAAGAAAAGAAACTTAAAAAGTTCTGGAAGACGTGGGCAGCTTCTGCCTGGACCAGCTGAGAGCAAGGACAAGAGGTCCGGGCAATGGGGTCTGCCACAGCCCTGAGACCCACAGTGTGCTCAGAGGGATAAACATGACCCTGAGCCCCTGGGGAAGACTCTTCTGTGCCCTCCCACCATGGCATTGCTGCCTGTCCAGGGCAGTGACAGTGGCTGAGGTTAAATCACACAAAACCTCCTGAGGAAGGATTACTCTGCCCCTGTATCCAGCCTGTGTTCCTCTGGGGAATTGGGTCCAGCCCTTAATGTTATTCCAAGGTCTGTCTTCTTCTGTGTGGAGTCAGCAGGCAGTTTGCAGGCGCAGTTTAGCACAGTTCTGCCCGGCTGCAGTGAGCTCTGGCACAGTGACTCTCTCGTTGGCCCATTTTTTTCAGAGCAGCGACAGCAGACACTGAATGTGCTCAGAACCCGGAAAGGCCACAGAATCCTTGCTGATGATCTGATAGACCACACTCCCTCACTCTCTCCGTGTAGACTACACTTTCACACTTAACATGCTTTTAACTGGAAACATTTTCAGAAGCACATTCTCTGTGCCTCTGTAGAATTTAAATTTCCACTTGCGTTTGCCCACCCAGACATTAGAAATGCATGCTTAGCATATTCTCTGACCAAGAACATCTTAAAGAAACCATTCTCTTTCACCATGTCAATGCTTTTTTTATGAGCCCTGAATTTGTTTTAGGGTTTCAAGTAAAATTATTGTAGCATCTTGTTACAATAAGGTCCTTTCCCATTTCCACTCAGACCTAAGCCCTTCACCTGAGTTCAGAAGAAGGAACAATGCTCTCCTTTCTCTAGTAAATCTGCTCTGTTTCGTGCATTTTGAATTGCATTTGCACTTTCACTCAAAATTTAAGAGAATCACCTTTCAGAGTATTTCTCTCTAGGGAGGGGTTTTTTGGCCAGCACAGGACTGGGTCAGAGGACACTCAGTCTCTGTTTCACTTTTGGATGGGCTGTGGGACTTTAATTCACTATCCCACACTGTCCCTTTGTTTCCCCTCTCAATCCATGCATAGGCTAGATTGCAAACTCTTTGGGATGGGGTGAGATCATATTGTTCAAGTAGAGGAAGAGGCTGTTGCTCTTGAGATTGTAATAAAAATAAAAAAAACCAGTTACTCACATTTATAAAGTGATCAGGAGAAAAAAAGGGAATGTTATTAATAACAGTGTCTTTCTTCCAGCATGATCCTGAAGTGCTTTGTAAATTATATATCCCTTTGAACTTCAGCCACCTCTCAGGAGAGCCAAATAATGTAGGGCAGGGGACAGTACTTTCATGAGGCCAAGGAGAAGATTGGAATTCTCCAACTGCAACCCAGCATCTGAGAAAAACAAAGCAGGATTTAAAACTTGATTGGATACACTGACATGTTTTAAAATTAAACGTCAGAGAAGAGAATTTTCTTAAGGGTTTTGTTGAAACTGGCAAAAATAAAAGAATCTTTCATTCTTTATTATTGTTACTCTTTCACCTTTTAAAAAAATGCCTCTTTTTCTTCCTATTTTATTTTTTATGTTCCTTGACCCTCTTTTTCCATTAAATTCTTTACAGCTTCCTTTCCTGTCCCAACTGCACCCTATTAGCACCTCTTTATTCTAATCCTTTGCCTAGCTCTTTAGATATTTTTTACAAAACCCCACTGTAACCAGATGGAATCTGGATTCCTGCATGCGGCGCGTATGGGTCGCTTCCAGCACGCCGAGCACCAACCCAAATACGCCGGCAAAGCCAGCCCTGGGGCTGGCACCAGGCTCAGAAATCACAGATCACATCAGCTGTTTTCACTGAAAACACGGCTCGGCCAGTGGCCACACACTTCTGCATGCACGCTTGGGTCTGTGGCTATGAAACTGCTCCCCTCCAACGCAGGAAAAGGACCAAAACCACATGAAATTCCCCAACTGTTGGACTTGTCATGGACTGTGTGCAAACGCTGGTAATTCTTCTGCTCTTTGCTGTAAGAGATTTTAGGAGAGGTTGAGTCCTTTCAGGGGCCTGCTGAATATTTGATGTTCTTACATGGATGCTGAACAGCAGCGTAAATGCCAGAAATCCCTGGCTGCATCTAGAGAAAACCACAGGAGACCCTGAGCCCTTGGTTTCACTGTTTAGGACTTGAAAATACCTTCTGAGCCCAAGAGTTTCTGCTACTACCAGCAGCATATCATAGACTCCTTTTTATAAACTGAGTTTTTTCCACAGGCTCATTCTGTCACTGGAAGGCTCTCCTGTGACCTTGCTGTTCATGTGGGTCAGAACCTTTTATTTCCAGTCTAAGTTATTCATTGTCATTTTTCAGCCTTTTTTTTTGTGCATCAGCTCTGTTCCTTTTCTTAGACAGTATTTTCCCTCCCTTCCTCTCTGCCTTGGGCTGTTTGCCACAGGATACAACAAACCATTGTATCTCCTCCTTCCATCATTTTTCTGGGCTAAGTCCATTGCTTTAACTTCTTATTGCTTTTTTCATGGCTGCATCATATTTGTGGCTTACAGTCATTCGAGATGTTTTCCTCCTCATTTATTTCATTGTATGAAGTCTGCTTTAACACAGAAATGCTTGTTATTGGTCCCTGAGCACTCAGCCTTGCACTGTGTGCTGTTTATTTCCATCCTAGCTTTGTTATTGCAGTACTCAAGGTTATTCAGTTCTTCCTGTATGACATCCTAATCCTCTGAGGCACTGACACTGCTTCTAGGCTTTGTATTGTCAGCATTTTCCCCAATTTTTAAGCAGTTTTCTTCTTTTTGTGCCAAGGTCATTAATGAGCATACTAAATTAGATCAAATGCAAGACAGACCTTTCAAGAAGCCCGCCAGTAACTGATCTAAATTCCTTTCATACCTGGTACTCCTTTGCAGCACTAAAGGTAGATGAGAGGCCAGCTCTCACTTCTCATGTGAATTACACAATTATGTCCGTGTTTCCCAGCATGTCACCAGTCAGCATTTCCTATGCAGCAAAAGGAGTTCTTCACCAATCAGATCAAATCTACCACATTTCCTTTGTCTGGAAAACCAGTTATTTTAGTCAGAGACAGTGAGTTTTGCCTGGAGGAAGCCTACCTTGCATCCTTTTACCATTGTGTCCTTGATTATTGTTGCCCTCCAAATCAGCTCTGAAAGCTGGCACGCTGCTGAGGTCAGCTCTGTGGTTACATGGATCACTTCCTTCTTTCTTCTCTTTCCCTTTCACTTTTCCATCCATGGTGTGGAATCCAGCACCAAGCTCTCCAAGGGCTCACACACCACGACAGTGCCCACTGGGGAAAAATGAAGCCAGTTCTAAGAGTCAGTCAAGGCCCCAGTTGGCTCAGCACCCGAAAAACCTGTCCAAAGGCTGGGGGCTGCCAAAATAATGGTGCCTGAGTGTGTGATGGTTGATAGTGCCCATGGCTTTGATTCCTGGTCTGATTTAAGCTTGGGGTGTGTATCCATGTGACCCTGCTGACTGAGAGTGCCTCCAGACTCCACCGTATCCCTGTGGCAGTGCTCTGTTTAACAGCCCAGGAATACAGAAATCAGAATACTACAGAAATCAGTCTGTCTCCCTGATTCTGGGCTGTTTGCACTCCATTTCTGTGTGTTTTCATCACAGGTAGATGAGGAGCATAACAATTTTGAATTTCTTTTGTGAGGTGGTGGTCTTGCAAATACTGTAATTTGGGGGGAACAATATGATGGAAAACTCGTTGAGAACATCAGCAAATTACTCACAGGGCTGTATAGAAATTGCACGAAACTGGAGGGATGTGGGTGTTTGCTAACTGAAGGGGCTGAGCTGGACATTTAATGGCTCCAAATGGGTCAGTCCTTTCATTAATGCAGTCAGGCTCTTCTGGAACCTGTACAAATGTTTATCATCCATAAGGTTCAATGCCAGCAGGTTCAAACCCTTGTCTGTGCCTTGTGCTGAGAAACATCTTTGATGTGCACTGGATTTGGTTACATGAAAAAAAAAAAGAAAAGAAGGAGCAGCCATGGGGAGGGTTTCGTTTTAGCCTGGAAATCTGGCATAAATAGTAATGTTAGCACCCTCTGATCCAAGGAGGCACCACGTAAGAGCTCATTTTGAAGTACTTCCCAAAGCTGGAGTTGGGATCTCCAGAATCAGCTTGAGCTTAATGAATTTGCCAGGACTGTGCTGGAGCGGCTGGAGCAGGGAATGCTGCGCTCTGGTGGCAGCTCCTCGGGGACACCACCTGCAGCAGGGCTCCCGTGGGCCTTGCAGCAGCAAAAGCCAAAATTCTGCAGACCAGAAAGCCTGAGACACTCCTGGGCACCTTTGTGAGGGGTGGCTGATGTCCTGCTGTGGGCACATCCGAGGCCCACAGAATGATGGTGATCCACATCCACCAAAAGGAGACAAAAACTCCTGTGCTCCAGGTTGCAGGCAGGTCATCAAGTACCAATCAGTGGTCAGTTTGCTTGTATCTTCCAGCAAATCCAGCAAATCCAGCAACTCCACTCAGTGGAGCAATTCTGGAAGAGAAGGCTGGGAAACAGACAGTGTAGAATGAAAAGTACTTATTGGCTACTGCTAAATGCATTTACATCAAACAATCCAAGATGACTTGCTAGAGCAGGAGTTAATTTGGCATTAATTTTCACATGGAGTCATGAGACAGGTCCCTTAGCTTTGGTGTAAACACCCAGGCTGGCTTCCATCATGTTCTTTCCCAGTGCAGTGTTTGACTCAACAACCTTGTGGTTGACCATTGCCTTGTTTTAAAATGTTACATGATCTGTGCTGCTTTGTTTTGAGGCTCTTCAGGCCAAGTGCAGTTCTAACTCAAAGAAAAGGATTAGCAGGATAATCTTAACAAAATATTTAATTGTGAAATCCACTCCTCCTGCTGCCTGCTGTAATGATCTTCACAGTTTGCATCCTGTGGTGGGAGCTGAGAAGAAGGCACTGCCTTCCTGGAAAGGCAGGGAATGGAGCTGGAAACCAGTTGCCCCAGTAAAGCTACGCCAGCCATGGAGGTGGGTAAGGGAAACTCACTGCAAAGGAGCTCTGAGAGTGCTAAAATTCTGTCCTTTGGTGCCAGCCAGCAGGACACCTTCTCACACCAACCCCACACTGAGTCCTCCAAAACTGAGAGATCTGCTCATTTAGGGGAGGAAGAGGGGGAATACACTGACTTCCATTTAAAAAAAGAGCTTCCCAAGGTGTATGTGAATTGTAAAACATTGTTCCATGGCTGATCTTATGGGGGGGGAGGGGGAAGCTGTCAAAATGATAATCACTAAAGAAAAAAAGAAACCTGTGTGAGTGAAAGTTGGCAAGTCTGTTAGCAGAATGACTACTGTACTGGAAAATTACTGAGCACTGTTTATAAAGGCAATCAGACAGGAATGTTAGTCTTGGAGTCCTACTTTCGACATCAGCAGCTGTATTATTCTACTAGATTCCTTGTACTTTTCTCCAAAAAAAAAAGCCTTCTAGTGACTGGGTGTGGCACAACCTGTTCCCAAAAGACAAGATTCACCTGATTGTTTTGAGCCCAGTGCAGCAGAGAGGTGGTGGAGAGCTTCAGGAGTGTGTGGGGAGAGGACAGTACCACAGCAGAGTGTGTGTGTGTTTCATGGAAAATACAATTCCATTTGGGAAGAGACTTTTCTTCTCCACAGTGGAGCATGAGCTTAGTTTGACAGCTGTAAGCAAAGTTACGTCTGTCAGTTCCACATGACTGATTCTCAGAAATCTTTTCCAATTCTCCTTGCTAAAATTATCCAGTGTGAAATCCTGGCCCTGCTGCAAGTTGGTCTGAGTTTTGCCTAAATCAGTAGAGCCACAGTTTCATCCAGGTGCCTCAGAAAACTAAGAGTGACTTTGACATGACTCTGCATCACAAACTGGTGCTAAAGACAGCCAGTGCTAATTGGGCATGGAGTTATCCTCACCTGTGCATTAAACCAAAAGGTTTTCAATAAAATCTGTTAGAAAAAGAACCCTCAGATTACAGGGCTTTCAATATGTTTCTGTCACAAGGACTTTTTCCAACTGGTTTTGTAGGAAATTTCCTCTGATGCTTTGCTCAGCAGTAGTGCAGGCTCCAAACTGGTTGTAGATAAGAGTCAGTTCTAAAAAAACAGGTTTAATAACAAAGAAAATGTATTATTGCAAACATGTCTTTGGTCACATCCGAGCTGTTACTGTGAAAGCAGGGAAATAAGTGTCACTGTATCATTGGGAAGGGAGCAAAAGTACCCTGTAGGCAGTGAGGGGATGTGTGAACCTGCCATGGATGTGCAGTTAGTGGAAGAGAACCCACTGTTCTTCTGCAGGGCTCAAGGCAGAAACAACCAGGTGAAAATGAATGGGCTGCAATATTTACCCCAGAAGATGTAATGGCCTTATGTTATAAGAGGCTGCAAATCTCTGAAAAGTGACCTCATGGTTTTCGATTGCACTCCCTTACCCCTATCCTTCAGCCTTGATCCATTTTATCTTCCTAACATTTTTTTTCCCCAGATATTTAGCTACAAGCCCTCATTTGCAGACATTCATCTCCCCTGGGTTTATGTACATTGTGCTGCAGACTTTTTTCTTTTTCCCTAGAAAATGTGGGAGTGTTAGGCAAGTAGGTAGAGTAGATAATTCAAGTCAAGATTAATGACTAATCCAGACCATAGAAAGATCAAATGATGAACTGAATCTCCAAAAGATATTTCAAGTTTGCTCCAGGGGCCTGCCAGATGAGCATTGCCAAAGCAGATTAGAAGAAGAACTCCCAATTCCTCAGAAGAGATACTGAGAGGTCAGAGGTTGAGGAAGACTCAGAAGACAAAGATTTAGAGCAGCCCTCTCAGATTGCATGTCCTGCCCATCCCAGCTTTTTGATGCTTTTGAAAATCACACCCTTCTGGGCATATTTTAGCTAGAAAGACAGCCACTGACTGGAGTAAAATCTCTGCTTAAAAGCTCATCACTTTCTTCCTGAATCTAACCACCAGCAGGGATCACTTAGCTCTTGAATCTTCTGTAGAGGTAAGATTACAAAAAATAATACCAGGGATAAAGCCATCCCTGTGGTTGTGAGAAAGATGAGTGTGTTTGTCACGGAAATCAGTGCTTGCTGGCAAAGTGAGAGGCTCTCCTGGGACTCCAGCTGGAGCACTCCCCTGGTCCCACAGGAGACAGGTTATAACCTAGGAGGGAAAGACCAAACTGAAAAGAACTCTGGTGTCAAGCAATCCCTAAGATCAGTTGACAGGCTTAAAGTGTAACTGGAAGCCAAATGCTTTATATGATATACACAGGGCTTAGAGTACAGCAGTTAATTAGCTTAGTTAATAATACAGAGCCAGCCTGGGGTTTGGAGTTAGAGCATTGGAGTTATTTTTGATGTTGTCATAAGAAAAAGATTTACCCTTTTTTAAGGAAAATCACCCTCTAAGTAGGTCTTGTTGTTAAACACACTCAGTTGTGATCAGAAGGTGTAATGACAGTGTAGAGACAAAAATCTGCCTGTGGTGTAATTTAATAGTAACCATAATGTGATACTATTTGCCCATCACATTTTTCTCCCCTGTGTGTCTATTACTTGCAGATAGTAATTCTGCTAATATCTTGCTGCAAATTCCTTCCAAAAATTTGAAACTGGCAGGAATTTTCATCTTTAGTCACTTTATCCATAAATCCCTTGTCTTTCCACGTTGGTTGTGAATGTTGTTAAAAGATAGTTGCAGTGATCCTGTGTGTTACAGGCACTAAAACAACATTTTCAGCTGCCTGTGAAGGAGAGTTTGGGGGAGCTGTGGGTGTTCAGGGCACTGCCAGGACTGCATGTAGGACTCACCTTTATTTGTTTGCCAGATTGTTTCTACAAGCCATTGAGCCAAGCACAGATTTCACTGAGAGGAAGTGATCATCCCCTCAGTGCCATTGCAAATAACCTACTTTACTTATATTAGTATTATTCAGACATTTAATGTCACTTGTCTCCTGGATGTGAAAGTAAAACCACCACTTTAAAATAGTCTTTAATTTCTAAGTATTTTGACTGTCACAGGCAGGGCAGAGTGGGCTGTGAGGTTTCAGAGATTCCTTACAGCATGGCCCCACCTGATTTGTAACCACAGGGTTGGGATCAGGAGTGGATGTAGTGGGTGGTGGCTGAAGCTGACCACTCCAAGGAAAAAGCTGGAGATTGTTTTCACCACAAACACAACTTTGTACTGGTACTCTAGGTTTCAGCTCGTGCCCTATGCAATCATTCTTCTCATTATGTGTTTTTTCTGTGCTAATTTTCTAGTTACACTCTGTCATATCTGTGCTGCTACTGACTAGAGACCACCGAACAGGGTAGAAACCAGATGATTTCTCCCCGTCACAAGAGCAACAAACAAAAAAAATTAAAAAGGAATTTTCCTTCCTAAAAGGAAAGCCATAACCTTGCTTCTCAAGGCATCTTGGAAATAGTTGGCATGCTGTGTGCTGCCCATCCTAAGTGCAAGCCCACAGACAGCCTCTGCCAAGAATGTATTTTTATCTTTCTCCTTTGCATTCAGCCCCTTTCCCTTTTTCTTTTGCCAGTAGCTGTAGATCACAGTGAGAGCACAGTGCTGAAGTGAACATGAGCTGAGTGGAGCCTGGACAGGGCCCTTTCCCAGCCCTGTGACTCACATTCAGCTCATAAAGCACCTTCATTTCGTCCCCTCCAGGCCTTTGTCAGGAGGTTCCTTCACCCAGATGGATAATTCGCTCCACGTCTGCTCCAACAGGGCACAGCCCAGCTGATCCCAAGGGGGCCTGGCTATTAATTTTCATGAACACTGATTTCTGCACTTCAGGGCTATTTTTGTCAGTCTTTCAGCCCTAGTATTCGATTTCCCAGCTGACATTTTCCCATTCCATAGGAGAAATACCAAGCCCTGGGCCACGGAGATGTACCTAAACTGCAGTCTGGGGAAACAGGTTTGGTGTCTCACCAGCTATTTTAGCCAGCAGAAGTTCACAGAGGTGTCAGTCAACTGCTTTAATGCACAGGAACATTTGAGCAGGGCCCTGTTCCACAAAAGACAGGTGGCCAGTCTGCCCAGTCCTGCTCAAACCAAATGGCTTCTGCCTTCACTGTCAGCACAGTCATCAGTGCTGTCACACCAGTCATGGCATTTGCAAATTAATTCGTGACAATTGCAGCAGGTGAAGATGTTTCTACAAATGGTGCTGAACTGATTTTCCCCCCTTCAGGAATAGGAAGATGTTTTTTGATTCGTTTCAGAGAAGTGACACAACTTCAAAAGAAATGTGGTGAATTAGTTGCTCTGCCTGGATTACAGGAGCCTCCAGCAGAATGAAATAGTATTTCTCAGCAAACCTATTTTGGAGAAGTCTTGTTTGGGCCACTTACCATAATAGAGAGCCCAGGACTGGGTGACAAGTAAAAGATTCATGCTACAGGGATACTAATCTGGATGACAGTCCTAAATAACAGGCTAGAAGGTCAATTGCCTGGTGAGAAAGGCATGAGAGCCTTCCGGTGCTCAGTGGCTGCAGAGTTATTGCTCCAGTCCCTCACTGCATCCAGGAATGCCTGTAATTACAGAGAACATGCTCCTCACTGACAGATTGCAGGAAGCTAAAGATTGATGCTGCTTGTCTTTCAGAAAAAAAATGTCCTTCTCTCCATCCCTCCTCATTCAGATCCTTCTCGGAAACTTTATTCAGTGCCTTGTAGCCCTGCTCTGGTGCTTCCAGCAGTTGCTGGAGTCAGTGGAGCTGGAAGACAGAGGGGTGAGGATGCCTCCTTTCCTTTGCAGGGAGCGGTCTTGCAGGATGGTCTGCAGACAAGTCTGTCTTTATCTAAGGGAAAAAACCAGTTTGGGGTTTTGCCTGGCATGGAGTCAGGAGGGAATATTCACTTGCATCCTGACACTGCTGCTTTACACACTTCAGCTCCCAGAGGGGATCAGCGAGCTCAGGGTGGCGACAACACAGCACCGTCAAAGCACCCACAAATCCAGGAGGAGCTGCACATTTCTCACTGGTTTTAAGTGAAACATAATGTTTCATCCTGACAATTTGCTAACATTTATCCTCTGGCTCCTTCCCAGGTGGGTGACTGGCCACTGGAGTCCCTGCTCTGCCACTTGTGAGAAGGGTGTCCAGCACCGGGAGGTCACCTGTGTTTATCAGCTGCAGAACGGCACCTACGTCAACACCAGGGATCTCTACTGCCTGGGCAGCAAACCAGCCACGGTGCAGAGCTGTGAGGGACGGGACTGCCTGTCCATCTGGGAGGCATCAGAGTGGTCAAAGGTAGGAACTTCACTCCAGAAAGGAGCCAGACTGCTCAGAGCTCTGGATACACTCGCCTTAATCCGTGGTTCTCATGGCCGGCATCCTCACAGCACTGGAGCACTGGGCAGGACTCTCATCTGTTGAGATGAGTAGTGTGGAGCTGAGAGTTGGTTTCCAGACCAGATGAGTTAGTAAGGCAGGGTTTAGATACGCTCTAGTGACTGTATCTTTCCATCTGAAAAGTCTGACCAAGAAGGAAAAACGTTTCACTGACCTGAGGCCAGAAGTGTAGTAACCCAGCAGGGCTTCTGGCTCCATTTAAGTGTGGTATGAACAAATACCAGGCTTATCAGGCATCTGCATGTTACAGAGAATGTAGTCTTTGGGCCCTATCCAGCCTTATTTAATGTAATTCCAGGAACATGAAAAAGCTGGTTATACTTTATATAAAAGGTGCATCTCTGAGTAGTTGCAGAGTGAAGAAATTTTTCCCAAGTATTCTAAATGCATTTCTGATGTAAATAGTCTGTGGCCTGTACAGTTACCCTGTGTTTTGTTTAGCAGCAGAGTGATCTGGGAGCCTGCCTGCAGTTCCTGACCAGGACTCAGCTAGTACAGGGCAACTTTGTCTGAACCCTGTGAGTAAGAGTCCCTGCAGGATGCCCATGTTCACTCTGATATTGCATTTGCTGAGCTCACCTGGGTGATGAGATCCTGCACTGGGTGCAGAGTTGCAGTTTTAACCAGCCTCATTCCAGCCTGGCTGTGCAGCAATAGCCCTTTCTGTGGGAAGGATTCCTCATTATTTACCTCTGTTTGAAACAGGGAGCTCCTGTTTAAAACATTGTCAAAGAGCTTTTGCTGAATATTGTTGTTAGAAATGTGCTGAAAAGTCACAGAAGCTCAGGATAGGAGGGATCCTGAGGAACAGTGTCTCCTCACAAATACAATGGGATTTCATTGTGCACCTCCTGGACAGGAAATCTTAGTTTGGCGAGACAGGTGATGGTTAAGTGAGAGCAGTGTTCCCTTTCAGTGGGGTGCTGGATCTGTTCACTAGAGCATGAAATTCGTGTTCTTTCTGAGTTCTTTCATTACAAAAGATGTGCAGAAACACACCAAGGTTTTAGTAAGTTGTCTGATTGGTCTTTTGTGTGTCGTAGACGTTCCCTTTTCAGATGATGCCCTCTTTATTTCTTATAGCTAAAACAGCTGAACTGTTTACAGCTGAGATTAGGGTGCAATTCCTACCTGGTTTACATATGGATTTTTTACTTGAGTCTTCTGTTAACAATCCCAGATTCTTCTCTCTCCCTTTCACGGAATAGAGTAAGTCAAGTTACAGATCAGTGGAAATCTTCCATACCCATGACCGTGTAACTCCTTTGCAAATACACAGCATTTTTAGATAATTTTTTCAATAGCTGGTTTCCTTTGATACATTTATTTACTTTTGTTGGGTCTGTAACTGTGCACTTGTGATTTTAAATTTGTTGTTCTGGCCCATTTCTGCTGTTATGAAGCACAGTTGACTCCAGGACATGTTTGATGCTCTGCCAGTGTGAACCTTTCTCACACCTAGGACTTTCTTCAGTGGTAATCGCTTTATTCCTTAGCATTTTAAACTGATGTTGTGGAATAAATATCACTGTCATTGTATCATTTTATAAATCGCTTTTCTGATCTACTTTTTGGATTTCTTGCTTATACAACACAGTTGACCGCACTGATGTCTGATCCCTGGTCAAAAATGTGTGTTTTCACAGCAAATTCCAATGCAATCTTCATTGTGGAAAAAATTAAGTTCCCCTTGTATTGCCAAACACTTGAGATTGTTTTGGACAAAGTACTGCTCAACCCATTTTTAGTGATAAAAATAGAGACTGTCAGGACAAGGTGAATGTTTCTACTGTTAGAGAACTAGAGTGGAAAAAAATATGGATTTCCTTCAGATAAAGGAGTTGTGTCTTAACTGCAAAGTTGTGTTGCCCCTTTGCAAAGCCTCATGGGATCTGACAAAGTAATTTGTTAATAAAATAAGATCTAATGATCTCAAGTGGACGCACAGAAACTGGGTATATTAATTTGTGGACTCTCTGTAAAATCTATGTATTAAGAAATTCTTCATGAAAACAGATGACTTGAGGAAAGGAAAAAAAACTCTTTAAGAGGATGATTTATATGTGACCACCAAAGATCTGTTGGAAACCTTCTTGCTCATGCTGTTTTGTCTAGGAAAGTATATGCAGTATTAATCTGTGAATGACTTAAAAGCTGTGGGAAGAACAAACAGTTGGTGTTTTTCCCAGACTTGCTTGTAAAACCCACCTAGAGGTTTCTCCTACTGTGAAAAATCCTCCCACTTCAGCTTGATTTACTTCGAGTAAATTGGACCGTTCCAAAGATTTTTATATATTGAGCTTTGTAGTCTGAGATGAACGAGTGCAACCCTGAGGAGTCCACCCTGGGGCCTGAGGAAAATGATACATAATTTGGAAAAGTCTACCCAACTTGGGGCAAATTCGTGGCTTTAAGGTACCATTTAGGGAGTTCCAGCCTGGGATCTCTGGCAAGCCTTGCTCTCTGAGCAGTCCAGCAAAGCATTTTGTGGAATTCTGCAAGGCTGGGAAGAATTCATCCCCGTGTCTTGCAGAGCTATAGATTGTGCTCCTTACAAATATGTTACATCCGTGAGGGGGTCACGCTATGAGCAGCACACAGTAAATTAAGTGGAAGGTTTCCCAGATTTTCAAGAAGTCACTTTGTAGTGCTGCGAAGTATTTAAAGGCATGTCTGTTTGCTTGCCAGCTCATAAACGCTTGTCATTCATGTCCTTAACAAGGCCAGCAGGTCAGAAGTGCCTGGATTGTGTTTTTAAGACGGTTAGACAGGCATGCTGAGATTTGTCCATTTGATGTAATTTATATCAAGCTGACGCTTGTTTCCAGCGTAGACCCCCTGGATGGAGAAGCTTCTTGGAACACGTTCAAAAGACCTCACAGAATATCTCATCTCTTCCCTGTTTATTCAGTGTCAAATCAACTGTCTTTTCCCTGCTGGCCCCCCGAAGGGGAGAACTTGACATGCCAGAGGAGGTTAGTTTTTATCTCAGCTGGTACATAGATCATTTTTCCACCCACCTGTCCCCAGCGGCTCTGCAAGACAATTTCTCACTCTTAACCACTGCAGTGGCATGAGAATGAGGAGCAGGCAGACTGGCTGTGCTCAGGGGTGGTGACAAGGACTCAGGTGGCTGTGACAGCAGACCTGGTGCTCTGTTACCAGACTGGTTATTGAAAACAGAAATTTGGGTTCAGTTCATTCCAGTGTCCTTTTCCCACCTCGTACGCCAAAAAAATCAAGACAAATTCTTCATTAAACAAGAATTTCCAGCCACTGGCACAGATAACAAGTGAGTGACCAGATATCCTTGCTCTTTAGCTGCTAATTCCATGGAGCCCAGACATAAAAACTTTTGTGGATAATTTGCGCTCACTCAGTAAATGTTTGTTAGAGTTTTTCAGAATTAAGATAGCGATGGCAAATCAAAAATGTGAAGGTGATGTGTGTGTTTCACATGAGAACGTGTGAGAATTGTGACTTTGCCATGATATGCACAAAGTGTACTACAGAAAGGTGTTTGTAACAGTGGTCTCATGCTACTGTGATTTAAAATTGCATTTAACACCACGATTGATCACCCTTGATGTATCCCAAGATACCTCAAGGGATGTGGCAGTTCTGTGTGGTGAATCTCAGTGTGTCCTTCTTCAGTATGAATGAGGAGCCCTTCAACACAAGATTCAGTGGCACCAGTTCTAGCAAAAAGCCAGCTGACATTTTTCTAAGAAGGTTGATTTTCAGAATCGCCATTTTTCATGAGTAAAATATTTCACAAGCAGTCATCATGCTTTTCAAATTACTCATGTATAAGTGGCTTAGATTACTGTAATAAAATCTTATGGATTATCATTTTCCTCAGTGTTCATAACCCCAGCTTTTCCTTTGAGCTGTGTTACCAACATAAAAGCCATCATTTCTAAGCACCATGTAACAAAACCCAAACCCCTGGTTTTTTGCAGTGCTCAGCAGACTGTGGCAGGGGAATTCAGAAAAGAACAGTGACGTGCACAAACTCCCAAGGCAAATGTGATGCAGCCACCAGGCCAAGAGACGAGGAGGAGTGCGAGGATCACACAGGCTGTTACGAGTGGAAAACGGGAGACTGGTCCAAGGTAACAGCAAACACTTTGTGGTGTTTTCCTTCTGAGAGCAAAGATGTTCAGGGTGCTGAGCTCCTGTGTGCTGTCTGCATTAATTTGCAGTTTAAATATTTAGGAAGCAAAGGTTTAACTGGTTTTCAGGGTAGTCTGGGACCTACACACACAGTCCAGTCCTAGACTCATTCCAGCCACCTGAAGTGAAAGAAAGGCTTGAGTTTAACGAGCCAAAACCATCAGTCCCTTCCTCAGGGCTGGAGCTTACCTTCACTTAGGCCTGTCTGAACTTTGTTTCTCCAGTGACATCAGTGGAATTAATTCCTGAATGCAGTGGATTAAACCAGAGCAGAGTCTGCTCTGTGTTTGCATTCTGATCTTAAAGTCATACGAGGTTTTGCTTGGGAAGGAGGCCTGGCAGTGTGAGAAACACAGCCCTTGCCAGTGTTGTTCAGAAAGCATCCTTTACACTACTGACTTCGTGTTTGCATAAAGGACTAAAATTTCCCAGCAACATTATATTCCAATTTGGTTTTATCTTATCTTTCTAACTGTGCTCTTCTTTAAACAGAAAACCTGCTTTCCATTCTGGAATGTACGGCATGTGCAGAAACCACTGGGATACAGTAGTTGCACTTTGCTTTCCAAAAACCCAAACTCCAGCAAGCAAAATCCAGTGAAGCAGAGGCCCAGGATGGGCAAATTGGCTTATCTGGGATTGCATTTTTTTTTAGGAATTACCTTATGTACGTACTCTGTCACAGATACATGAATTTAATGGTGTCAGTGCTGGAGAATGCAGGAAGAACCTGCCACATACAGAGTGTCTGTATTTATGCTGAGCCAGGAATTTATGTCACAAGATGTTTACAGTATTGAACATTATTTTATTCATAACCTGGCACTCAGAGTCCGTGCAAGCTGGCCAAAACAAACAATCCCCATGTGTTAACAGGTGAAATAACATTATTTATTTAGTTATTTATTTGTGGAATACTAAAACCTTTTGGCACGCAAACGGACCCGGATTCCTTTGATAGGGAGGAATATGAAATAATTGTGTATTCGCCGATTACATGGATTGAAAGTTCAGTGTTATGTGAACAGTTCCAATCTGATAAAGGCGTTGGCTCACTGCTGGGAGGGCTGCAGTCCTGCTGGGTCACAGTAAACAGTGTTGGTGGTGGGTTTAGTGTCTGCATGTGAGCAGGGCAGGATCAGTGCAAAATCACTTCTTATTTGTGATTCTTAACTCAGGATCAGGATCATCCCTGTGCAGGAGGGCACAAAAGCTTGTGTGCTGCATATGTGGCCTGCTTCTGTCTGCAGGGAGCTTGTGCCAGCGCTCTGCTTCCCAGGAATTTCACCCTGTGTGAGTCCAGCAGGATGTTCTTGGACTTAGATTTGGTTTGTAATGAGCATTTAAAATTCTAGACATATTGGTTAATTCTGACTGGACACTTAGGTCACACAGTTAGATTCTTATTCTCTGAGTAGAGGGGCAGAGATTGCTAGAAAAGGGTAGGTACAATTCTTAGAAGAAAATGTATTGTTCCAGAAACCCAGATAGCTGAAATGTTTGGTGTGGAATTCAATTCTTCACAAATCCTGAGGGAAGGATTTTCATCATGAGGATCCAGAAGCCTTAGTATTGGGCTTGGACTTAGGAGGGGAGCCTTTGCAGCTATCAGCAGCTCTGGCTTAAAAAAGTTCCTCCTTTAAGGAGAAAGGCAAGGTCTGTAGCCATTAGATTATAGTGAACTCCTTAAAATTCGACCTTCCAGGGCAAAATTCCACTGTAAAACATTTGTTCCCAGCCCTGTAGAAGTCACTGTGAGTGAGCTTTGTGCTGACTAAGATGGAAACTTTTTCTGTTAATACAAATTGATCTCAGAACAAGCAACAACTTTGTGCAATTAACGTGTTGTGCATTTGTTGCTTATTGTTGAGAACCATCAGGGAAGCACTATTAAACTAACAGTGGTAATTATCACAGATTAAAATAATTGGCTTTGATGCTTTATGTGCAAACAGCTTGCCTGGTGACTTGGCCTCTGATCCTTCATTTCCCAAACCAAGATCCTTTTTGAAGATGCTGGGAAGTCATGTAAGAGAGAGGGAAAACCTCATTTAAAAAGTCAAGTCCAGATACAGCTTGTAAATAGAGCAGGCTGTTTGGGTGGTATGACAGAGTGTTATTTTTGTGTTAGTAGTGGCAGTATTTGTAGAATACACAGACTCTGTGCATGAGGAGATGGATCAGCTCCCTAAGGAGCTCCCAGCAGCAGTAAAACCTCCTCACCTCCCCCAGACAAATTGGGATTTTAAGTTCTCAGCCCACATGTAGAAGAGGCGAGGGCTGGAGACGAGGCCATGCTGATCTGAAACCTGCACTCACCAGCCAAAACCTCATCCACTGGCCTTACCAACAGCTCTGTAGCCATTACCCATGCTTGAAAGAAGAGGGATTTTATCCCATTTTCTGTCAGGTTTATTTGCAGCAGGTCCTTGCTGTGTCCTGTAGCTGTGGAAAGCATTTGGAGCTAATTGAGCAGATTCAGCAACACAGTCCTGGCTGTCATGTTTGTATATTCTTAATATATTTGCAGCGTGTTTCAAGTGTTGCACAAGGAACTTATATATCCAGTTCACTTTGCAGACACGTAAGGCCAGGTTTGTAAAGTTATTTTAAATGGCTCTGAGTTTGCCTTTGTTAGCCCAGTGCTTGAGATTAACAGACTGTACTGTAATTCTAAAGACAGAGAGTTGTTCTGTTACTAGACCTCTTTTACCACTCCTGCTAAACTCTGCACTGCTGCCACTTCTCTTTTAAATCCATTATCTTAAAGGGATATAATCATTATTTTTAGCATTTAACTCAGCATTGGTGTTACAAGTTTTATAACTAAACTATTCCTGGCCCCAGAGTCTTCAAACCTAACAGAAACATGAATTGCACACTGTGAGACGCACTGAAGGTGTTAACCTGAAATAATTTTCTTTTTTTTTGCCTGGATTCTTCAGAATTGCAATTCATTATATCATCCTTTTTTGTACATGATGCAACATACAAAAGGGAGTCCAAGCCATCTCCCATTCAGTCGTTTCTTCCAAGAGGAAATTCCACATCCAGTTTGCATTCAGTTAAAGAAACAAACATCTCATACACTCGTTCTACTTTGAAATAGTTCCTCCTTGTTTGAAATCCGAGCTGTTAAATGTTCTAGCGCTGGAAGCATTTTTACATTTTTGTTGTAGTTGTGCTGGTCAGAGGAACAAACACAGGTTGCTCAGTTTCCCAACACTTGCCTCAGACTCCCAGACTGCTGAAAATGTGCCTCTTGATGCTTTAGCAAGACAGTAGTTCATTCTTTCATGATGAATTATATTTTTGCTGACAAACTTTATGTCGAGGATTGCATTCCTGCGAGGAGCGCGGGCAGCCCGTGAACAGAGCGTGTCTTTATGTGTGTGCCTCTCTGGGGAGCCGAGCAGGACACCCTGGCCAGCTCCACACCATTCCCTGCTCCAGGCTGCGCTGGAAGGAGCAGCTGCAGGACTTGGACTTGGTGTTGGAGTCACTGGAAATGTGTCCCAGGTGACACGGGGAGCTGGAGCTGTTGATGAGTTGAGATGGTGACACAGATCTTGTGCTTGAAGGTGAGCAGCACCAGGGGCTGCTTTTTAGCCACCCAAGGCTCCCCCCCATCCTCAGCTCTCTCCTCTTCTGCTCCAGCAGTAATGGGGCAGGAAAAGGTGGCCCAGGGGAGACCTCATTGCTCTCCACAACCACCTCAGAGCAGCTTGTGTCGAGGTGGGTGTCGGGCTCTTCTCCCAGACACCCAGAGATAGGACAAGGGAGGACAGGCTGGATATCAGGAGAATGTTCTTCACTGGAAGAGTGGTTAAGCATTGGAACAGGCTCCCCAGGGAAGTGGTGGAGTCACCATCCCTGGAAGTGCTCAAAAACCAAGCAGATGTGGCATTCAGTGCTAGGGTTTAGTGGCAAGGTGGTGTTTGGTCAAAGGTTGGACTTGACCTTGGAGGTCATTTCCAACCTGAGTTTTTCTCTAATTCTGTACAGGCCAAGGCTGTATTTTTTGAGTTGTCCTTTGAACTCTTCTAAGGTATAATCAATGAGGCAAGATTATATAGCAGAAACAATTCTCCACAAGATTTTTATGGATTTTTCTTTATTTCCAGTTTTACTTAATTGTTTCTCTATTTTACATGCCTCAGGTTCTGTCCTGACTGAAGTTCTGTATTTGGAGACAATAGCACGGAATGGTTCAGGGCTCCCAGTTTCATTTTTTGGACTGTTCTCCATTCCACTGGTGTTACATCAAGAAAGGTGGAATTGCAAGCCAGATACACAAGCTCCATCGTTAGCTCTGACTTTTACAAGGGGCATTTTCAGCTCTGTGGGTGGAAGTTTAAATATGCAACTTCTGTCCCTCAGGCAACAATTTAGCTCATTAACCTATTATATTACCTAGCCCAATGAAAAGATTTTTAGAAGAAGAAAGACACATAGGGGCCTTGTAGCACGTTGGCTTTGCCATATTTTTTTCTTTGCAGTTACAGTAGGTGCTCTGTAAATACTGAGGCCTGCATTAATCTCAGATAACCCAATGTAAATCCAGGGTAACTGTCTTTCATTCTTCCCTACAACCCACTGGCCATGGGCCAAGGATCTCACTCAGCACACTGGGTCAGGTATCAGTTTCTCTTACACGGGGGTAAACCCAGATTAATTCAGGCACTTGAGTTAATGCAGGTTTATGCCAATGCTGTACAGAGCAGGAGCTGACCTGATGGACTGTGCAGAATCTTTGGGTCTTGGGTAGGAACCATCACAGATTCATGCTCTCAGGAGGAAACAAATCCATGACATGTCAAGTTGGGCTTGAACTAGCAGAGAAAGTAGAAGAAAAATCTATTTCTACCACTTTACATCTTGTATAACCACCTGGCACAACTTTCACTGGATTCAGAAAGACTGTACACTCCAGAAACTGGAGAGCACTAGTAAGGATCAGCTTGGCAAAGTGTAATGTTAAACAATATTCTTGTTGCCAAATACTGTCAATAGTGATAAAGCACATCTGAAAAATCATCTATAGCCACCTGCCCTCCCTGGGCATCAAGACTTGCCAATTCCTTTACAGTACTTGCTGAGCCTGTGAAATGCTGGAGATGGGCTCTCATCCCAGGAGAATATTAACAGTAGGGAGAGAAAAAAAAAAATCTAATTTCCTATAAGAAAAATACTGGCTTTGTGCCAGACATTGAGGTGCTTCACATGAAGATCAGCAGTCATTCATCACAGTGGGTGGTAACAAGGATTTGTAATTGCTAATTAATTGTTTTGGCAGGATTACAGGAGGTCCCATTCTCTGAGAGATAAACCCCCAGCCTTGCAGTACACCAAAAAACATGCTGGTTTTGGGGTATTTTTCCAAAAACACTCTACAATCTCCCAGTGCCAGGAAGGCATATTTTCCAAGCTCCAAATGATTGGGAACATCAACAAAATCCTCTATGTGCCTCACTTTTAATGATTAATTCATATTACATAATAAGAAGAGTAAATCAACGACAGCTGTGGTTTGAGAGGTGTATTCAAAGCTGTTGTAAATATAGAAGCAAAACTGCCCTTTGTTCTAACATTCATTACAAATTCATGGCTTGACCCGACATCTGTTTATGATAAGCTATGGACAACTTGTTAATTCTTCATAAAGGTCAGAAATAAGTTCGTCTTCTCCTACCTTGGAGAAAATAACTTTTCTTGTTGGATTGAGAGCAAACTCTGCAGGAGGGATGGTAGCTTAAAACTGCAGTGGCACGTCAGAGCTGACAGACCCTTTCCTGCCACTGAACAACTTTGTGATTTATGGCTGCTCACGTGCCTTTGGCACCACTGGAAGGTTGTCCACAGGCCTCACTGATGCAGATCAGTTGTTCTCCAGAAGGTGATGGAGCTGGGTGGGACAGGAGAGGATCCAACAAGCTTTAGTAGTCAAATGCCTTGCTTCTGTGGTCCTAGACATGGCCAGTAGCCAGAGCATCTGTCCTAAACCTAATTCCTGCCCCATGGACTGCTCTGAGTCGTGGTTCCCTGTGGTTTGTGGCCCTGGCACATGATCACTGATGTGCAAACCAGAGCCTTTCTTGCCAGCAGCTAAATCTCAAAACACCCCTCCCTACAGCAGATGAGAACAAATGGCCCAAAATTGGTTTTACCAGCCAGGGACACTCTTGAATTTGAACAGGGCTGGTTCAGTGAGATGAATCTCACCCTTTTGCTCTTTGATTGTCTGTCCCCACATGTGTGGAATGTCTTTAGCTGTGGGCAGAGATGGGAATGTTGCCTAATGGCCCTAAAACGAGGTCGAGCCTGTACCTAGGCTTGGGCTAAGAGCCAGCCCCGGTGGATGCAGCTCTAGCTGGGAACTAGGCATGGAAAGGGAAGAGATGCTGACTGCAGTGCTGGCCAGGTCCTTCCCCTGGGCACTGCAGGCTCCAGAAACCAAGCCCTGCTTGTGCCTTTTGAGCTGCTCCTTGTTTGCACAACAAATTGCACAGCTCATCTCTGCTGGAGTTTCTGGGAACGTCCACGGTACAAGTTGTTGCGAAGGTTCTGTAGTAAAGGAGAATGTGCTGCAAAAAGATCAGATTAATCAGTGTTTTGTTTGAAGTGGAGCACGCACTGCCACAGTGTTACTGTCTCATATTCCAATACAGCCTCCAGTGATCCTATTAATTAGAAGAGTAACTTCTCATTTTTGGTATTTTTATTTAAAAGCCTGGTCCATTAAGTGCATTTTTTGATGGAGAGTTAAAGCCTTCCACCAAGACCAGTGGACTGGAAATGAAATTACATTGTGACTATTTTACTCTTGGTTTTTAAAGTGAAGAAGAACAACGAGTGACAGACAAGCCTGTTCAAATATTGGCATTCATTTTCTCTGAGTTACTGTGAGATATTACAGTGTCCAGGATCATGTTTTTGAAAATATGGAGAGTAGTAATTCACTGTTTAAAGTTTGTAGTACCTATCTGAAGAGGATTTTCCCCTTGAATCCTTACAGCACACAGTATGCACTGCTAGCAGGGACTGCTGTAATTTTGCAGTCTTTCCAATAACCGTTTGAGATTTGTAATGACTACCAAGGCATTAAGGTGACAATCTCCCAGAACAACTTTAAGGAGCAATTAATACCAGTCTGACTGACTGACTGTGCAAAGAGATGAAACAGTGTTAGCCAGCATCACACGTGTCAGAGCTGGGCAGCTCCATGTCTAGAAAATGCTCAGGCAGGACTGAATGAGAGATGAGCAGCCTCTTGCTGAAGTTAAATAATCCCGAAAGAGTCTTTAGTTTAATTACTTTGTTTAATAAATTGCATTGGGGGAGCATTGATCATTAACTGATGAATAGCTAATAGTAACTAATAAAGTATTCAGTGGGGCTTCAGTTCCCAGGATCTTCCCTCAGGAGAACATCTGGGGCAGGACTCAGGGTGGGAACAGGGCTCATGTGAGCCCTGAGAGCCTGGCTCAGCACGAGCAGCTCACAGAGCTGTAGGAGCAGGGGGGATTCTCCAGCATCCAGCCTGACCTGACTTCTGTGATCCCATAGCTGTCCCTTACTACTGAGGCTATTTTAAATTACCTTGATTATGCCTTTTGCATTAGGTGTTTTTCTCCATCAGGTCCTTGCAGTTTTCCTGGTGGAATAAGCTCTGGGGTATTTCCACTTTCTGCCACGGGTCCAAACACAGCACAAGTGCAGCAGGTGCCATGCTAGAATGTGGTCCCCTGTGGGCAGCACTGTATCTATCACTTCACAGCTCTGCTTGAGCCTGTTCTTGACATCCAGTTTGAAACCTGGCAAGAAGTAAATTCTGCCTGATTGGAATATTGGATTAAATGGCGTTTTCCCATCAGCATCTACCTGGGGTCCACTGCACAAGTACTTAGGGGCACTGTCACTACCCAGAATATTCATGTGTTCAGCCTTTAATCTCTGAACTCTCCGTACACAATGGAACTTTTCAGAATAGCAAAGCCAAGCTTAATTATGCAGTGAGACATGCTGGATGTGCTGGTCAGGTCTTGTTCCTTGGGGTCGTGCTGTTTGAAAGCACAGCTGTAGGCAGTTTGCAAAAATTGCTTCTCTTTTCTTGCTAAGATACTGTCACATCAGCCACGAGCATTTTCTGCCATAATTTATTGTTTCTTCCCATACTGAGTCAGAAGGGTATGCATTTTTTTCTTCTTGGCTAAATTAAACAAATCAGTCATTTCACAAAAGTTTCCAAATGAAAGACTGTTGTAAGCAAGACCAGATATGTTCCTTTAGAGATCTGGGGTTCAAAAAAAAAAAAAAAGCAAAGAAAAGAACAAGGAAGCTTGAAAAACAGCTTACAGTTTGCTTTGGGCTAATTAGATCTTATCAGTGAAAAGACAGATATTTCTTTCTTAGCGTGATGCCATGGTGAAAGTTGACCTGGTGTTTATGAAAGCATATTGCACGCTGCTTTTCAGCTAGAACTATGGAGTTTAAATTAGTGATCCTCATAAAAAGCCTGATGTGAAGGTGTGTGGAGCACTGGCTTTCAGAGCACACATGTGTGTGCTATTAAGGTCCCGGGAAGGGAGCAATTACAGGACCTTTGTCATTCATCTCAGATGCTGTGTTAGAATGTTTTTAATAGGAACTTGTCTTGCTTTCTTTCTGACTTTCATAGAGGCAAGAAATAAGACCCCCGAGGGGAAAAACACTCTACCCTAACGCCTCGAATACTTGAACTCTGAAGTCAGTAAAGCATGACTCTATCTCTCAATATTGGAGCTTTAGCCATGGTGTTATCCTTGGCTTCAGCAGCTTCCAGCAAACTGGGGACAAACCAGTATCTTCAAACATCAGATGACTGCAGACTGATGAATAAAGAGAAAACCCCATCTTGCCTACAGCTTAGTTATGACAGTCACCTAGAAGTGTATCTCCCTCTGACGGATCAGCCCTCTCCATACTGGAGTGTCTCAGGATTGGCTGGAGGGCTGCTGTGACCTTCTGCTTCTGCTGGAAAAAGTCTCTTACAAAAAAAAGATTTACATCTCTCCCTTGGAGGTTAGAAGAGTGACATTTCTGAAGGTGTCCTGGGGTCTGAAAGGTATCCCAGCCTCCCAGGAGCCCTCAGCAATGATCCATCATCCCATTCAGCCCTGAACCTGTCTCTGTGCTGGTAAATCTGTACCTTTTCTGCCCCAATTAAGCCTCAACACAGAGATTCTTTGGACTCTCTTAAGTGTTCCTGAGCTGCCCAACAGCAGCCCTGCCCTGGCTTAATTCATTCTCATTCCCCTCTCCTTCTCTGGCTATCTTTTGTAGATGAGAAGTTGATGAAGGCCCTGACAGATCTCAGCACTTTCTGTAAATTCGTTCTATTTTAATACCTAATATTCTCCTGAGGCATTTGCTTTCAAAGCAATTAGACATCTGTCAGCACCTTTGCTAGATTTCAAGCTTTCATATCAGTATCCTAAGGTGGAAATAGCATTCCAGTTGAAAAATCATAGCTTGCACCTAAGGTTAGAGTTTTTCAGTGAGTAAATCTTCTTTAAGCTGATGAATGCAGCTGCTGCCTTGACAATTTGTGAGTTTATTTCCTTCTGGATATCCCCACTGGCTTGCATGTTACTGCCAAAGAATGTGAATGGAGGCATTTTTGCCTTGCTCTTTGCCTTCCTAAGCAGTGTTTGAACTGGGAGTTAGAGGGGCTCTCATTAGCTTCACCTTTTGTAGCTGTTCATTAACCCCCTCTATTTTACAGTGCTGAGCAACCCTTTGATCTTTGCATGGGGGTGGATTTCCAGTTTACAGTGCTTGTGTTGTCAGTTTAGGGCATTATGGTTAAACTCTGTGGATTTTGCATATGCATTTTTGTGATAGTGACTCCACTGGCAGTGCCTGGTGGAAGGGAAAATCCACTTTTTGTTTGGCACCAGCATCTCTGCTCAACCCCTTGTCCCAGCCCCAGCTTCCCAGAGGAGGCAGACTGCTGGTGGATCTTCCCTGGTGAATCCAGCCCTGAAAATTGTTCTGTGGGTATGGTTCCTTGCTCCATGAATGTTTGGGAACAGAGAGTCCATAGCAGTGCATTTAGCTGTCCAGAGAAGGAGAGAAGGTATTTATGGGAATTTGCTGTTCAGTTGGAGTTTGATTTTTATGCCTCTTATAACGATGTCCTCTTTTCATAGTGCAGCATGAGTAACAATTCCCCCTTTGTATGTATTTTGTATCTATTCCTATTTCCTATTGAAATTCCTAGGAAAGAGACTATCCAAGTACTGAGTTGAAAATTTCGTCTTAAAATAAGCCAGATGTCCAACCTTCCTTTAGCTGCCAAGCCCAAAAGAGTTCAAGAAAGATGTTAAAATCTGTCTTGCTGGCTGTGAAAAACTAATTGCATAGCATAGGTGATGATCCCAGTCTCCCAGGAGAAGGAATAAAACTGCTTCGGGCAAAAGCTCTGCTGTTATTTGTCTGAGGATTGGAGTTGGCAGTGTCTGTGGAAAAAAATTTCATTGCCTGCCCTCCTTGCTGGTTAACAAATGCACAGACGGGAAGACAGACGAAGGTGGGTGAGTGTTTGTGTGTTGGTATCTGAAAACCTAATCCACCTTTGTGAGAAGAATGCTGTTTTCTTCCTTTTTTCCCTTCTTTCTCCCCATGTCCCTCCTGTTAAGAGCGCAGGGAGTGCTTAAAAGGCAGAGACAGAGGTTTCAGACTCACTGTGTTACAGTCATGTGAAGGAAGCCCATGGTCTGAGTTATTTAATGCCTACCAGCTATCCTGTTTGCAAAATGGATGTACAATTCCCTTCCCCAAGCAAAGAGTTTGGAGAGGATTAAGATTAGTAAAGCACTGTGAAGACTAAAAGTGCCACTGAAATCCTGAGGATTAAGGGTTGCATTTGACTGGTGAAATGGAAGGGCCCAATAGTTGCATTTATCAGGGTAAAAATTGTTCACTTTAAATCCAGTGGCCATGCCTGACTGGCTTCCAGGCTGGTGGAAGTCACTGAGGGCACTCAGTGCTGGGAAAGAGCTGAGGGGCACACAAAACTAATGAAATGCCCAGATCTCACTGCATAAATTCAAATTGTGAAGGGGATTTAAATCAGGGACTTCTGATTTTTGGAATAGCTCACTGTAAGGCAAGAGAAGGGTTCATTCACCATAATCCTAAATACCATAACCATTGCTGAGGTATTACTTGACAGTGATCAAATTTTTATGTAAATTCAACACCTGAAAAATCTAAGTGCAAGAATATCTCTCATAAACTGGTGCGTTGAACCTAAATTGAAATAAGAAGATTGTAAAGGAAAAAAACCCCAAACAGCAGGGGTTTCTTGTGATATTTCCAGACCAAAATGACTACGGCTTTGCTGTACTCATCCCATGGATGTAGAGGTGGAGCCCTATGTACATCCCGTGTTCTGCCCTTGGATCCTGGTCTCACAAGCATCCCCACTGCACACACAGGATTTGTACTTGGACTTCCGTCCAGCCTCAGTGGTGCCCATCATGGGAGTTTCTGCAATGTTTGGCATCTCTCTCTTGAGAATTACCTCTCTGAGGTGATGCTGTTTATCAGGGAGAAAGCTCCAATGCCCTGACTTTGCTCACAAACAGCAGAGGACAGAAAACATGACCTTTTTTTACATCATTCTACTGATACCTCCTGGGCTTTGCCTCACCTCCTCCTCTCCCCCATCGTTTGCTTGTGTGTGGCTTTAGCAGAAACAGGAATCTTACCCAAGTCTTGCAAGCCATTGTTTCTTTATGTTAAATACAAGGTTCTTTTATTGACTCCAGCTGCTGCACCTCCCTGTGCTCACTGTGTTTGCTTTATTAAAATTGAACAGCGTGCAAGTAGGACATTGTAAATCACAAGTGACTGGGCCAGAGGAAGAGGGAGGGAGAGGGAGGGACTCTGATTGTGTGACAACAAAGAGAGCATATGAACAGGCTGGGCCTCCTGGCTCATAGCAGCCAAAACTCGTGAGTACAATTTGCAATTGCTCCCAGGAGGACAGGCAAGTGCCAGACAGTTAGCAGGCATAGATGGGAGTGAGTGCTGGAATACCTGATGTGCTCTCTCCAGAACAGAGCTTCTCAGAGGGCATGCAGGAGCTGCCAGCCTCTGCTGTAATCCTGGGATTTATCTTCTGTCAGTGCCTGGCTCTGGTCATCCTGTGTGTGGAGGAAGCCTTGGTAGACCGTCCAAGTCTGGGAGAGGGCTTTTAAACCAAGTACCACCAGCTCCCTTGCAGAGAGGGAGGTGGAAGCTGCTGGTCCATAATTAAGCATTACACATTTTTCAGCTTTGCCTCTTCGTGGCTGGTCGGGGGAATTGCATTTTTGGCCGCTTGAACCCCGTGGTCATCCACAGGGGACGGTCAGAGTAGGTGAACTCCGGGCAGAAAGACAACAGGTTCCTTCCCTGTGCCAGGAGAGTTCCTCTGCAAAACCATCGTTGACAGCACAGCAGCCACATGGAGGGTCCCTGGCTGCCACCATGACCCTGCCGTTGAGCCCTCAGCACCACAGAGGCTGCACACTCTGCTCCAGCAGTGATTTTTGTTGTGCCTGTGATCTGGGAACCTCTGTGCTCAGCGTGTTCTCTCCTGCAGTGCTCCTCGACGTGCGGCAAGGGGCTGCAGTCGCGCGTGGTGCAGTGCATGCACAAAGTGACCGGGCGCCACGGCAGCGAGTGCCCGGCCCTGGCCAAGCCCGCGGCCTACAGGCAGTGCCACCAGGAGGTCTGCAACGACAAGATCAACGTCAACACCATCACCTCGCCCAGGCTCGGTGAGTCGGGGGCCGGGGGGAAGGTGCCGCCTGCCCAGGGTCCCGGTGTGATGAAAGTGGGGCTGCGGTGACTGTCGGGGGCCAGAAACGGGAGAGGCTCCAGAGTAAAGGTCTGGTGTGGGTAGGTCCTGCCTGATCCCTGCCTCCGGCTGTGCCCAGGTGGAGTGCTTGGCAGAGGATGGAGCTGAGAGAGCAGCAGGAGCACACAAACGGTGGGTGATTGATTGGATTGATTGACTGATTGATTGATTGATTGATCACAGAGGTGAGGGAGCTGGCAGGTGCTTCTTTCTCCATCACAAACCCCTCCACACCCTGCCTATGCTGCAGCGAGTAGGATCATTTATTCGTCGTGCCCCAAGAAAATACATGACCCTGACAGGTGGTTTGACGGATTGATTTGCCCAGGGGAGCAAGAGATCATCCAGCCTTTTCCTGTAAACCCTGTCATTTTCTGTCACTGTCCTCCTCCTCACCCTCCTTGCATTCCGTGTGTCCCTGGCTGAGATGGGAATATGGTGATAACCATCTGTTTCCTGAAACACCGTAACACTGTATTTAAGACTTGCCACTAGTTAAGAATGCCTTTGTTAGTACAAATTTGTGGGGATCTCACGATTTTCCACATTGTATTTCCTCAGTTTACAAGGGGATAAAAATATAAATGTACTAAAAATGTATTTTTCCAAACTTCAGCCCTGTGTGTTCCTCCACAGCTCCAAGAACCAAGTTGGTTTCTTTACATTTCACACATCATCACCAGTAAGATGAAGCTAAATTAAGGCATCAGCTACACTGACACAGCCTCATGGGTGCCTCCTGTCCCATTTTGGTACAAGAGGCTGGGTTGTGAACAAGAAGAGGTTACCAGAAAGAGCAGCCTCCTCCCTCACAGCTGAGCTGATCCTACAGGCTAAGAAACCTCGAACACACATAAAAACACAGAGCTGCTAATAGAGAACCATTTTCTAATAGTGCTGTCCAGTATTAAATAACACTTAAACTAGGACTGGACTTGAAGCTTCTGAGCTGAAATTTCTTCCCCAAAAGTTTACCAGATGTTTTAAAGAGGAAATGGGGACTCTCATTCTTGCAAATGCACTCATGCTGAGGGGCTTCTAACCTCTTTTGGTAAAGAACGTATGAGAGTACTTCCCAGATATTTTAACACTAAGGGCATAGTGAAAGGAAAACATTTCATTTGAGAAGTAAGCCCTTAAAACACTGATGAGACAAGAAATCCATCCTAATTCACGTTTTAGGACAAAGCAATAAAATGCTCACGTGTTTAGAAGACAGAGGAGGCTCAAGTCCCTGCTGAAAGTAATCTGCAAGTAATTTGGGATGCTTTTGTTTCTAAACCAGGCTTGGAATCACCAGAGCCAGAAACAATGATATTTGATATTAACAGAAAGACATATCATTGAGTGTTTTGCTCTTCTTGCTTATAAACAATTCTAATTGGATTATCTTTAAACAGAATTTTCTGTTTTCTGCAATGGGATCATCAGCAAAAAAAAAAAAAAAAAACCAAAACAGAAAAAAATTCCAGTAGTCTACAGAACCCATGCTGCCTTGTCCCTACTTCAGAATGGTTTTTTGCCCTGGGTAAGATTTGCAGAAGTATCTTAAGTGTGGAGTTCACCTCACCTGGCTTTTATGTCTGTGTCCAATATCTCTCACTGACGACACATTCAAAGGGGTTTATTCTGTCACTTCCTTCCTGTCTTCCTTCACAGCCTGTGAGGGACATTGGACCTCTGAAATATTAGTCCTAGCCTTGTTCGTGGCTCAGTTTCTGTTATGTGAATTCTCCCATCTCAGGTTCATAAGGCCTGTCTCAGGTGTTCTTGCCTGGTGTGTGATTTATTCATCTCCATCCCATTGACCGCAGTGTGGAGTTCATGGCCTTAAATCTGGGCCCAATCTTTGGATGTTTTGTTCATCCAGGCCTGTTTGCCTCTGAGACAAAAACAGGTGCAACATGAGGAGGTTTGCAGTCCCCATTCATGTCCAGGGAAGGAAGGAAGCACTTCCAAGAGCCTGATACTGTGGTAGAGAGAACATCACCTGCTCTCCAGCGCCAGCGGCGAGGGTGGCCCTCCCTCCCCTCAGTGCAGGGCTTTTGCTCACACCTGCAGTGCTCTTGCCTGGCTAATCTGGTAGTTTCTCCTTTCTTGTCTCCTCCAAGCTGCCCTCACATACAAGTGCACAGGGGACCAGTGGACAGTGTACTGCAGGGTGATCCGCGAGAAGAACCTGTGCCAGGACATGCGGTGGTACCAGCGCTGCTGCCAGACTTGCAGAGACTTTTATGCAAACAAGATGCAGCAGAAGAGTTAATGAACCTGTGCCACTCTCTAGAGTCTTCCAGCTGTTTGTATGTAAATCACGGACTAGTAGGTCTGAGTACTGGAACTTCACGAGTTGCTACAGCGGGGTGGATCCCAAAGCATACCTAATGAGACTTGAAACTAATTCTGCAGACTGGATACCAAAGTCATCTGCTCATCCACCTTAAAAAAACCACACAGAAAGGGTCATCTCAAGGAGCCAATCATTTCTGAGTATTTTGACATCCTCACATTTTTCATTAATGCTTTTTTAATATATTAAATCACCAGCCACTGGATGGCTTGCTACCATTAAAGAAAAGGACAAGAGTTGCAAAGTGATTACATTGGATAAGGATATGGGTACCTCCATGGAGGAAGGCCTCTGGCAAAATAATTCAGCAAAGGTAGAGACATTACTAAATCTTTTAATCTTGGGTTTTATCTGTTGTTTTCTGTTCCCAGCAGTTATCCCACTGCAGAGTGGGCTTGGAGAGACAAGCATAAATGAAAGGCTTAGTTTAAAGAGAGGATTTTCTGTAAAAGCTTGTGAAAACTGATAGCAGAGGACGGACATCTCTGAATTTCCTACAGAAAACTCAGTATAATTATATCCAACATTCCAAGTCATATTTTTAGAGCCACTAATAGGGAGTGCTTGTCCTTCTAATTTTAAAAAACAATCTTCTCTATCTTTTCCCCAGAATAATAGAGTTTCTTTTAGGAAACCTAATTTTTCTCTGAGCTTAACGAAATGGAAGCTTATTAACAGCCATAGATAGTTGCTTTTAAACAAGAACCATTTACGTGAGTTGGGAGAAGCCAGAAATCATTTCATCCAGTAGAGCTCACTGAGGGATTGCTTGGCCTAAGCTCTCTCCAATTTTTAGAAGTCAATCAGATAATGAGACTGTTGGTTCTTACAAGAGGACTGTGAAACTGGATAGTGTTGGAATAGAAACTGAATTTGGAACAACCTTGATGAAAAGGATGTAGTGGGGAGCAGAACAGGTGTTTCCTATCTCTGGGCTCTTTTATACAGCTGAGGTTGTGTAGCCTTTGGAGTGGCCAGGGATGCAAGACATTCAAAGTGTAACCTGGAGCTTGTGGGAAGCCAGAGGGCTCAGACTTCATTGCTTTCAGGAAAGGCTGGGAATTTACTCACTGCCTTTGAATGTTCCCTGTCTCACTTCCGTGGTGCTATCAGGTTTGGTACTACCAGGTTTGGTGCTGTCAGAGCACTTAGAGGTGCTGCACACACAATACTCCCTGCCATGTCTCTGCACTTTAAACCAGACTCCTCTCTGTGATGTGAGACTTGAAACAGGAGCTCTGCCCAGGGCAGGGCTTGTCCCCTCCCTTGTCACACACATCAGTGTCTCCCTGTCACATCTTGCTCCAACAAGTGCCTTTTCCCTTGCCAGGGCTCAAGGCCGTGGTTGAGTTTCAGCCCACTCCTCGAGACAGGAACAGAGCCCTTCGGATAACTGCAGCTTTGTACTCGCTCTGGAGCTCTGTGTGCCTCTGACTCCTTGGAGCTGAGCACAGAACCAAGCCCAGCTACCCCCCCAGCCCCTGGGCCAGGCTGGACTGCAGCTCACACCTGGCCCCAGGTTGTCTCTGTTGCTGTTTTCTCTTTTTGTCAATGCAAGAAGGATAAAGACTCTTGGTACCTAACAAGTCTTTCAAGCAATTTTTGCTTAGTACAATTCTTTCAATATCCAGGACCTCACTGGAATAACCTATTAGCATTTTATTAAAGATTAAATTTTTCAAGCACAGGGAGATAATGTTCATCAACAGACTAATCCTGAGTGGGCTTCACATTTTCATCTGTGCTTGTTAGTGCAAATGTGTGCACCAGGGCTGGCCTGATGCACAAGGCACATTTGCACACCCTTTTTCCTCAAGTGCCTGTCTCAAGCAGCTCTGCTTTCCAATGCCTCAGATGATTTTCTCTATCAGGGAAATGATTCCAGCTTGGTTTTTGTTATACTAGATTTTTTTGGGCAGTTTATAATCAGGATTAGACCTCCTTTTCCTGTCACGCCCAGCGCAGAGGTTGTGTAAGTACTTAGCAAGTAATCAATGGAAAATTGCTGGCAGGGGTGACAGGGAAGATTTAGACAATACCAGGTGATACTCAATTAGGCAAATTAACCGGTAGAAGAACTGCTAATGAGAAGGTTCCAAGAGATCAGACAGAGCCCGGAGGACCTGGTTTATATTCATAATTCACAGTGGTTTTTCCCCTTAGCCTGCAGTGACACTGGGACTGTCCTTGCTGCCTCCTGCCCCCACAGCCACCCCCGGGTCCCCTGACACCCCTCACTGGGTTTGGAATTTGCTGTTTTTCTTCTCATGGGCAACATTTTCTCTGTTACCTTGGCAGAATTGTGTGAATTATCATTGCTGGGAATCAAAGGTGCTTCTCCACAGCAGGGAACGTTTTCTTCCTGGTGCTGATCTGTGACCCTCTCTAGGCAAAAGGTAGGACATAGGAGAGGAAGGATTTTAGTGTTTGTGTTTTTTAGTAATAATTCACTACTGGCCACTGTCCACAACAGGGTGCTAGGCTGGTTAGACCTGTGGCCTGACCCAATCTGCTGGGTTCTGGGCCCAAAGGACACTTGGGTCCAAATTCTGGGTCCTACCTAAGGAAACAGGAATTTACAAGGATTTTTTTCAACTGGCTGAGCACTGAGAAAAAACCACCTCACTTGCTCTCACAGATTAGCATGCATCAACCTTTTATTTTTTATAATCAAACCCCCAACACTGATTAAGAACTGATGGCACAACACAGCTCCATTTTATTCCATTCTCTTACTTCATATGGTGACAACCTTCCCATCTTACAATAGCCAGGAAAATAATAACAGGAAAAAACGAATTCTGTTCAATATTCCTGCAGTTCTGTTTTTTATCACTTTATAGGAGCTTTACAATGAAGTCACAGCTATGCTCTGCCCTCACTTAACCACATTCTGGTGAAAAGAAAAGCTGTTTGTTTCAGTGTATCTATGACAATACTTTTCTTAGTTGTTCATAAGAGATTGATGCTCTTTTGATTACAGTGGTGGTATTTCCATATTGTAAACAATACTCTGTACTGTTACTAAAGTACTGTACATTTCTAGTTGCACAATTGTGTTATTGAGTGTAGATTCTCACTATCTCATGTATGGTGCTATTTTTTGTCGGTGGAAAAGAATCTTAGCAGTCGATTATTGCTTGATATTTTATTATAATACAGGGATATATTCTCCATGGCAATAATATCATTTAAGTTTTCTCATTACAGAGTGAAATGTATATACTTTTCCATTAGCTAATTTGCATATGTACTGTATCCATGGTAATTTTCTTCTTGGTGCTGGTTATAAATAGAAAAAGATAAAAACGGTCAAACTGAATGGAACCAGTTGTAAATGAAAGCCAAAAAAAAAAGAAAAAGAGGATCATTCCATTTTGAACAAATTGAATATGTTGAATAATAAATTTATTTTTTCCATAACAACTTTAATAAGATTTCTGAACTTGAAACAAAAATACAAAGCAAACCCAACAGCATGGAAATTGAGAGAAAGGACTGAAGCTGTAAGTGGTACATTATGCATCTGTGTAATACTGGACTGAGACTGGGATTTGGTTAAATCCAAGCCAACTGTTTAATTGCTGTGGTCGGTGTAAAAGGTCATTTGGCAGTAAAGTTCTGGCACCTCAGAGTTCTCAGTGTGCTAACAAACCAAGAAATGATGGGTCTTGTCCTGGTCAGGTTGTAAAATAAAGCACAGGGATGTTAACACCTGAATAATGCCTTGCCAGGTCTGTGGTCAGTGACACAGCAGGAGAAAATTCCTGTCTGGGAAAAGTGCACCAGGCTCTGTTTGGGATATCTCTGTGTGTGCCTGGGCAGGCTGTGGGGAGGGGAGAGCTTCTGCCTGGGGACAGGGACGTTCTGAGAGTGCTTTTGGGGAAGGTTGTCCTTGCTGGGAGGGAGCAGCAGCTCCATGTGTGTTCAGTGGCAGCAGCTCCACAGGCACCCCCTGAGAACGAACAGTGCTGGGCACGTGGAGATTTAAATTGGAGCAAAACGCTCCCATCCATTGGGAAGGTACCTGCATAACCTAGCTGCACGCTCCCTGGTGTGAAATAAACAGAATTATTTCAGTGCCAAGTGTTTTGGATGTCTTTGTTGTAGGCACTAGCTAGAATCTTCGTACTGTTTAGCTCCCCCCCAGGATGGTGAAGGTTGTTTTTGCAGCCAGCTGCACACAGATATACCTGTAGGATCCTCTCCCAACCTGTCTTACAAAGATGCCATCATCTGTATCCCACTCCAGCTCAATTCTTGTTAAAAGGGCACTTCTTGGAGGTGGGAGCAGCATCTTTCTAAAACAGCCTTAAAAACCCAGGAATATGGTGGAGTGGTGGACTTGGCAGTGCTGGGTTGGACTTGATGATCTTAAAGGTCTTTTCCAGCCTGAACCATTCTATGGTTTTATAACAAACCAAAGCAGAGTTGGTGTGAGAGCCCTCCTCCCACAGTGATTTCCAGAAGTGGAGTTTAGTAACAGAGCTCTTTTACTGATCTCCCAGCAGATTCATGGCACAACAGCGATGGGCTTCCCGGTTTTCCAAGGCAGCTTTGGGAGGTACCAGCCCAGCTGCCACCCTGCACATGACCATTCACAGCAGCAAAACTGCAGAAACCCCATCCAAGTGCTGCTGTGCATTAACACATCATCGTGTTTGTGCCTCGCCTGCAGTCAACATCTGATTGCAATTGTTGACCTGTTTGAACAATAAAACATAGCTCTAAGCCTGGGGAAGCCAAAGGGCTTTGCATTAAGCTGGGGTATGGCAATGGGTGGGAGGGGTGTAAGGAATGCTGTCATACATTTGGCTTGAAATGTTCCTGGTGTGTGCCAATATCTCTCCTATAAATCCAGTAGGATTATATGCTCAGTTTGCCTATTTTGCATGTAGCCTTTTGCTGTTTTTCTCGTATTCCTCATCCCCATTTCTACCCAAGCCATTGCCCTTCCCTGTGAGCTCAGTTGGGTTTTTTATTGAAGACACCTCAGCCAAGGTCACTAAAGGCAGGTGGTCAGATGGCTCTGGTGCTCTGGCACAGAAGGACTGGGGGGAAAGTAAAACCTCTCCTCCCCTCCTGGGAGGTCACTTCTGCCTCCACCAACTCCACCTGCTCCCTTCGCTCTCCTGGTGTCCACGGCAGCCTCAGCTGTCTCTTGCAGCAAGCTGGCCGCACCCTGCTTGCTCTGGAAGGAAATTCCCTTCCAAAATGTGGAACACTTTATCCTCACATCAGCCCCATGCTCACCAAGTACCACTGCTGAGGACTCTGCTCTCTGGTAGAGTGAAGCCCGTGTGTTCCTTCGTGCTTCCCCAACGCCACCTGGAGCATTTCCGTGGGGAAAGGAAAGTTTTCTTCTTGCTGGAGAGTGTCAGTGCAGACACCAATGTGCTGTGGAGTTCCAGGCACAGAAGATCCATGCCAGATGCACTCCCATTCCATGCTCTCACACTTCTGATGGCGTAAGGAAGAATGGGATGAATGCTGCTCTCCGTGTGGCCTGGAATGGAGGAAAACGCTCATTTTTCACCAGGAGAGCACTGGTAGCTCACCAGTCTGCAGGGCTGGCTCCACCACCCCACAAACCATCACCTGCTGAAGGATCCTGACAGCTTTCTGTAAGGTCACTGCACACTTCACCATCACTGGAGCCTTCCTGGAGACAGGGAGTGAAACTACTGGGACTGCTGAGGGATCGGTGAAAAAAGGGAATCCTCTAACTGAGTCTCTCACCAGCCTGCAAGATCAATGCAGCCTGTCCAGCAAAACCAGACAAGCCATTCTTGTGTTGGACTTTTTTCATTTTCTTAGAAAAGACATTATTTGAATGTTTTTCAGTTTCCATTTCTTTCCCCAGCTCCCTGCTTTTCCCCTTTATTTTGTCTCTGATGACAAAAGGACCCAACCAGACGGCAGCTTTGTTTGGCACCAAACTTCCCTCCTGAGATGGTCACACAAGAAGTCTTTTATCACTCTGGGGGCTCTGAGCCAGAGCTGCTTGTGGTGGAAGTGGCTGGGACTGTAACCCCGGGCTGTGGTGGGATGAGAGTCAAGCTCAGGCTGTCAGCAAGGAGACCTGCAGCAGTTCCCTGCCAGGACACATCAGAACTCCTGAGCCTGCTTCCTCTGGTGCTGCTCTCATTAAGGAAAAGGTATGAAATCCACATCTAGATTGAATTTAAAAATTAGGTGTTGTTTAAAATATAAATCCTGTCCAGAATCATAGTGTGATTCCTTAGAAAATCACTATAAATTGAACCTCCTCTGCTCCCCACTGCTCAATAACAACATTTGGTTTTCTCACAGAGCTGGTGCCACCTGTGCTGCGTTGGCTTCAGCACTGTCAGCTCTGTTCCATGCCCAGGTTTGTGTCGAGGAAGGAGGGCCCTGCTGGAATACTGGAATTCTGCTCGCCTCAGGTGTCATCACCCTGGAGCTGCTGGCTGCTCTCACTCGTGGCTTCTTCCCCCCATCCCTTCACATCACTGGCCAGCAATACCTTGAGGAGGGGACAGTGACACTGAGCCCAAGAAATGCTGCCAGCCACATTTCCCAGAGGGTAAGGAAGACTCCATCTCTCTTTTTTTTTTTTTTTTTTGGCTGAAGAAACAAAGGGGAAAAAAGAAAAACCACGTTACTGCATAAGCAAGATGGAAAAGAGCTTTCTGTGGGTTCCCAGGCACTCATGTGCCATTCTCCCTGTAAGAGCAGCTCTCTGCCTGTGGCTGCCTGAGTGTTCAGCACGGGGGGTTTTGCAGCAGCTGTGTGCACAGTACCTTCCATCACAAGCCCTGTTCCCTGGCTGTCCCCATGGCTCAGTTTATTTGTGTGCAAGGCAGCTGAGAGGTTATCGAGGCTTTGCATCAGCTGTACAAACTCACAGCAGCACCAGCTCTGTGGGTGTCCCTTTCTGAGGGTTACAGTTTGGGGGTGAGCAGCTCTTGGGCAGCTCCTAGGAAAGATCTGGTCTTTCTGATGTGTCTCTCCACAGGAGCTGCTGCCTGTGCTTATGCCACAAGCTATGGGGGATCTATAGCCATATGTGTAAGAAAGAAAAAGCTCATTTACTTGTTTTCAGCCTCCTCACAGAATGGTTCTAAAAGCAGATATTTTTCCCATATCCTTCACTATGGGAAAAAAAAAGATATAATTGACAAAACCACCCTCATATTTGTCAAAATTTTTTTAGATGTTTTTCAGGGTATCACTGAGTCTTGCCAGCCACCTCCCTTTCCTCCCCTGCCTTCCCCAAATGCTTCCATCTTTGGCTAAACAATCCCAAGTTTGGGATTTTTTGGACCAACAATGTCAGCCAAAACCCAGACTCTCTTCTCTAATTTTTCCACTTAATTTTTCAACTATCTTCTGGCAAAGCAGAAGCACTGTTTTGATGGAAAATTTTTCAACCAGCTCTGCTCATTAATTTCTACCAGCAGTCACAGAACAGTGAGAGAGGAGCTCCTGCAGGAGAGGAGAGTGTCCGAAGGGCCCAGTGAGAGGCAGGAATGAGTAACACTCCTCTCCTAGCTCTGTGCCCCAGCCAGCTCCCTGCTCCTAATAAGAGACATCTTTCTAGAGAGGTTTCCAGCCTAAATCTCTCTTGGCAAGTCAGCTCAGTAATTCAGGTACTTTGCCAGGTTAGAGGAAGATGTGGGTGGGCATAGAAGGATCTGCTCTGAGCAAAGGACCGCGGGACTCAGAGGAGCCACGGTGTCCATCTCTTATCTGCTTGGACTAATTTTGGACTCCTCCAGGCAAGCACCAGTTGGCAGGGAAGGGTGGGGAGGTGGGGCTGGTCCAGCTCCCTTTCCAGGCGAGTTTCAGTGTGCTTGAATGGCGATGTTCAGATACACCAGCAGCTGAGCCAGGCACAGCCATGAGATCTGCAGGGACAAGATCCTAAAGTGGCTGCTGGGCTGAAATGACACCAGTGCATCCCTGCTCTGTGTCTGTTACCCATCTCTCCATGAGGAAGGTTTCTTTTACACTGAGCTCAAGGGAGGCCCAGCTCCTCTCATTTTTGGGTTCTTGTGATGATAGGAACCTGGGAGGCAAAGAAGGAAGATATTTTTACAGAATAGCCAAATATTTCAGTGCTTGGCCTCAGCAGCCAAAGGAGCATCTGCCCATTGGGTACATGGGCAGTCTCCTCAGGGAAGAGCCATCCCTCAGCAGCCCCTGACATTTGCAAAGTGCTCTGAGATCTTTCAGTGAAAGACCTTTTAGATGTGCAAAAGTTTACAGCCCTTCTCTGACCATAGCTGATTTTAGAGGGTTAACTTAGGAACAGGAAATACAGTGACTAAAGGAAAGCCATTAATATTAAATTCTACCCTTTGCCAGATTGTCTTGTGTTATCTTTGCTCTTTCATGAAATATTTTCCAGTTTTCCTCGCAGGGCATTCCTTACAGGGGCAGCAGCTAAGGAGCTGTAACTTGGCACATCTCCACCTGCTTTTCTGTAGCAGTGCACATTTGTGCTCTGGGATTTGAAGAATTTCCTTTGCCTCTAGAATTGATATGCAAACAGTCAGCTGCACAGACATCAATCTGTCCAGTAGACATGCCACGTGACCTAAGGAATAATACAGGTGGTCAGCACCATGCTGGTGACTCCTGAATTTCTGGAGCAAGCAGAATCGTTTTCCTACGTCAAGAAGACGGGAGGTCCTGTATACATCCTCGAGTAATCTGCTGTGCTTGACTGATCACAAAACACCCACCAAGATTTCCCTGACAAAATCCTTCATTTCTGCCAAGGAAAGCAAAGATTTGCAGGAAATGAGAGACGTGACCTTGCCACCTCTCAAACAGCTCAGGGGTCTCAAGATGCTCATCTCAGCAGAGGGATGCTCGTGCCAGAGCAAACGTAGAGCCCTGTGTGGTCAGTGCACAGCTCTTCCAGCATCCCTTTCTTCACCTTCCTTCATCAACTCTGTTGTGATAAAAACAGAAATGGGCAAACTTAGTCTTCGCCTGCCTGTTTGCTGTGTTGCTGTAAGTCCCACTGTGTGCAGGTGCTGCTGTGTGAGCAGGTGTGGAATGAGGGATGTTAAGACTGGGAGAGATGAGTGTTGATAGGTGCATAACCCAGCTCAAACCACTTCCCTCACTCGTGATTTCATCACAGCCAAAAGCTGTGCTTGAGCTGCTGGGCACCCTGTGGGCACCTAAAGCCTAAGGGGAATTTTTAAGAGAGAAAGAAATGGCTCCAAGAGAGCCCCAGAACTCTAAGCAAGTTGTTCTCTAGGACAGTCACCATTTCTGTTAAAAATAAATCTTTCATTTCCCATTGACACTTCTCAGGCTGCAAGGAGAGCCATTCTCCTGCTCCTGGAGGCTCTAGCTGCAGACACAGCCTTGGAAGGGAAGCTTGCTCTCATGGCTACGGCAAAGGAATGGGAAGCACGAGATCTGGCACGAAGTCCTGCTCCCATTGAAGCCAGTGGGATGTTTGCCATTGGCTTCAGGGGAAGCCAAGATTTCAGTCTGCAGCCAGATTTGCTGGTGTGCTGTGCAGTCCTGAGAGCAGGACCAGAGAGGGTTCTTGGTTTCCTGATAAAGCTCTTGCTGCCTTGGCTCCTCTGCTGGGTTCTCACCTCACACTGGCCCCTGCTTGCTTTGGTGCTTTCAGATCTCAGGCCTCTTTCAGATCCTTGATGAAGAGGCTGGTGCATGGTTTGTGCCTGTTGTGTTGTCCCATGGTTGGAGCTCTTGGACATCCTCTCCACTGGGGATTGTGGACAGTGCTGGAGAGTGGCAGAAGGCAACTAAAGCAACAGGACAGGCTGGGATAAGAGACTCAGATGAAGTAACACATCAAGTATGGGATTTGCTGCAGGTAAATAACTGTGCCTTTTTCTCCAGGCAGCGACTTGGATCAGCTCTAGAATTAACTCTGAGTGGTTCAAGAGAGCCTGGAGAGATTGTAAAGATGGTCCAAGATGGGCTTCCCTGCTTCACACCTTCACACCAGCATGGACTGCTGGGAACCTTGGTAGTCTAAGCAGCCTTTTTCCTCATCTCCCTCTTTCAAGGTTAGGTGGGAGCCAGATTGTCTCAGTGGTGAGCTGTGGTGCAGGTACTCATGAGCCTTTTAGTAAACCTTTCCCAAATTACACTGCTCCTGCTGCCAGCCCAAAGGCTGCTGTGCTGCTGTAGTGACATAGGTGTTAATTGTATAGAGCTCCAGAGTCTCTGCACACCCAGCACCCACATTTGGGTGGGGCTGGTGCCCACCTCTCAAAAGCAGCTGAAGGAAGTGATCACAGAGTTGATCAAGATTCTACCAAGCAGCCCCAGTTTGGCCTGTACAGGTCCAAGCTGTTTTTATTGGAGTGGACACGTGGTGGAGCCTCTGTATGCCAAGGAAAAGAAACATTGCAAGTAATTCTTGCTCTTCATTTTTATTTCTCCCCGATCAGGACGGCTCTTTCTGTTCATCGTGTGGGATTGGTCTCTGCTGCCCCTTTCAGGGAACATCTGTAAGCGCATCACATCTGTAAAAAAAGGCAGGAAGGTTTATCTGCTGGACCAAGAAGTTGTCCTGAATTTCCTCACCTCTCCAGATGCCTCGTGTTTGACAGCTTCTGCTCCTGGCCAGCCACAGCCTGTGTTCTCTGGCCACCTGGGACCTGCTCTCCTTCCTCTGACTCTTCCACAGAGAGCAGCTGGTGGGAGAGGCTTTCTGGTAAGTTGAAAACATGGTGATGTATTTTATCTCCACAAACAAGGAGTTGTAAATGTAGGTGTTTAAAGCTGAGGTAATGATCATATAGAAACCCATAGCTAAGAGGTTTACTATGATTTTCTCCAGAAAGTTGAATCAAAGCTACCCAGAACTTCAGCTCTGGTGCAGGAGCACACCCCGGTGTTACCTCTTTAGGCACAAAGATTTTTTACAGGCAAAAATACTCTTTCTTCTAATAATAAATGGGGAAGAATGGGGAGGAAAGCAAAGAAAAAGCCAAACAATGCCATATTCTCTGCTGATTGCTTGGCTTAGCTCTGCAGCACCATTTCCCATCTCTCTTTCACATCATTCTGAGATTCTTCTCCAAGAGGATCCTATCAGTAGATAAGTGGCTGCCTCTGAGCCAACTCTTTTCTTCTGGTTCAGTGGCTGGCACGATGTTTGCATGAACTCTAAACCATCAGCTTGTTGCTCTCCTGTTTTCTGTGCTGATATGATCCCCACCAGGTTTCCTGGGGCAAGCACAATCAAGCACAATCAAGCAAAATGAATCCGAATAAACAGAATTAGTGCTCATTCTTTCTGAACAGCAAGCCTGTAGGGGTTTTTGTCTCCCTTAGCAGAATCAATCCAGCTCCTTTCTCTCATGTTAATTCACTGTAGCTGCTTCCACAGGCTCTGGGTTACACATAACAATGAGAGGAGAGGATTGTGCTTTGCTTTGAGCAAGAGCTCAGCATTTGTGTGTTTTGGATTTTAAGCAATGGGGCGAGGTGGGGGTTACTTGATCCACTTCTGTAGGGGTTTGGGTTCTTCTTTTGTTTTGTTGGGTTTTTTTCTATTTCTTGAGGAATTTTCCCCATAGGTGTGGCTGATGGCCCATCATGGCTGGATACTTCACAGACAAAGGGGGTTATCAGCTCAGGGGAGAAGGCCGGTGGCCTCTCTCACCGAGACAACTTCCCAGTGATTCTCTGTGGTATTCCCTCTGCTGCTGGTGAAGTCCCACCCGGCAACACAAAAGAAAGATGACACTTTGCACCTTTCATCTGCTCATGTGTCCCTTTAATTCTTCTAATGGTTCCTCTTCCCCTTTTTTTTTTTTTTCCCTTATGTACAGGCTCTGATTTTAGCACTCCAAGCTCAGGGTCCTGGGATGGCTTTCCCAGGATCCTGGCAGATTTAAAGGCCAAGCATCATGGCCAATATTGCTCTCATGCACCCTCATACCACAATTGAGGGTGTCCTTGTGGAGCCAAGTTCTCATGGAGGAGACCATGGTGAAACTCCCTTCTGGCATCCAGGCCTTGGCCCTACAAAGTCTTCCCTTGTCTTTGACCATCCCCTGGAACTATTTCCTGAAAAGAAAGAGCAGCATTTGGCCCTTGGCTTTTAGGAGAGTTTCCTAACACCAACCTCAAAAGAAATGAAAACGCTTTCCTCCCCCTTCAGACCAGAACCCTGTGCCAGGATGAAGACTGAGGGTGAGGTTTTAATGCTAATGAAGCTTTTGGAGTGTGTTTTTTTTCCTCCTGTCATCTGAGGAGGTCCCTGGCACTATGATAAAAGCCCCTTCTACCCACTGGGGCCACTCTCGTTGTGGTGAACATGCTCCAGAGGGACACAAAGGTTTCCCCAGAAGCACATACCCATTCCATGGCTCTAATTAGAGAAGGTTTTCTGTGTTTGTTGCTGACAGTGTTCTTCCTTGCCATTGGCTCAGCAGGAACCTGATTAGTGACTTCCCAGGGTCCTTGAAACCCAAGGGAATTGATTTGTCTTTAATTTTGTCTAAGCTGATACTTAGGGGAGCAGCTGGGAATATTGTGGAGCAGCTTCTGGCAGTGAAGAGTCCCAGCAAAGGATTTCACAGACCCCTGGTAGTGATGCTCAGCCTGTCCATCTGAAGCCAGCCCATGCAGGGAGATGCAGCATTACTCAGTGAAAGACAGCCCTGCTCCTCTTCCTCTTCCTTACAACAGCTGGATTTGTCCAGGTGTGCTTTGGTGGTACCTGGTGATCACACCGTGTTTGTGTCACTTTGCTGCTGTTCACAGCTTTTTTCAGTGTTTGTTGACAGCCAGACACATCCTTCATTTCTTGATGGATGCTCATCCCAGCTTCCCAGGATCTGGGCTCTCCTGACATGCCAACATGTCGCGCAGCCTTGGGTGAAGCAGTTCACTGCTCTGTAACTCAGGGAACCACTGTGCAACAGCACAGGAGCCACGACAGCATTGCTTGACTGGGGATTTTTAAAGCTCCTTGGAAGCCTTGGAAGGACGAGGGTAAGTGCAAACCTGTTCTGTTACTGTGGTTAAAGGTTGTCTGAGATGATGGTTTGAAGTGAAGAGAAAACAACAGCCAGCAGAGCAGCTCATACATCCCTAGAGGTGGTCACTTCATGGTTTGGGGCATTTTCAGGGGCTGCTTCGCATCCCAGGTACCAGAAAGGCCGAGCCAGATTGGGGCTGGGACCCCCCTGCAGGGCTGTGTGCAGGACACAGAAATTCCATCAGGGCCATGCTTAGCCTTAGCTTTTGCTGTAACAATTACAAGTGATAAAATACCAGTTTTCTCAATTTGCCTCCCCTCAAGTTGGTTTAAAGGGAATGAAGGCAGATCCTGCTATAGCTCAGTGCATTACAAGCCAACTCAAATGACTCCCCACTGTCTTTTCATCTCCATGAGACTTCTAATGCCCTAAGTCTTTGCACGTCCTGGCACATAGCCCAATTGAAGCATGAGCTCCAACAGAAGTTTTAAATTTAAAGCTGTTCTTTTGGCTTCAGAAATTTGCAGATTGAGGCTGAGAGAAGCAATTCAGCTGTTTACTTGCAGATCTGCACCAGCCCTGCTGTGCTCTTGCCCTCGCCTCGGTCAGAGTTGTGTTAACAGCATTTTCCAATTAAAGTAGACAGTTACAGAAAATGCTTTTCCTATCTGGAAATTTATCTGATTTTACTCTTTTTAAATTACTCATGGAGCACAGGGCTGTTTTGTTTCCCACCCCTTATTATAATTAATCCATCATCATTTCTGGTGACAAGGCTGGCTTTTGCTGGATTTTTTATTTCTTGCCATTTCCATCAGCTTGTGCTGCATTACTGATGATGGGGAGACTGATGTGAGCAATCAGGCAGATATCAAGTGGACAAGCAATTCCTGAAGTTCTGCTCACTCAGAGCAGGAAAAATGAGACCTATTCTGGAGATAGCCCTGCCAGAAAACCTTAGAGCCATACTGTGTAAATTGTAGCCACTTCCCTGTCTGAAATATTCCTACTCTGAAAACTTAGCTTTTAAGATGTTCACAGCCAAGATCAAGGCTTTTTCCTGTTACGTGAAAATTCCAAGTCTCCAAGAGAATAAATGGTAGGAGTTGAAACATTCATCTTTCTTCACAGTGGTGAAGTAAGAACTTCTTTTTTCACTTCACCTCAGTGAAAGGGATGGGCTGGGCCCCATCCTGCCTGTGGTGCAACAAGTTCAGCAAGGCTTGTCCTGTGGGATGCAGTGGAGTCTGACTCTGGGCTTTTCACTCCAGCCACTTTTCCATTGTGGACAACATTGTGACTGTCTTCTGGCTGAATGCACTTTGAACATGAGGATGGAAGTGCAGGTACTGGGGCAGCACCAGATGCAGTGAGAAAATCCCGGGATTCAGTGCTGGCATCCTGTCCCAGAAGGCCACAAAAGCCCTCTGTCCTATGACATCCTTCTCCCAGAGTCTGAGCAGCTGCAGCTTGTGCCCACCACAGTGACCCTCAAACCTGGGAGCACCTCGGTTCTTCAGGATCCTTGCAAGGTTGCTACAGCCACAGACTCCCAGAGAAGGAAGCAAAGCCTTCTGCTGCCCCCACGTGTTACTTGCTCATTATTGTTGCCACACACCAGTAAAGACCCGGGAACCCAACTGGGAAGCATGAAGAGGAGCCAGCACAGCCACACAGCTATGGAGGTCAAGAGTCTTGCTTTGGAAGGCTCTTCTGTTCCTTCTGTTCTTCCCTCAAGCTCAGGGTGTTCCTTATATTCAAAAAATTGCAAAATCAGATTGGACCTGTTTGGAAGTGAGACGAGCTGGAGGCAGCAAAGCACAGAGGTGTCCTGGTCCCACCCAGGACGTGTGTGAGCCCTGGGAGCCTGCCAGCGATGCCAGATACAGCACAGAGCATCCAGGAGTCTTGGCTCGGGCCACGAGGAGCACAGAGCGAGAGACAGCTCTTGGCAGGCTCAGCTCACATGAGAAGGTCATTGGAAAGACAAGTGATGCTTTCATCAACCTGCCTTTCCCCAGTATCAGCACCAGCTTGAGCAAGGGCTCACTCTGTGCTCCTGTAATATCCCATGCTCCGTGTAGTGCCAAGGACAAAAGCTTCCTCACAAATACGTTGAAGCTGCTTTTTCCAAGCAGTGGCTCAGCCCCCAACTCCCATCCTTCCTGGCCCTGTCAGGTTCCAGTTTTGAACCACTGAACAGCACCCCTTGGAAGAGTTATTTTCTCCCTGGATCAGTGGCACCTCTCAGGCTGAAGGGAGAACAGGCTGTAGTTGCTGGCTCTCTGCTGCTTCCCAGCAGTTACAATTAGGGATCTTGTGGTTTTGTCCTTCGTTGGGGTAGCACATGCTAACTATTCTGGAGAGCATCAGTCCCAAAAGCTGCCTGAAGCCTGGGCTGACAGGTTGGTAGTAGCAGCCAAGATCTCTCATGGAACCAGTTTGTGGCTGGGGGAGGTCCCAGAGCAGCCTTTCTGACCATCCCTAACACAGCTCCTTGGAATGGTGGGGCTGGCTCTTTGCCATCCTTTCACCGAGAACCTTTTTGGCCTGGCACCATGAACAGATAGGCCACGGAGCAATTCCTCAGCTCAGATTGTCCACAGGCTGCCCTGGACACTGCCTGGAGCTCTCTGAGAACATCTGAAGGGATCAGCACTCGCTGGCAGGGCTTACGTGCTCCGGCAGTTGGGGATTGCAAACACATGCTTCAGCTATGCAAGAAATCTTTGACTTGTTCTGAATGCAATTCTGCCTGGGTTTCTTCCCAGGAACATTCCTGTTCTTCACAATTTACCAGTTGCAGGAAGGGAGAAGGGGGAGGAGGGATTTTAAGAGTAAGGGAGAGGAAAGGGAACAAATCTCACGGTGCTTTCCCTTGCCAGATTTCTCCAGAAGGACAGGGCGTGGAGCATGGACTCCAGAGTCTGGGACAATCCCAAGAAAACATGAACTACAAAATTAAAACCACTTTTAATTAGTCATTTGTTTTTATAGAAAGAATAAGTCTCTGTTTTTCTGAAGTAATTTGGTGCCTGCTATCACACACGCCAGGCAGCCCCTGCCAAATGGAGCTGTGTGATAGAAGGCAAGCCCAGAACGAGGGCTCTGAGCAGAGACACGTTATCTCCTCCAGGAGACAGCAGTGCCGTTCAGATCTGCATTCTGCCTCCTGAGATAAAAGTCCCACTCCTGAGTCACAGCATATGTGAGAGAGTTGCAAATGTAGTCCCCGTAGGTGGGAGTAATTTGATGTCTGAGATGAATGATGACGCTGGGCCTTTATTGTCACACCTGCTCTGTTACAGACAGGAGAGGAAGCGTGAGAGGGTGGAGGCAGGAGCTGTTTCTGCCCTGGGAGAAGCCAGAGGTGCAGGGTACCCAGCTCCTCTCCCCCGACTCCAGGGTGACAAATCCCCCTTCTCATGGAGGGCCACAGTGTCAGTCCGCTGCCGGGTGGGCTGGGGTCGTACAGTGGGTGTACCTTGGAAGAGGAAGGCTGTATCCAGGCTGGACCCTGAGCAGGGATGCCCCTGCAGGCGAGGTGTGCAGCTGGCTCCCTGTGCTGCTGTCACATGGGATCCGTGCTCCTTTCCAGATGTGACCACCTGAACCGGCAGCTCCTTCCTGAGAGTGCTGACCCGCAGCCCAAGGCCCTTCCAGGGCAGGCAGTGCCAGGACTCGTGCTCCATGGCAAAGTCTGGAACCCGCTGAGCTGCACAAGCTCCGAGGGGAGAAACCCTTAAAAGAGACAAGGTGTAACCTGATGCTACCAAACATGCACTCTGAGTAACCTCCATAGCTCAATTAACTATATTAAGTATAGACCTATAATTAATTTAATTAAGCTGAAGTTTTCTCCCCTGTGTTGGGTGCCTGCTGTATCAACCTCTTAAAATTATGGCTGTGTGCATAATTCAATCAAATGTACATGCAGTGCCCACATAAACTGAGTCACTCCAGGTACCAGGGAGAGGTTTTTTTGGTGTATTTGGCTCATGCTTCTGACTTAACACAGGGGTAACTTCACTGAAATTGGTTGTGCTGCGTTAGTCCAGAGCCAGAGCAACGCCCAGCTTTTATCCATTATTTGCAGTAGAGGCATCATAATTTCTATAATACCATGTCCAGAGTATGGATGGGGTTTGCTCCAGCTGCCTTCCCAGTCTCCCACTAGGGAACAATGAAACGAAGGTAGAAATGAATACTCATGTTTTTCTCTTTTTGTATGTTTAATTCAGAAATACCAGCAGATGCCTATTGCCTCACAGTGCTGTGTGGGAGCCTTTACCATACATCTGTTAAACTAAACAGGAATGATTGGTTGATACTAAGGAGATGCTCAAGAAGTTTTTCTTCAACTTGTGCTGTGCATGGTGTCAGGATGGCGGTTCACAGCCTGTGAGAATCCCCTCCCTCATCTTCTATTGACTGCACGTTCTACATCTGTGTTGTTAATGGCCCATGTGGTAAAGGAAACAGGTGACTGATTTCACTCTGCCTTGTTCTTACTAATCCCAAATTGCAGATCAGGTCACCAGTAATGATGGCCCTGGTGATCTGTGAATGGCAATGGTTGTTCCTGCTAGTCCTGAGCAGCTGGGGACTGTCAGATGCCAGCCTGAGCAGCAGTTGGCACTGGTGACAAGGTGTGCAGGGATGTGAAATGTCCCATCTCTGCTCAGGTGAGGTCATTGAACACCCAGGCAGGAGGGGCAGGAGCTGCTTCCTGCCACTCCCACGTGAAGTTACTCTTTACCCAAGGGTGGAGAACAGCCTGTCACTGAGTGATCTGAAATCCAAACAAGAGATTTTATTGCACAGCTTAGAGTGCAGCTGAAAGAGAAGCAAAGAATGACACAGGGAATATGTGTCTGACGCTTCTCACACTTGTGAAGTGAGCCTGAAAAAAGAGGGACAAATCCCAAGTGATGAGGAAAACTGCAGTTCTGGGTCTGAGCAAGAGCTCCCAGGAATCACAGGGACACAAGAGAGGAGCCCTGTTCTAGATTATTTAGAAAGCCCCAGCCAAGGTCTTCATGGAAGTTTTGATTCTTTATCACAGGGATTAACTCTGGGAAGCAGCTGGCATGGATGTGAATTCCAGCTGGTACCCAGCACCATGGACACACTGCTCTTTGGACTGAGTGAAAATGAGCAGACTCTGAGCTCTGTTGCCCTCTGCATTGATCTAAGTCAGGGCAGGAGGATTCTTCCTGAAATTCAGGGCACGAATGACCCTTATGTTGGCTGAGTGTAGATAATGACTGAACCATTGAGCTCTCAGACAGACCCTGCTTGTTTGGGGCTGTGCAGCTCTCACAATCTATCTGCTAACTACAAAAATATTCTGATTATTTGGAATGATGGCATCATCCATGCAATTGACCCAGATCCAACATCAGCACTCCTACAAAACAGTTATTTCTTGTTAAGCACTATCAGGGACAAATAATCCAGCCCAGACTGAGCCCTGTCAGCAAACCCTGGTTGATGCCCCCATGTTTCCAGCATTTCCTCAGCAGTTTATTTTCCAAGTTTGAGCAGATTACCCTGAGTAACCTGGATCTGTTTGACAAAATGTGATTATTGCTTGTGACTTTTGAACCTCAGTAGTCACAGAGAGGCTCCGAGTGGCTCAGGAAGGGCATTTTGGCACTTTTCGTCTACCCCCCATGCTTGTAGAGCCCTCTCCAGCACACTAAATCCATCGTCCGTTGGCTCAGAAAACTGCCTAAGCTGCCTGAGCCCCAAAGTCATCTGCTCCTGGGATAATGTGGCCCAGGGATGGAGGGGAGGAATCCTATGACCTGCTGGGAGAGGGGGTGCTGGCTCAGCCACAGTCCTGCCTGGCCGCTCTCCCACCACCCTTCCAGCCCTGCCGAAATCCCTCAGTCCCCCAAAGGTGCGTGGGCAGGTAAGAGCTATGAAGAATAGCTGCTGCTTAAAGAAATTGCTGATTCTTGTGGAGCCTTCTTTGCTCTCAGTGTGTCACATTTATCAGCTGATGTTGTATCTAATCCAGTGGCAGCCAGAGCTGGAGAGGAAATACCCTCCCCTCTTGCCTCCAGCACCGCGCTTGCACAGGGGAAGGCAAAGGGATGGCCAAGGACTGCACTCAGCTTTAATTTAACTTAAAAGCAGGTTTGTCCATCACCTTTAGGGCACAGAGCAGCAGCAGGCAGAGCCCAGGCTGAGCCAGAGCCCAGGCTGTCTCTCCAGGACACCTTCACCCCGTGGGCACCCGAAGGGGTGCCTGGTTAATTCTGACAGCTGGCAAGGAGGGCATTATTTCTGCTGTCCTTGCACCCCAGAACAGCTTCGAATGTGGAACTTGCCACCAGTGTGACCTGGGGTGGTTTTTTAAGCCGCGAGTCAGGGTGGGCCAAGGCAAACACGGCAGCGTGGAGCACAGCTGGGCAGCGCTCCGCCGAGTGGAGACAGCATTGCCATACTGTAACATGGTAATCTGTTATTACACATTGACAGGGCGATCACTGACATGTTGCTGTAACACAGGGCTGTGCAGGTGTGTGACGTGACCCCTGGTACCGCCGTGTGACGTGTCCCGGGGCACCCACACCTCACCCGTGGCTGTACAGGTGTGTGACGTATCCCAGGGCGGTGCCGCCCCACCCGGGGCTGCGAGGTGCGTGGTGTGTCCCCCTGCACAGGTGTGTGACGTGACCCCTGTTCAGGTGTGTCACCGGGTGTCCCCGACCGCTCCGGGCTCGGTCCCCGCCGGGCCGGGACGGGGGGCGCGGGCCCTTTAAGCGAGGCCCCGCCCCCTGCCCGTGCCGGCACCGCCCGCTCGCTCAGCCCCCCCGCCGCCCCACGGCCCTCCCCGGCTCCCATTGGCCGGGCGGCGCTGAGGTCCCGCCCCCCGGCGTCGCCAGCCAATGGGACGAGCGTTGGGCGAGACCGTGGCCAGGTCGGTGCGGGGCCGATGGCGGCGGGTCCGTGAGGGGGGCGCGGGGAGAGGGGCGAGAACCGGCACCGGGAACCGGAACCGGGACGTCCTGAGGGGAGCGGGACCCCTGGGGGAAGCGGGACACCCTGAGGGGAGCGGGGCCCTTGGGGAGGAGCGGGATCCCGTGGAGCGCTGAGGAGAGCGGGGCCCCGGGGGGGAGCGGGGCACTGAGGGGATCGGGACCCTCCTCAGGGGCTGAGGGCGTTGGGGTCACCTGAAGCGCTGAGGGCAGCGAGACCCTCTGAGGGGAGCGGGGGAAGCGGGGCACCCTGAGGGGAGAAGGACTCTCCTGAAATGCTGAGGGAATCGGGATCCCCCTGAAGAGCTGACGAGGTCGGGATCCCCCAGAGGAGCTTGGGGAAGAGTTCGGCGCTCCCTAAGGAGGGAGCTGTGCCGGGGGAGGCCGCGGTGTCCCACAGCAGCGTCCGGTCTGATCCTGGATGTTGAGCTCCGCCGCCACAGCTGAGCCCAGCCCGCAGCTGTGGGTGCCATGCCTGCGGCCAAGGAAATGCCATTAAATCCTAGTGGTTTCACCTGGAGAAGCCTTTAGAGGTAGATGGAGAACTTTAAGGTCGAAGTTCCATAACAGTGTGGGGTTTTCTTACCTATACCTGACTCTGACAACAAATTGTTTGTGGAGCTGAGGATTGAAGATTAAAAAAGAAAAAAACCAAACTTGCAGCTGTAGGCTGAGCAATAATTAAAGTGCTCAGGCAGGTTCTAGTCTTGATGCAGCAAAATGAAGCCTTGTTATTCAGGTTGAAGTTAAGTGTAGCTTGAGCTGTCCTTATTTTAAAAAAAAATTTAAAAAGGCATACTTGCAAGAATTTAAAATGTGGATTCCTGAAGTATAGAGAGCTAAGGACTTACGAAAAGTATAACTTTGCTCAGTTTTTAATGTCTATTGGTAGACCCGATATATGTTTTGACCATAATTAAAGACACTTCGCTAGAGTGACTGTGTTGTTTTTTAATGAAATTATAGAAGCTAGCATTTAAAATGTGTAGCAACATAGTGTTACAGGGTGGTTTGTGCACAGGTAGACAAAAAGAAAAAAAAGATTGGAAAATAATTACTGGTTGCTCCAGTTTGAGTACATAACTTCTCTGATATTGCTGTTAGAATGGCACTTCTGGATTTGCACCTGGGTACAAGAAACCTTTGTGTGTGAGTGTTCACGCTTGCCAACGTTTTGTGTATTCTCTGGAATCCATCATGCTGAGAACTAAACACTGGTATTGAGGAAGCTAAAAAGGTCTGGGTTTTGTTCCAGGTGCTGCCGGTGTAAAAGATGAGGCTGAATGAGAGCCGGACAAGATCCTTCCAGGCTCCTGTCACTGTCCACAACTTCCCGGGCAGGCAGGTGTACGTGTTTCCCAATGGCCGATCCGACTCGGAGGAGTCCTCGGAGGAGGAGCTCAACGCGATGGAATTGCGGCCCAGGGGCAAGGAGCAGCAGCGGGGCAGCGCTGCCCGCGGCAGGCTGGGGGACGTGGTGCTTCTGGAGCGGGAGGTCACTGAGGAGGATAACCTCAACAAGCTGGCCCTGCAGTACGGCTGCAAGGTAAGGGCTGCCTCTGCTCGCCTTCGTCGCCTCAGAGGGCTTTCACCTGCAGCGCTTCCCAGGCTGGAAGGTGTCCTGGGGTCCGGTAGTTTGGACACTGGGAAGTGTCGGCCCTGTGTGTTTTATGAATGATCAGTGTCTGGGTAAAACTGGAGAAAGGCAGAAAAAATCCCCAGACAAGCACAAAAAGAGTTGTTCGGCCGACAGCCTAGGAAGATGTCAGCCTCACAGCCTGCCTGACCTGCTTTCCTGGTTCATTTCAGTGACTAAGCGCACGTTGTACGAAGTTACTTCAGTGAGGGCAAACATTAGGAAGCCGAGTGTAGAAATGCGGGCCAGGGCTCTGCTCTCAAGGAACATTGGAGTTTTTTAAGCAAATTGAGCAGTACAAAGAAACTCCACAGCTATGGGTGAGGTTTTTTGTTTATTTTTTGAAAAGTCTCAGCTTACATTTTGCAAGGAAGCTCTGAGTCTAACAGGGGTGGATGTGGAAGAATGCCAGAGTTCAGTCCCAGAGTCCAGGTGGTGTCTGCATGTGGGTTTTGCTTGTTTGCTGTCATCCCAAAGCGTGCACAGTTCAGGTGCCTGTGGGCAGGAGGAGGGCGTGTGCACAGTGAGAGTTCTCCAAGTTGGAACAACTACACAACACGTTTTCTTTGTTCCAAAGCAGAGCAAAACTTCTGAAAAGTTTAACTGCCTGCTCTGAACATTGGAAGCCCCCTGTTGTTTAGCAGTTTGAGCTGTATTTTTAGAGCCTCCTTTGTCTGCAAGCTGGACTGTGATTTCAGAGTTCCACGATGCAAGCAATTGGCCAGTGACCGCAGTGGGGATAATGATACGGCTCTGGCTCCACTGCTGCAATGCAATTGCAGTCTGTCTTGCTTAACCACACAGCAGCTGTGTGGTGTAGCTGAGGCAAGAGGCCTTAGAGGGATTGCAGCAATTCCTCCCCTCCCATGCCCTTAGAAACAAAAACAAAACAAAAAAGGCACCCTCGTAGGTTCTGCTGAGGAGCCTGATGCGTGTGGAGAAGCGAGTCTGGTAGGACTTGAATAGGCCTTGATTGGCCCCAGGAGAGGCTGAGAAGGCAGAGCTGAGCTCTGGTGGGGTTTGGAGCTGTGTGCTGCTCTTGGCAGCGCCTGGGCAGACTCACAGCAGCTGGGTGAACTCAGAGGAGGGAGATTCTGAACAGTTCTTTGGTTTATGGTGTGAAAAGCCCTGCTGTGCCTCTGCACTGTCACTCGGAGGGCCCAGTCCTGTCCCTGCCATGGCTGCTCCTCTGCTGCCCTGCTCCCGGAGCCTTTCAGCCCCTCTGAGGGCTGCTGGGCCTGCCCCGGGGAAAAGCAGGCTGATGGAAGGGACCACGCAGTCAGTGTCCTCCTCCCACAGGGAAAAAACTGTCCTGCTGCGTCCCTCCCTTCCAGAAAGGGCCCTTCTGACTTGTTCCAGTTAAATTGAACGGGTACAGAAATCCTCATTGTAGGAGATTTGTGTGTTTGTCTTTTTGAAGACTGTCATGACAGTTTTCATGTGTTTTGTTTTATTCGCACAATTAAACCGCTCCTGAAAGGTTGCCAGGACAGCAGTGAGAAGAACTGTAGCCACAAATATATAGGCAGATGTGTGTAAAAATCCAGGATGAACTTCTCCTTGAAATCAATGAGAACTTGACTTTGTTTTCACAATCTGCTTGGGGAGGGGGTATTAAGACAGTACAACAAATAGCTCTCTGTGTGTGCCACAGATAACTTGGCAGAGATGCAAAGCACTTCAAAATTCTCATTTTTACTCTTGACCATTTATAGTCTTGGCTTGCTTTTGGCATTGTTCTTAGCTGGGACAAGAGAAGCTCACTGCAGCCAAAAACCTGAGTACAGAAAATAAGCCTAAATGCTAGTGCAGCCCAATCTCTTGCATGCTTCCCATCAGCTTTGTTTGTTGTTTCTGTGTGAGTGCTGCTCCACTTTCTGTTTCTAGAGCCTTAGCACCACACTGCAGTGTTTGATTGCAGACACCACGGGGGATATTTACTGTCCCAGTAATTTGTTTTCGTTGGAACAAATCCAGAAATTGAAGCAGCACCTCAGTTAGGAGGCTCTGGGTGAGATTGTTATTGCATAAGTAAGAAATTTTGCAGGGTTTAAGTACAGAGGTTACGCTGGGGCCGGCTGTGAGGGGTCTGAACCAGTGACTGAGGATTCCTTTTGCCTCAGGGTCCCCAGATCGGGTCCTGGATTAAATGTGCCGTTTTCCAGAGTTTTCAAGCTTTGCAGAGTAAAGAGGTTCAGGCATCCATCTCATCTCCACCTTTGAGCAGAGTGCTTAGGAAGTAAAGTGGTTTTTTTGTTTTAGCTCCCCAGTTTCCTTGGCAGCCTCAAGCGTGTGAGCGCGCAGTGAATGCAGGTCATGCTGAAACTGCTGAAGAGCAAAGCACAGTCCCTGTACTGTGTCTCCTTGGTGTGATGTATGGGAGGTGGTTTACCTGTTTGTGTTGCCTTTCTCTTTGGTTTGGCTCTCGCTGTTTTGTTTTGTGTCCTCCAGCCTTTTCCTCAAGGTTCTTTCACATCTCCTTGGCTGCTGTGGAGGGCTCCTGGCACACACTGACATCCTGTTCCTTTTCTTTGACAGAGGCTTTAGTGCAACTGAGAAGTTGCTGTACTTACTGGGTGGCTGTGAGTGGCCACTGTATTAAGCATCTTCTCTTATTTAATGTTCAATAAAGGACACTGCCTTGCCTTTGTCTTTGCATTGGGTACCACCTGTCCTTGTGTCTGATGCTGCACATGTGGCTTGTTCTTCCTTGGTCTTCTGCTGCTGCGTGGGGATACAGCTCACAGACACAGGAACCACTAAAGGTGGTGACAAGAGCACAGAGGTGATTGTCCTTCAGCAGGAGCACTGAGCAGCTCCGGAGGAATGAGCTGGGTGAGCTGCTGTCCTGCAGAAGAGAGGTGCTGCTTGAGCAGAGCGTGCTTGTGCCTGTGTGGGAGATGCTCACCTGCTCTCCAGGCTGTGCCCTTGCTTTCAGAACTGGTGTGCTCCCAAAATGGAGCTCTGATCCCTCTGAAATCATTTCCTGAGCAGGAGAGGGACTTTGCCTGCTCACACTGGTGTTGTGCTCTCACTTTAAGCACTTGTGTGTAAGGTACAAAAACTCTTTTAAAAGGATCTGTTACCAAGATTCTTCCTGCCTTAACTGAGAGAAGGGCAAAAAAAGCAAAGGGAAGGAAAAGCAGTAAGAAGCAAAGGACAGCAGGTACAAGAATACTAGAGGAGGTTGCAGACTGTTTTAACAGGGGACTGGCTCTATCCTGCAGGACCTGGAGCACCCCTGGAACAGCAGGGCAATCTCTGCAGAACACCAAACCTTTGCATCCAGGGCGTGTTTTTGTTCCCTGACAGCTCCTTGCACGCTGGTTTTGTAGCTGCTTCCTGCTCACTCCTGGGTTGTCCTGCACTCACCGTTTGTGTCCTTTCTGGATTCCGTAGGTTGCGGATATCAAACGCGTCAACAACTTCATCCGGGAGCAGGACCTGTACGCGCTGAAGTCCATCAAGATCCCGGTGCGGCCGCACGGGCTGCTCACGGAGAGCGGCGGGGCCCTGCGGCCGCCCCCGGCGGGGCCCGCCCAGCCCGGCCTGGCGCGCGTCGAGCTGCCGGAGCCCGACCCCGGCGCGGACGGCTCCGCTGGCGGCCGGCACCTCAGCGAGTACTTCAGGGGCATAGACCAGAGCATCCAGGACGCCGTGCAGGTGGAGGTGCAGCTGAACGCGGAGTACGGCGTGGAGGCGCTGGAGAGGCCCCTGCCCGAGGCAGGGAAGCGGGAGACCGGTAACGGTGCAGACTGTGGAATCCAGTGGTGGAACGCCGTTTTCATTATGCTCCTGATAGGAATTGTCCTGCCAGTGTTTTATATCATCTATTTTAAAACACAAGGCCTGGTGGCCCACACCTTTAACACAACAACCTCAAATGTTTCAACAGCTGGATCGGAAGGGAAATTACCGCAAAGCTCGGTTGTAGGAAAAAAATCCTAACGGGAAAGGGCAGCCCACTCCAGCCTCTCCAGCAGTGATGCCCATACGCTCGTGACTGACTGAAGTGCATCCAGGGGGATACAACAATACAGATTATTTTTATTTTTATAAGTAGCTGATGATGTAATCCTGAATTTGACTGAAAATGAGATGATGTAATTTTGATGGAAAAATAAGGATGCTTCGTTGCCTATAGAGGTCATCACCCAGGTGGTTTAAGAGTTGGGAACTCTGTTGAGGGAAGGTATTTTGTAGCAATTTACTCATTGTGGTTGCTTCAGGTATTTCTTAATGCCGTGTCTAGAAGCAAATCCTTTGCTGCTGAGCTAGAGTGCAGTATTAATGTGGTTGGAAAGCTGGGAGTTGTTTGCATTTTAAGGAAACACTTTTTGCTGGAATGGAAGGGAGGGGACGTTTTTTCTGAGAAGTGTCATTTTTGTCTCTTGCAGACCGTGGTGGTTTTGGCCTGCTTGACCCTAATGATGCCTTCTGGGCTCTCAGCTGGGTGTGCCAGGGCATGAGGGCGCTGCCAGCAGGCACCTTGTCATCCCCCTGAGCAAACCTTGGAGCTGCGTTCGCTAGGACGCATCAGGCCCACCCCGGGAAGGGTGAGCCCAGGCCTCCTCCCCACAGCGCAGCCCTTCAGAGACGGCTCTTGAGATCCCAGTGCAGGATCTGCGCTGTCCCAGGGTACTGCTCAGCCCGAGCCAGCCCTGCGTGGCCCCAGGTGGGCAGAGGGTGTTGGGAGAGGACAGGAGAGCAGGAGAGAGGAGTCACGTGCACTTCTCAAGGGCTCGTTTGCTGGCAGGTCTAGTCAGTATTATTTGCTAAAAAAACCTAATAATAGTTTATAGTGGTGCTTCTCAGAGACTCGGCCTCAGCCATGGAATTACTTCTTGTGTGCAGTCTGGGCTGGAGTGAAGTGCTGAGCTGGGTGCAGGTTGCAAGGTCCAGGCCACAAGTCCAAGAATAAAGAAGGGTGAAGCCTTTCTGGGAGAGGACTGGGAAGCTGCTGATTGTGACAGGTTTCTGTGACCTGACAGTGCATTAAAAAGCGTCAGAGGGCACTGGAGGTGTCGGTCAGCCTGTGGACTGTGCTTTCAGGCCAGTCAGCAAACCCCACCTGCTGCAGGGGAGCAGCGAGGGAGCCCTTGGGAGCTTTGCTACAGAGAAGAATTTGCCTCAGAAATTGATTCAGCGAATTCCAGGCCTGTGGGCAGAGGTAAAGGCGCTCCTGGAACCAAACACTAAGGGAGTTTGCGTGGGCAGGTGCCGTTGGTGCTGAGGGTGAGGGCAGAGCTGGTGGGCAGGTGCAGGAAGCTGCTGTTTGTCCTCCCCACCTCCTCCCAGCCCCATTTGCAGCTTCCCAGCTGCCAGCAGGACCACAGGGCTTTTCCAGCTTGCCCTGGCAGCCCGAGGGCCTGCGGGGGCAGAGCAGGGGCTGGAGAGGGGCCGTGGTACAAGCACCTGGTGTACAGGTGTACAGGTGTTCCCTCCGCCTGGCCTGAGGAGGAGCAGCCTGGCAGCGTCTGCCTGGACGGGGAGGACTGAAGCTTCTCCAGCAAGGTGAGGAGCCCACACCACACAAGCACAACCCTGTGCTGTTACACTGAGAACCTGTGTTCCCTGCAGCTCTCAAAAGTGGGAACCTAATTTTGTAAAGGAGCACTCCAAAGTACCTTATACTGAACAAAAACTTGTATTTTTCTTCTGTGAAGAGCTGTATCTCTTTGTTCTGGAAGGGGGGGAGGGGGTTCTTACCTTTTTAAATAAAGCCACATGAAATAAAAGCACAAGGGGCACAGCTGGTGCTTTTTTTGCTACCACACAGCTGAGCACCTGCCTTACAAAGAGGGGCCCCTTGCAGCCTCACCTCAGCCCCTGCCGTGAGGAGCAGGAGTGGGAGCAGCAGGAGGAACGGGGGCTGGAGAGGCAGGACTGGCCTTGGGCTCTCCACTCTGAGTGGATCCTGGTTCATCTGCCAGTCTCTCTGAAGTGTTTTTTAAAAAGGTTTAACAGGCATGAGTCCTTGAGTGTAATACCAAGCATCTGTGTCTTCCTGTTGATGAAGATCCTCATGGCTGCAGTTTAACACCAACACCTCGCACCTGAACTGGACACCTGGAGGGGGCAAGGACACGGCAAACACGAGAGAGGCCGGGGTACACAGTAAAAGCCAGTATCTTTACTTTAGTGAATGCAGGATACAAATATTTTACAACAACCTCTAGCATTTTCTTAACCATTTGATAAAAAGTTCACTAGAATATTTATTGTATATTGAAGAAAAAACAACACATTCAGGGAAAAAAATTGAGATTAACTTATTTTTTTTCTTAAAAGATTCGTCTCAAGGATGGCAACAAAGTCCAGCTTGTGCCGCCAAACGGCTTATCAGCATTAAACCGTGAACAGCTTCTTGTGAACTGTTGACTACAAACATTTACCAAATACATAAATCTCTTTTAAAAAAGCCATTTTAAATACAGCAAAGCAGTGTTCTCTTGCACAGCAAAGTGAAGAAAGGTTCTACTAAGATTTAAATGTTTACATTGGTTAAGTCTTTCTTTCACATTCGGATTTAACTTCTGCCCAGGATCAATTGTTAGGAGTTGTTTTGTTCCTTATTTACTATGTATTTCTTGTGCGCACAGTAACTCGCAAGTTTCTGATGCATTAGTGTCCTTGGAGGGAAGGCAAGGCTAAAGCAGTTCTCTCTGACGAGTCCCTGACAACGTGGCGTTCTCAAAACTATCGTGAGAGCTCGAGGATGGAGGTGATTTGTCACAACAGAGATAAAAATCTTAAATCATTCAGACCTGACTGGGTTCCGCCCAGGATTGGATCCACTTGCACTTCAGTCAGCAGAAATAATTTTAAAAAGTTTTTTTTTTTCAACCTGTTGAAATATCTGTGCTATGTCATCTTTTTTTTTTTTTACAAAACATTTTTACAATTTCTAAAAAAGTATGTTTCAAAGTGAGTTACTAAAAACCAGGATTCCCATGTCCTCGGTGGCAGGAGGTGCTCTCCGAGACCCGAGGGCTGTGGAAGGATGTTTCTGCCGGGGCTGGGGCAGCACGGGGCCACTCCCTGGCCCAGCTCTTTAGAACTGATTCTTGTTATTATTTGTTTTTTAATTCATTGGTGCAATTTCAATACAAACTCTAACCCTTGTGTAGCTTTGTCTTTAAGAAAACAGTAGTAGTACTGTTTAAAAACCTGCATAGAAATAAAGACTATTGAGATACAGTCAGCAAAGCCATCTGATAAGGCACACAAGAAAATAGACAGTAAATGTGAATGCAGAACTCCCACTCGGATGTACAGCAAAGTTCATACAGGTGCATAAATCATGGAACTCACATCACTGGTCAGAGCAGCAAAAGGTTCCAGGGAGCAGCAAGTGAATTCGGTCACCGGGACACAGCGGCCGTGGGGACGTGCCCCGCCTGCCTCCGCGCTCCTGCCAGCCGGGACGAGCCCCTGGAAACGGGAGGCGCTTCCAAGGGACGGGCTGGAAGGGACTGGAGCCCCTGCGGGTTTTAACGTTGCCGGGACAACAGGGGACAGGGCTGGAGGCCACAGGTAGCACAGGGGCAGCCGGCCCCGCTGCACCGCCCTCCTCACCCCTCCCTGGCAGCATCAGGGGGTTTTCTTAACTGCAAAAAAAACAAACAAAGCCCAAGCAAAAAATGTAATAAATATCGGGGCTAACTCTGAAGAGTTTGGGCAATCCCTCAGCACTGCAGCTTCCGCCCAGAACTAGCACTGCCAGCCTGGAGGTGGCCGGGAGCACCGGGGGATCACGGCCCCGCATCCAACACTGAACCTGCTCCCAGCCCAGTCTCGCGGCACAAGGGGGCTCTGCATTCCTCCCTCTCTTTCTTGGAAGCAGCAAATTTTTTCCCAAACCACTTGCCAACTCCCAAAACCTTTTGTGCTCCTCTGATATGTGTCATTTCCCTATCATGAGAAATTAGGTCAAGTTTTTCCACTGTTTTTTTTTTTTTTCCTCCTCGGAAGAGGCAGCTTTAAAATGATGCCTTAAAATGTGTTGTAACAGATTTTTTATATTTATGCAGGATGAACTTAACACCGGATTTTTTTTTTTGCCACTTTGCTATTTATATACATATATATAAAATGTATAATGAAGCTTAACCATACAGCACAGAGATTACAATTGAACGGCACACATTCACCACCAGTGAGGGGGCCAACCCCTTTATACACCCTCTGAAAAATCTGGATAATAATATTAATAATAATTAAAATCCAAAGAAAGTACAGTATATTTAACAAAATAGTAAATATTAAACAGTGAATACTCTACTTAATAAGGACCTCGCCTTGTTTCAAGTTGGCGTCAATCCACAAAAATATACTTTTTAATCTGGTGACCGTACAATACATAGGTACTTACACCAAAGGTGATAATATATTTAGGATGCTATATACACAAAGAGTTTGGCTCAAATTTAAATTTACATATAAGTGTTCATGGCTTATTTTTCCCCCAAGGTTCCGCCTGCAAGTTTTTCCTTTTCATCTTTGAAAGCAAAAACTAGAAAGTCAAAATAAGATAAAACTATACTCTACAAAAAAGCTACAACATACAGCTTTGGCTTATATAAATAATTCATAGCAGAATGTGTTCAAAAGTACTGTATATAACTTTATATATAGTCTTCAATTCATTAGGGTATTGTTTTCTTTAATATAAAATATACATGAGCTAAAATCCGTTTCTATATTTTTCAAAGGTATGAACGTAAAAACAAATTTGTCAAACATATTCCAATTATAACTTAATATATTAATTTTATTTTGTTAACGTTCTATTTTCTAGGCTAATATTTTCTGAATATTTCATGCGAGTTCTCTATGTCTCTCTTTCACTCATTAAAAAAATCACTTCTTTGACCCAATACACTATTTTTTTTTTTTTTGCACGTGCAAAACAGGGTTTTTTTTTTTTTTTTTTTTTTACTTTCAAAACTGTGTTTTTTTTTTTTTTTTTTTTTCTTTTAGCATCAGCCCTTCTCCATGCACCCTCTGCAATAGAGACCCATGCCAGGTTGGGTAATAGAAAGGTCAGTTTATGTACAGTATTGCTTTCTTCTTCCTGCTTTTCTACTGCTCTGCTGCTACAAAGCAATTATTTCTTAACTACGAGTAACCATAGAGCTGACTACACACAGGGACGGTACTACAGGCGAGCCCTCGCTCGGTGGGTGTGGAGGAGGAGGAGACACTGCGGGGACGCCGCTCTGCCACGGGCCGGGCTGGGGTTACACACGAGTCCAGGTAAGTGCCAGACTAGAGATCAAACCTACGGGATTGTTCTGTTACTTTTACCAAGGGACATCTGCAGCTATACAAGAGTTTGTCGTAAGTGCCTGATGATTGGTGTATGCTACACACACTAGCACATATATATGCATGTGAAGATATATATATGCACGTATGTATATACATATAAATATACTTATTCACGTCCTTATTTATAAATTTAGATATGTCAGGACAGTTCATTTCGAGAACGCACAACTGAAAGGGCGGCACGGCGGGTTTATGTCACCCACGTGTCCATCCTCATTCGTTTTACCGAGGGGCTCTCGCGATCTTCCGCGGCGGGCGGCCGCCCCAGCACGACGGGCGAGTGGAAGTCGCTGCGGGGATCCTCGCGGTCGCTGCCGTCGTAGGAGCTGCTGGAGCTGCTCAGGCTGTCGACCGGGGAGCGCCCCAGCTCCTGGCGTGACGGCGGCGGCGGCGGCTGCTGCGGCTGCGGCTGCTGCGGCGGGAACCCCGAGGGGGTGACGCGGTCCCGGGGAGGGGAGATCGGTTCGGATTTGATGTTGATGTTTTGGTTGGTGTTAATGGAGAGATTTGAACCCTGAGATAGCTGGCTGCCGGTGCTGGGGAAAGAAAACCCAAATAAGAAAACGCAGAAAATGAAAACCAAGCGACAATTCACGGGTCTGTGATGGTGAGGCCTTGGGGCTCGGCACATAAACAAATACACCTTACTGGGTGAAAAAAGCAGGAATTAAAGGTCTGGACTGCATTTACGGAAGTTCAGAGCAAACAAATATTTCCTATTGCCAAGCATTTTGGTCACCACACAGGTGCCTCCTCGGTGAGAAGCCGAGCCTGCAGGGACACGGCTCATTAGCTGCAGGCTGGAGTTGACTGAGGGACAAACACCCCAAGACAGGAATGTTTTGCAGCACAGACAGGAGGCTGAAATGTGCTGAATATTCCCTTGGTGCAGCTGCTCCAGCAGAAGAGGCAGAAGCCCCCCAGTGCTGCCCCGGTACCCCAGGTACTTACACAAGAGAGCTGAGGGCCGCGGGACCGAGGTGGTGCTGCTGCCAGGCAGACACCTGCCCCAAGGACAGCATTCCTGGGGAGTTAAATCCCTGCAGGGCAGACAGGTCTGCGCTAGTCAAGGAGTAATCTAAGAGGGAAAAACAAATAAACAACAAAGTAATGTACAGGGGGGTTTATATATGTAACATACATATATAAATAAACAAAAATACAAAGGCTTTCTGCCCAAAACAAATAAAGGCAGCTGATCCAAAGGAATCCAAACATGAAAACTCTGAAGTCTGGGAGCAATCCTGCCAACCTCATAGGGAGCTTAAACAGTACAGAGGCCTCCAAATGAGAATTATTTTGCATTTTGCTTTCAGTTTCTACATGTTGCTGTCTTGGAGCTTCTTCCAAACCCACAGGTACAACACATTAATGCACTGTATATATAGAGGTGTGCACTCTACAGTAAGACTTGGTGTTTTTGAAGACATTTCAGAATGAAACCAAAAGGGAAGAATCCGTTGAGTCACTGGGCACGGATGGTGGATCCTGACCCGAATTCACTGCAGACACTCAGGCTGTGGTTCCGGTGGAGCTGGCAGCTCCTCAGACAAGACACAGGTACCACCTGGGTGGCTCAGGATGGCACAGAGCTCCTGGTCCTACAACCTCCATCCAAACCCAAGCCCTGAACAGCACTGGCTGCCCCGGCAGGCACAGGGACTCTGGAAAGGCAGGACAGGGCCAGGTACCCAAACCCCAGGGGCACCTGGGAACCAGTGCAGTCCTACTGTACCACACCACATCCTCCATGTCTGATTAAACTCTCATCTCTGTAGCACAGAAACAAAAGAAACCTCTTGGAGTGGAGCAAGAAAACACCATTCCTTAGAAACACAGCTTAAATGGAGCCCAGAGAGCTCGCCCCACGTGGCTCTGGCTGCTGCAGGGCTCCCTCACTTCTCGCTTCATTCACACAACTGAAGTTGTTTGCACTTGATCATTATCACTCATGTTTTCTTTCAGGTTTGAAAACAAAGTCAAACTCTTCTCTGCTTTTAATTATTTTGTAATAAAGCTTTCTTAAAATAATTTTTAGTCTCTTGAGAATGGGACAAAATGTGAGCAGCCAAACTCACTCTGTACTACCAGCAAAGGAACCAAACGTTCCACTTCAGCTGGGTTTGGCTTTGATTTTGTGTTTGGGGGCTTTGGGTTTTTTTAATAGTATTGTCCTAAAATGCCACCACCATTACAATCTCTCTCTCTCTTTCTCCTCATATGAGCATCCTTGAACAATCTCCCCCTCCCATCCACTGGCCTGTTTGCTGTGGATAAATTCTAGATCTCCCTAGAACAGCTCATCTTGGGAGGAGAATCCAGGGCCAGCAGGGCCCTGTGCTGTCAGAGACCCACACACATCCCTGTAAGAACCTTCCTGAAGGCCTCAGGAGTCCCAGCTGCTCCCAGCAGGTGAAGCTTCTTAGGCTGCCTTTTTGTTTTTGTCTCATTTCTTCTCAGCTGACACTTCTACTGAAACTCTGAAAACCCTCACACGTATTTCTGCACAGCTCCAGAAAGGTTGTCCCAAGATGACTGACTCAAAAAGCTCCTTATGCAAGACTAAAATTGAATTTAAAAAATAAAGAAAGAATAAAACCTCTGCAGCCCCTGCCATGACCCAGACATGCACTAGGCCTTCAAAGCAGCCAGGCCTAGGACAACCAGCCAGGGCAGCCCATGCGAGCCCTGGAGATGGATGTGCTGGGCCAGAGAGATTTGTCAGAGCAGACCTGAAGGAAACACTGATAGGAATGCAGTTCCCATTTAATTTTTTTCCATTGCAATTACAGCTTTTATGACCGTGGACAATTAACTTCTGACACTTTAGACAGAACATGTCTGGTGACAGGGATTTGAGGAGGTATTTTTCCAAAGAGCACATATGTCAGCACACAATTAGCTGCATTATTAATTCCCTAAATGATCACTTATCTGCTGGCAGTGGCAGGAGGACACCCCTGCTGCACGAGTGACCTGATGTGAGATGTACACACAAGAGCATCTTCTGCACCACAGAAACTGTCACTGCTGGGACCCCCACGAGCAGCCCTGGAAGTCTGTACCTTTGCAAAACAACTGACCTGAAGCCAGGGATTTACTTATGGCTCGGTGTGCTCTGCTCAGGTGTCAATTACTAATTAACTGATTGCAGGGGGTTTTAATATTTTTTTAAATGCCTGGACTGTTTTAGAACCAGTGACTCAGTTGGTTCTGGCCCTTCCTCCAACAATCTGCAGAATACCAAAACAGATTATATAAAATAGGGTATTTGTGGAAAACTTATACCCAACATTTTAATTAATGATCCAAGAGCTGAAGCCCCTTCCAGCCCTGAAAAAAATCAACCCCTATCAATCCACAAAAACAATTAAGGTATTTAAATTTTATCTTAGTCCTCGAACTGCAAAACTGAAATTGTGCTGTAAGTGGTGACTACCCTGAGAATCTCCAGGAGACAATTTGGTTTCAACATTAAATTTCTTCCTGCAAATCCTCTGAAAGGTTCCATCTAATAGAAACGGTTCTAAAGTGTGTGAAAACCACTAAAGGCTAAAAGCTTTGCACAAATTATTTGCATTATCAAAGGAAATGGGCTGGAGTTTAAAACCACACCCCAGTGATACCAGCACTTGTCCACTGCCTTTGCTGCTTCCTGAGATTCCAGCCTGCCTCAGCTCCTGGATGTTTCAGCCACCAGGTCACAGGTTATTCTGAGTGAGGGATGCACCCAGTGCTGCTTCCCGAAACAGCATCCAGCTGGACAGAAGGGATGTGTGAGGTGGAACTCAGCGTGGCTCTCCTGAGCAGGGACCAGAACGGTTTGCTTTGAACAGCCATGGAACACGAGAGCTGAACCACCTCTGGGGCAAGAGTCAAACCAAGGCCTGCACGTCCAGCTAACTGACACTTTGACTGATCACCCAGAGCAAGTCCCTGCTCTGCCCATGGCACTGCTCCTGCAGCCCAACTTCTGCACTCCCTGCTTCAGACTTCATCCCTCAGGGCAGCTGTGTTTGCATCAACGACTGGGTTGGTGCTGCTGCAGGGCAAATACAGCCCCAGGGGGGTGAGGAGAGCACAGCCCCTGGCTGAGGGGGGCGAGGAGAGCACAGCCCCTGGCTGAGGGGGGCGAGGAGAGCACAGCCCCTGGCTGAGGGGGGCGAGGAGAGCACAGCCCCTGGCTGAGGGGGGCGAGGAGAGCACAGCCCCTGGCTGAGGGGGGCGAGGAGAGCACAGCCCCTGGCTGAGGGGGGCGAGGAGAGCACAGCCCCTGGCTGAGGGGGGCGAGGAGAGCACAGCCCCTGGCTGAGGGGGGCGAGGAGAGCACAGCCCCTGGCTGAGGGGGGCGAGGAGAGCACAGCCCCTGGCTGAGGGGGGTGAGGACTGCACAGCCCCAAATGCAGCCCCTGGCTGAGGGATGCACAATCCCTCTCCCTGCACCTTCCTGGCCGCACAGAAAGGGGCTCGGGGCACTGCCAGTTAATGAGCTCATTAACACAAAAAGATACAAGAGGATGTGAGGTGCTTGGCTGGCTAAACTAAAAACTGCAGTGAAGACTTTTAAAGCTAAGAGTGAAGAAAATGTGTAAAATCCCTTCTTTGAGGGGTGGAATTTCACCAATGCCCTGGAGGATAATGGACAACTCTTTTGGTGAAGAAATCTTCCCCAATATCCAACCTAAACCTCCCCTTGTGCAGCTTGAGGCTGCTGCTGCCTCATGTTCCATCACTTACTGACTTTCATGAACTACTTTCCCAACCAGCAAACCACTCATCACTTTTACATTACCAAATGCCTTACATCACACCCAGCTTGGATAAAAAGTAGTTTTAAGGTCCTGCAGACAATAAAAGTATCTGAAGAACAGAAATACTGAAGGATCAGCTATTGCCTGAACGTGAGGCACTCCCGTTCCTGGCGGCATCGCTACAGGCTCAGTTTTGATGAGTAAGAGCCTTCATTTGAACTGAAGAGGAAAACACAGTCAGGTGTCACAGAAATGAGCATTTCCTGGCCTTCTGAACCCCGAGGGCGCAGTCCCAGCCCCTGACCCCAGCAGGGCTTACCAGTGTTGTAGGCAGTGGGCATGGCCGAGTACACGAGGCCCTGCGGGGGCAGGCTCGGAGTCGTCACCGACACCACGGGGGTGGCCAGGGGCTGCGTGGACTGAGAACTGCTTATCCTTTGGGTATTCTGCAAGGGACGGAAACAACAAACCTGTGAGACCAGAGGGAACAACGGGACATGCAGTGCCCGTGCGACAGAGCACTGCGCTCCCACCTGCTGCTCTGCTGTACCTCTGAGTTAGGAACACACCCTTTTTGTCAGGATTGGTTCTCTGAACAAGCTAAAATGTTTCAAGACAACCAAAACAATCTTGGCAAACTGAAATGAAAAATTAATTGAAGGCTCACTGGGCCATTTCCCAAGCATGCAAATTTCAACGGTGTTAGAGTTGTAGGACACACAAAAATAAATGCAATTTCTTAGGGATACACACAACAATTCTCAGAAGTTCTTAAGTGATTTAAGAGCTTTGAGTCTTAAAGAGGTTTTAGTGCAGATGGTGAGGTGCAGTTCCACCAGAAGAGATTCTCCCACTTCACAGTTGTTTATCCAATTTTCCAAATTTTAGCTGCCAGTTTTGACACTGTGCTGACTACACCTGTCCTGAAAGGAACACAGAGATCTTCTAAATTTGTGTTGATAAGACTTCAGTGATAAAATAATCTTGCTGTTCCCATGGTTCCTGAGAAACTGAGAGAGTACTTGTTATAACGTAGATATGTTTCCAAGCAAATGACACTGGAGTTCACAAAGAGCAACTGTGCTTTTCTGACAGGGAAAATAGCTAAACTAGATTGTCTCAGATAATCTGTGGGCACAATTTGGCTTTTTATTAAGTCTTTCTTTCCCATATACTGGAATGAACATCTGCAGCAAACATATCACTCAAAATAAGCTCTAACCAAATTTGCTGGTTAGAAAATTAATTAAACACTGTGGTGAACAGCACCAGACAGCGAAGCTGCTGCCACAGAACGTTCTGCTTTCTGTGGTGGCAACTGCAAATCTTCCTTCAAAATACGAGATTCAACACCATTTGGCCATGACAAATACTGTCAAGAACAGAAAATGCTAGGTTTTTGTTTTTCAACAACAGATATTTACTTTTATCTGCAGAATTCTTAGAAATAGCAGCAGTGTCTATACCATGTATTTCTATGAGGAACTGGGTTTCAATCTGCTGGAAATATGTTTTTTAAAGCAAATCTCTTTCTAACTCTGAAAAAATATTTGTTACAAAAGGAGCAGTTTCTCATCTCCTTGGTAGGAATCCATTTCATAGCTTTACAAGACTGAAGTTACTACTCCTTTCCCTTATTTCAGACAGGTATTTCAGGATCTGCAGCACTTAATTTTTTCTCCACTCTAATCTTGAGAGAACGAGCAGCATTAAAAATGCATCATTCCCTTAAAAATATCAGAATGAGCAGGTACAGAAATGGGGCCGTATTCAATTTTAAGCTTAAATTTATGAAGACGAATTGAGGGTTATCAATCTTGTATCTTTCCCATTTAAAGAAAGAAATATATATCACAGCTCCCATATCAAAATTAGCCACAGCTTTCACTGCTGCCAGCTTCTGATCTCTCTTGTGTCTGCCTACTCTTGAATTGCCATCTTTGAGCCTCCCAAGGATTTGGGGGCTCTTTGGCATTTGTTGCCAAACACACATCGGCAGATGTGCCCTCTCTGCTTCAGAGCTCCCGGGTTTCAAAGCTCCAAGCCCCAGAGAAAGTCCCTCTGATTTTCTGTAATTGATCCCTTTAAATCACTTACGTACTTCTGAAAATCTCCCCTAGACCAAGTTTATCTGGCATAAAGAGATGTTATTAGAGCAGATTTTTGTGTCTGTCAGGAATTGACCTTTCTCCAAAGCTTTCTTGGATGGCTGCCTATAAAGTTGGGATTACTGCATAATGGAAAAGTAAAGAGGAATATACTGGGAAACAATCCAGACCAAAGGATTTCCTCATGGGACTTCTTTCCTTTTTTTTTTGAGTGGCTAATAAAGGTGGTTTTCTGAGGTAAATTCTTTCTGAATGTAATTCCTGGAACACTCAGCCACACAAAGACACTAAGCAGCATTTGGATGAGCCCAATATTTGTTGTCCTTGGAGATCCATGACGAATTTCAGGATCTTTTTTTAAATCTTTTTAACTGGTGCAAACGTAACAGGAAGAATTCAGTATCTTTATTTCACGCTACGCTACCATTGGTAGCTGCTTTTCATACTCAGTGCTGAGCTCCATTGCACAGAGCCAGTGCTCACAGACGGGATTTGGAGCCGCTTCCCAGCACTGGGATTGGCACCGGGCAGAGCGCCGCAGGTGTAGCTCGTCCTTCCGTGCCACGTTCGAGGCAGGCACTGCACCTTCCTCGGTGGGAGCGCTGCCGCCAGAGCCGATCCCGGATTCCGGAGCCGCTAGATGGCCCACGGCGCACGCGGGATCCGCCGCGGCTCCATCCGCCCGGCCCATTCCGTCCTGTCCCGTCCCATCCCGTGGGGAGCGCCGGGCACCCCCGGCCCACGCCTCTCGCTCCAGTTCCAGCGGTATCTGATTAACTGCTTTCACACTGAGCTCTCCTTCTGCACTGAAAACCAGACACTCCTCTCTGAAGGCAGAGGAAAGTGGGAGAGCTCTTTAACTGCTCAATGAGCAAGACATCCCAACAATCCTTAAAAACTCCAATACTGAATTTCAAAAGCCATTTTCCTTTACTTTTGAAATCTGGTTCTCACGTTTAAGGTAAAAAACAACCAGCAGCATGCATTATTCAAGAAATTTATCTAAATCACTACATTTTTCATGCTTTCATGCAATTAGAGCCTCATATTAGCAACAGGTCCATGTTCAACAACAAATCAAGGTCTGCAATAGGTCGATTGATTTCCCTGACACAGCATCTTCTGCCTGGTTGTTTGTGCCACAGCAGCCAAACAATTTGCAAATTGCTCTAAAAATAAGTTACAAATTATTTTAGCCTTACGTTAATTTTCCAGACAGAACGCCAATAAAACCTTTGGGGGGAAAAAAAAATAGAAAACACACATATCCCAAGAGTTTCCTTTTAAAAGCAGAGTATCTTTCCACTGGAAAAAAAGGTAGAATTATTCATTTGCAATTCTCTGTTCCTTTTGGTAAACAGGGAACACCCCTGTGGTTTGATAATCTCACGCAGGATGAAATAATTCTAACCTCCAAAAAGGTGACCTCACCAGCAATGATGTCATCTCCTTGAAAGGAAGAGAAGTAACACAGGGCTGGTGTTATAATCTGAAGAACTTCACAAGTGAAGCCACTTTCTAAAAATATTCCAATAATTTTGGGGATGGGAAGTGATTATTTGTATTTTATATAGAAGGCAGTACAAATCCTATACACATGGACAGTTACTTTGTAAGGCTCTTTTCCAATGTTCCCTCCAAGAAAAACAGAAACATTTTCAGGAAAAAAAAAGTAGAAGTTTACAAATGGCAAGCGCTGACTTTGGATATGTTTTCAACTTGAATTGGTCGGGTTTTGAGTTTGATAAAACAAATGTATTTTTGTCTGCTACCAAGGGAACACTGGAATTATTTAAAATATGTAATGAAACTACAGTTAAAAAGCTGTAGTGAAAGACATTTCCAGCATCTCGCTGTCTCTCAGCAAACAGCAGCCCAAACTCACCAACTCCAATTCATCCTCCTCCGACTGTACTCAGCAAACAAGAGGGATAACACAGTTACTAAAAATAGCATTGCTTTCAAATGAAAGAAAAAGTCACGTTTGTGCTTCAGGATTTTGATTCATTTTAATTAATAATGTGGATTTGCCACCTGATTCTGTAGATAATACTGCTAGAAATGTAATACTCCATGAAATTCGTGTCACATAAAACCTGCTGCACTGAGAGAACAACCGGCTTTGGGGAAATTGGTGCGGCAAGAGCTTGGTGACCCCAAGGACACGGCTGCACACGTGGATGTGCAGCACGGCAGTCTCTGGCTGCACTGATCCAATAAAGCAGCTCAGCAACAAAATACTTTTCACACACAACCATCATTCCATGCCAGCATCTACTCTGAAATCTCCTAATTCCCTCAAAAACACAGACAAACCCAAAGCTGAATAGGATGTTCTTCAAAGCACAACAGTAAATAGGTGCTGTGCACCACTAACATCAGAACTGCATTAATGTTTCTATTTCTAATTAAAAGTGTAATTGTCACTGTAATAATCAGACAGTGTACTTCCTCTCTCTCCTACACTTCAGTATACCTAGAAAAACCTTTTTTTTTTAAAGAATCATTACTTTGAGGCTAATTACAGCTTTTGTTACTTGGATTAATTTGGTATTATTCATCACGAGTACCAGTAACAAATGTAAGCACTCGTGGTAGCTTAAAAACAAATAGGAATTATACAGAGAGTACTCGTGTTGTTTATATCCTGCTCCTCCTGGTTCTGGCCCATTCTTCCACACACAGAAAACATCCACAGAGACACTGAAAATTTCTACATGGCAGCAAGAGACTAAGACCAAAGGATTTGGCCAAGTAAATTAAAGGAAAAACAGAGTAACACTTCCTGCAAGACCTGTTCTGGGCTCGAGGCCGTGGTGGCTCATGGCTGACACGAAACTCGTGTGCTATTCCAGGCCTGGCTGGACAAACACCGGTGCCCAGATGCCAAAGTGCAGAGCAGCACTGCAGAGCAGCTCGGGGCTCTTTGATGGCCTCGCTGAGCACACGGAGCCCCCAGGACAGCCGAGGCCACGTTCCACAGCCCCACATCAAACCAGGGCTGCTCTCAGCCCTTCCCCGCCGCGGAAGCGGCGCTTCACATCCCACAGCCATTACGACCCAGGAAAACAGGTACAAAATGTGCTTTAGGGCACGTTAATAGAGTTCACATCACCAGTAAGATCAGCCATTCCGCCACAGAATAATGGATGACCCATTTTAAAACCCACATCCTCCCAACCACCGGAGTTCTCGGTACCAAGTCAGAGGGATGTCAGATCAAAACACCAAAGTCCCCAGCCCTGTCTCTATGACTGTGCTCTTACCACACTTAGGTCAGACTGCTATTTTATACCTGTAAAAATTCCTTACAAATTGAACTTCTCCCCAGGTCACAATTTGTACTTTTGATTTTCATCAGTGGCATTTCAGAATACAAACACCCCTCTATTCCCCTCTACCCTATGATAAGCAGGTGAGACAGTTTCTCCCTGTGCATGTGGGCAGAACAGTCCGTTTTCACAGACCCAGACTCAGAACAAATGTTTGAACTCACCAGTGGTGGCATCATGCCCTTGCTGGAGGGTGGGATGACGACACGGAGGTCGGGTTTGCGGTTGTTCATGCCGAGGTTTCCTCCTCCTGGTGGAGGTGGGGACTTTGTAGGCATGACTTTGCCTAGGCCATTCCCACCACCACTGGTACCAAGTAGACTTGGTGAAGCTCGGGAATTCACAAACCCATTTCCTGGAAGAGGAAAAACGAACGGACTGTAAGACTGAGGAGAAGGACAATATGAAATTTTGGTGCTCATGTTCCAGTTATGAAATATTTATTTTGTAAAACTTCCGATAACAAACTTCCCACAAGGGGCTGAGTACTGAGCAATCGAACAAACACAAACCACTCTGACCAGAGGATCAATATGGAAAGGGAGTATCACTTCAAGGGCACGTTGCGGCAGCTTAAACGCTGAGAAGAGCAAATTGCCAAAGAACTATTTCTAATAACATCCGTTGTGTTTAGTTTGCCCTTTGAAACTCCTCCAGGCTGAGCCTGCAGAAAAGTGAGGGTTTAGCACAGCTCCACTCGGTCCCCACCCCCACGGAGAGAGCATGGACTACACTGAATTGTTACCTGTGAGAATAGAAGATCAGCTCTTAAAGTCTCTGTTTCTAAACTTTATTCTTCATGTATCTCCAAGATCTGTAGGACTAATGTCAGTATCAATATTTACTGTCTGATTATTATATTTAGCAACAATGAGGGGAATAAATCCTTTCCCTTCAAATTCATTCCAGATATACACATCATTTATGCCCACAGGTTTATTTAACAAAGTCTTTCTCTACTTTACTCCTGGTACTCAAATTTTAAGTGGAATTAGGCAAGCCAAAGCCTACAGGTCCAGGATTCAGCACTGAAATCTCCAAAAGCTGAATATGCTCAAGGTAGAGGCCTCGGCTTACACTCAGAACTGACCAGAAAGCAGTACCAAGGCAGTAAATCAGTGAAGTGCCCAGTATTCTATTTTCCCATCCTGACAGAAGCAGCAATCATCTTAACCAAAATATATTTCTCAGGAAAAAATTCAAAGCCACATTCCAATCATAGAATCATATTTATAGCAACAATTCCCAAAATACACAAACCTTATTCAGCTGCAAACAGAAAAAAAGCTGTTAAGGAGAATTTTGCAACAGGGAACCCCATAGTTCAACCTACAGAACCTGTGTGTATGTGTATAAATAAACACAATTCATAGTAAGATTCTGTTTGCACTAACACTGCAGGTCTGAAAGCAGCTTTTATAGGCACAATCAGGGAAAAGTCTATGAGACAAAGTTCACTGTGTGGGAAATTCTCTCCTAATCACCCGTAGCGCCACGCTGGCACAAATTTTGCATTATTATTCTAATTTGAATAGGCCCCTATGCCCAATCCAATTTTATTGCATTAAATACATATTAATCTAAAAGCAATTAAAATAAGAAAGTTGTCAGTGTCACATTCTCCCTTCTTTAGCAACATTTTTAATGCCTTTAAAAGCACAGCACGGAGGAAGAACAGCAACATGTCTCAGCAAGGGCACAAAACTTCATGAAGGTGCCTGGTAGTACCAAGATACTCAGCCAGGGCTGAGAACCTCCATGGGAATTCACCAGGATGCTGCTGAGGAAGTCTCCTCTGGATTTACTCACTATGTGGATTTCCCACTGTGCCAAAAACCTGACCATACATGGATGAACTGATACGTCCCTTGAGTTTTCCAAGGTTAAAAGAGCAAGGAGGAGTTATTCTAATTTAGTACTTTCCTGAGGCATTTGTATAGGAGGTATGGGAATGTGACTTTCAACTCAGAACTTATGGGGGAAAGAAGGAACACCGTAAAAAATAAAGTTTTTAATGTCAGCATTCTTCCTTCTGTATTAAAAACCACAGCAAGAACTCATTTTGTGATTGAAAGATCTACATTGCTCAGCAGAAAACAGCAGAATTTATTCGGATGCTTCTAGGTTAGTGATAAAATTTAGGAGGAGTGGTTGGAAAGTTGGGCTGGAGCAGAGAATACACACTAGAGCTAAATATACTCTTGACTGGTAGGAGAAAACTCTCCACAGCTGGGTCACATGGAAAAACCAACAAGCCAAAAGGAGAAATTTAGTTCTGTGCTACCCTTAAGGTTCCTGAAACGGAGACGGTTTTCGTAGAATCATGATTTTGTTAACACAGTTATGCATCAATTCCTATCCATTATAAATGAGTGCAGCATGAGTTACAGCCAGCCTGCAGAGCATCAGACTGAGAGACAGCCTACACAATGGACAGGGTAAAAATTAAATGGATTTGCAAACAGACACTAGGGAGGGAAAATATCAGAGAATGGCGTAATTTTCACCGAATTATATCTGAAACTTTGTTACGGCACCTCCCATTTTCAGCAAAAATGCCAGAACATTTAAAGAACTTACTGTTGTAACGGAAGTGAAGTCTGGACTTTAATGCAATAATAAATAGCATTTCATTACTCACTGGGGCTGTCAGTGTTACCTTTCCATGGCAGGCCTGTGGAGCTCTGAGCAGAGTTTAAGCTGCACAACAATGGCACTCTGTACAGACAATGGGGTTCTGTACAGCACTTGGGCCATCCCATGATCCCATTTCCTGTCCTCTGGTTCAAGTATTTCGGTAGCCCGTGTGTTAAATCTGGACAGTGTCTTTCTTCCACACCCAATCCAGTCATTTCCTGAGCCCTTATTCCAAGGCTCTGCCAATCCTTCAGAAACATTTCATGCTTTTAGCGGTGCTGTCAAAAACAACAAACTCCCTGCCACTGCCTGCTCTGCGCAGTATCAGGCGGCAGCAGGGCAGAGTCAAAGCATTTCTTCTGACAAAAGGCTGAGCACTTCTTAAAAGGAGTGTTTAGAATATACTAAAAATGAGAAATAACAACAAAACATATCTTCAGTGTGCAGTACTATGGGTATGAATCCAATAGCAGCCCTTTGGGATGAAGAGCTGGCACTGAACACTGAGCAAACACTGGAGTGTCTGTATCGATCATCCGAAGGATCATATGCTGGGGCTGCAGTAACAGTGCAGAATATTCATTTTTAGTATGAAACTTCAAGCCTTTTACCTTTTAATAATCTAATAAGAAAATCAAATTACCAGTTAAGAGTGAAAGGATAACTAAACGTGTGATATTTCTTAGAGCAAGGTCAGGAGCCAGAAAAAGATAATGAGTACAGGATGATGCAACTACACGGCCCTTTGCCAAACCGAGGCTTTAATAACCCCATAAATTCTACTTACTATTTCATATAATACAGAAATTGTTTCTACCCTACCCACTACAGATCTTCCTCAAAGACAATACTTCATGTTTAAAAACGTTCTCAAACTGCAAATGGAAACAGAATATAAAATCCTCCATATGTGTAAAAATACAACCGTTTTTACTTCCGAAGGAAGAGTTTTATTTAACTCTAATTCCTTAAAACAGACGTGAAAGCATGTTCAAAACAGTCCTCTGGAAAACAGACACCAATGCAAATATAAGCTCTCAATTATATGAATCATAATTTAATTAGATTTGATGATAACAAACCCTGCCAACGTACATTAGCCTACTTCTTGTTTAGTCAGAAAGTGTTTACTTTTGAAGCAACTTCTTTTCTGAAGTGAAATGTCAAAACCCACCCATGATACCAACTGGATATTCTGCCTTCAGAGACATAATACAGCTTAATCTCATTTACTGTCCTGCAGCCCAAGACACAGCATTCAATTACATGAACCAGACTCATATTTCACTACATAAATCACATCAGCTGAAACAATGAAACACACGTGGCTGGAAAGTACTCCATGTACTTATTACTACTCAAGGAATAAATTATAGGCATTGATGCCATTAATCTCTTCTTTTCTTTTTTTTTTGGTGGTTCACTTTGGAGAAACTGAACAGTTACACACAGTTTTGGAGTAATTGTGGGCAAGCAGCTACGCCATGTACGATCAAGCAAAAATCAGGATTGTAGTAAATAAATATTTATGCCTCAGGTGACATCATACAACCCAACAGACGTCACACAATTAGAAGTAAACTGAAAATTGTTTTTACAAGTCATTGGTTCACAAGGCATCAGGAGGCCAGATAAAATCTACTGAAGCAGAACATTTACATGAAGAACCTTGGGCAGGGGGACATATTGCAAGTAAAACCAACAACAGCATTTCTGTGTGCATTAGTTGCTCAACTTGTTTACTTTGGGGTTTAGCATGACAGATTCAAGTGGAAATTAAAAACAGCATATGCCATTCCTACCATTTTCAGCTCTGCACAGCAAACATTGCTGATTCTACCTCCGCTTCAAAAAGCTCCAGTTCTATATTAGCTTTGGAAAGAATTCACTGTAATATCTCGAGGAATCTGAAATAAATGTATTTCTACTGATCTTTATAAATCAATGTCAGATAACACTATAATTAGAATTAAAATATACCTTTGACAGTAATATAAGGTCTTGAAACATGTCTAACATGTAAGATTTATGCTTCTAAGGCAGTACTTTAGATATTAAAAGGCAGCAAAAGAGACATACACATGAGTAAATGTCAAGGGAATGCTTAGTCATGTTACAGAACTTTTAAAAAAGTTCATTTCCCAGGTTGTTGGAAATTTTCTTTTGCCTACAGCTACATAAAAGGAGAAAGAATTTTCAAGGATATTTAGAATTTAAAGGGGTGGTTATTATTCAGAATGCAATGGCAAACCTAAATAAAGGCATATTGCTCTTGTATCTGAGTGAAACATCAGCAACAGCAATTGGATGTCTTTTAGGTCTTTTGTCAATTAAACAGATTATAGTTAATTCAGTTTACTTCCTAAACTTGCTGATTTCTATGTGTCTATACAAAGTCAGTGTAAAGAATGGCAGAGAAAGGAGCAGAGGAATGGCATGTTTAGAACAGCTGGGGATGTGGCAGTGTATCCTGGGCAAGGGGACACTACACAAATGCTGAGACTTTAACCCACCTGGGAGATTGGTAATTTGTTGTCTGTATGGCAAATTCTAACCAGAATTGTCACGTATCTCCCAGTAACTCAGAAATTAGACTAAGATAACAAACGCACATAGCAAGATAGGAAATTTCAACTAAAACCTAAGGGGTAGTTCAGGAGCTGAACTGACCTCATGTCGTGCAGATGGGCGGTTTCCAAGGAGAAAGAGCTACAGCTAAAAAAAAAAAAATCAAATACTTTCTTCTTACCAGCATGTTTTTTATGCTGATTTCAGCCAGTCATTTCTTGTGAGCTGATTTAATCAGAGCGATGGATGGATCAGCCTTTGTTACGTGCTGACAATGTCCAGCAAAGGAAAAGGGTTCAGCTCACACCCTGTGGAACAGCTGCTCCACAGCCCACTCCCAGAGCTCCTTTTCCTTCAGCAGGGCCAGGAAGCTGCAGGAGTCCATAGGCTGGTCTCGTGTTCCTCAGGGGTCCCTCAGCCCCTTCCTTGGAGAAGGGTGAAACCCTGACTTGTACCGACCTGTGTCCTCTCAAAGATCAGAGCAAGGCAAGCCACGATGCCTTGACACTGCTGACAGCTCAGAGCAGGAACCTCTGTGGGCTGCATTCAGCAGCAGCTGAACAAACGTTCTCAAGTCAGACCCCTTTCCAAACAGCGGGGAAGTGAGGAGCTCTGACGAGGGAAGACTACCTGAGACTGATCCTACCTGTCCCACTGAAGAGCAGAAATACCACCAGGAGTGCACAGCCTGAAGAAGGAACACGCTCAGGGTTTATTTACAGCTGCTTTCCTAAGGTCCTCTCCCACAGGGCCAAGGCTTGTAGCTGATGCAGGTTAACAGGCTGGCAAGGGGACGTTATATAAATGTCAGAGTGCGGTAGAGGCAGAATAAATCTGCTTCTTAAGGAAGAAGCTGAGAGCGCCAAGGCAGAACATTTGCCTGAAACTGCAAGAAGTGTTTTTTGGGAGTCAGCTGGATACTCCTGCTGGGGTGTCTCTCATTTCACAAACCAAACACAACTAGAAAGGTGTGCACAGAGAGCGTTTCTGTTATTGAAGCCTCTGGTGCACTCCAGAATAGCAGCGGATTCAGACTTGTGCAAGATCAAGCTCAAAGATTCTTTCATCCTCAGACACACACAAAAAGCCTCCCCCATCAGCCAAACCCTCAAGACAAAGGGAACCATTTACAGGTGTGGCTTTTCACAGTTCTGTCTTGATCCCTTTCTGGCAGCTCCAAGCAGTTTACAGGTGTGTGCAGGCTGTCAGTGGCACCTCTGCAAAATCCCTCCTCGGGCCAGGATAAAAGACCACACATGATCTAGACTGACTCTTAGTAGAGATCCAACAGCTCACAAGACACAGCTTTTCAAGCAGGTATATCCTTCAGTTCTGCTCCAAAGAAAATCAGTATTTCTGAGGTTACTTCACATTCTCAGAACCTGAAGATTAGTGGAGACATGAGAGAAGATACAGCTCTGGAACAAGGAGGAGCAATTCAGTACCCAAGCAAACCAGGTCTTTTTCATCCATTCTCCTGATGGTAAAAACATAAGAGGGAAGACTTTTTCTTTTTTCTTCTTTTCCAAAAGATTAACTGTGTCCATAATCTGCATTACTGACCAGAAGGCCTATTTCACGGAGACAGAAATATACAGACAGAAAATACTGTGTCTTTGTGAAATCATAAACAGCCTCCACTTCCAAAAATTCCTTAAGAATCATCTGGGACTGGGAAGAACTTAGGTCTCAAGGTTTATGGTTTTCATGCAACCTTGGCAATGAAAACCAGCTCAGGTCCTTGGCATGGTTCTGCCTCAATGCCACATTTGAAAAGTATGGAATAAAAAGTAGACACTGAATAACTGTGGTGGTACTTCTGAGCTTCTCTGATCCTCAGAGTACTCAAGGATGGGACAAGGTCACTGGAAGTGCATTTCACTGGCAACCTGTGTCTGATTCATGGGATGATACCAAATCTACAGGAACACAGCAGAGCAGAACTCATGGCAAACTGGAATGTTATCCATCCATCCATCCATCCATCCATCCCTAAGCCAAAGAAACTCTCCTGTATCTGGGCATGTGAGGCTGTATTTTTGCCTAAAGTGTTCTCCACCTCTTGGTGATTTGAGACTCCTGGAGCACATTTGATGCCCATCACAAACTGAACAGGGTTTAACACTGACCAGGAGCAACAAGATCACCGATGTTCTAGCTCAGAAATTTCATCTAATTAACAGAAAAAATAAATTAGCTCTAGAGCAAACTCCATTATAATGCTGGACATTTTTCCCCTCTCAAAACTGGTATATTTGCCAAGTAAAAATTTTTAGCAAATGTTTTTTTATGTGGTGGGTAGAATTTTAAAAATATTACAAAATGAAAATGCTTTTTCAGAGTTATGACAGCTGCATGTGAAGTAAGCTCTCAGTATTATAAAGTGATCACAAAATTTTCTGTTCTGGATATAAAAAACCACCTACCAATCTTTGCTACAACACGCAGATATTTTTACTCGAAGTTATTTTCCACAGAAAAACTGTTAAGTTGGCAGATTGACTGCTAAAGCAAATCATTTCCATTCCAATCAAGTTACACAGGACTTGAGAAAAAGACTCGTGTGAACTCAATATGAGCCATTTTATGCAACATCTTTCTTTGAACTGGGTCCCAAATAAGCAAGATAACCTTTACTTGCTTGTTACTAAGAGATAAAGGCATATGAGTCTCTTTCAAGGAAATGAGAACAAAATCTAAGATGCACAAGAACTTCATAATATTGACAAAGATGAGTTTTTCCTTTATTTATTTATAAGAGAATATCTGAGAATATGGATATGCCAGTACTCCATCTTTACCTCTGACATCACTCCTATAAATTGTGAGCTGCAAATTTGGCACGTGACCTTTCACTACATCCATAGGAGAATTCTCCATTCCTGAGAAGTTTAAAAAAAAAACCTGGAAGCTAAAAGAAGAAAATAGATTTTTTAAAAGTGAATTCTACAATAAATGCAGCAAGAATCTAAAACCATTATTGTCTGCAGACATAATTAACACAAGATACATTTCAACAGCAGCTGTCAAGCTCAAGTTGACAGCAGATTTAGTCAATCTGGTTACGTATGATTTCTTGATTGTGGTTGTAACTGAGAAGGTTCCTGTGCACCTGTCAGTACTTACAAAGTTTTTATGCCATAACTTACAGCAAGTGGAGCTCTGACAACTCAGGGTACCCCTCTGCTTGAGCATTCTGGTGTTAACCAGGTATTTGAGTTTCACTAGAGGTACTTAAAGATGCTCCCCTGTTCTTGTACAGTCACAACTCTCACTTGCATGACAAACCTTTCTAGAAGTGAGTGGGTATATGTATAACATCTTGGGTGTGATGTTCTGCAAAGTAAGAGATAAGTGATGCATTTTGACTTTTTACATAAACTATTAATAAATTCAAGGAGGAAAACATTTTACTGCATTAAATATGTTCCCCAAGCTGCTGTAACTGGGCATTTCTGGAGTCTGATACCCTATAGCAAGCACTGTAACCACTGTTTTATTTGCTTCTTGAAGGAAGGAGTCTTAAATCTGAAGCTGCTCTTACTGAAGCCTGATTCTGGAAAAGAGGCCTGAAACAGCCTGATAATAAACTTATTTAGTCTGACTCTAAAAATGGTATGGAAATCAACATCTGACCTCCGCAGTTTCTAAAAATAGTCACCTTTTTTCAACTGAGGAAGTTTCCTCCATTTAAAATCTTGCTTACCTGATGGAAACCACTCTTTAATATTTCATATCTTTGCTGCACATAGCCAAGGAATGGATAAAAAGTGGAAAGTCAATCCTGTGCTTTCAGCCTTGGAGAGCTGCAGCATTTTTTATTCATCAGTTCAACTGCCTGACTTGATGTTCAAAGAACTTTTTCCCAGCTGCCACACTAAGTAGCCAGTGGGCAAACACTGAAAGGTCAACAGTTGCTTCTCTAATTCCATGCTATGAACACTTCCCAAGGGGAGTTAGGTGTGTTTGCAAAACTGACCTTCAGGCAGCACCACTTCCAATGGCACAGGAGGAACGTGACCAAAGTGGGTGAGCTGTCATTTATTTTGCCTGTCTGTGGCACGACACATTTCAGTGGCTGCCTGCCCCTCTATCAGAGTGCTAAATTTTGTTCAGGGGAGACAAAATATTATTGAAAAAGTGCTATCATATATTTTTACTAAAAACCAAAAAATACTGCGGATTTGATTTTTGACAAGATCTCTAATTTGTTTTCAAAAGAAATTCTGATCATCATCCAAAATTAAGACAAACCCTAGCTATCAGTTTCCAAGATTTATTGCTTTCTTCATGCTAGAAAATGATTAGCAAGATAGACATGGCAATAACAACAATACGGTCTGTATTTGCTTCATTCAGATTGGCACCACAATGAGCATTAAAAATCCAGGTCCTTGAAATACTGAAGTTGAGAACTGAGCTGAGTTGCCTTTAGTGCAATAGTTCAGATTTGGCAAACTAAGATTTTTTAGAATGCTGTAATTACACCTGCAGAAAAACACAAAAGCAGCAGCAGCACGCTACTACTGAAAACCACTAAAATAAAAAATGCAAATATTACTGAAGTGGAAAGGACACAGCAGTAAAAAGTTAAATGCCTGATAAGAATTTATAAAACTTGACATTAACAGTGCAGCTAAAAAAGCTACGACCTTTGTTCTTCCACAGCCACTTTTTCCAAAGGGTCAAAATAAAAAATTGCTTTTGAATAACTGAGAAACTGAAACCACAATACTATTTTTTGTAACAAAGACACGACACTGCACTTACCCACTGGACTGGTACCAGCTCCATTTGGCACTGAGAGATCAGTTGTCCCCAGCATTCCACCTAATCAAAATAAGCCAGAGCATTAAACCGACTTGCCCCATTACAGTACCGCGTAATTCCGCACGTCAAAACTTCAGCTGTGCAAGCGCGCTGAAGCCACTCCGAAGTCGTTAGGTGGGAGGGTTTTGGTGGGTTCTGACAGAAAATGCCGGGGGCTGTGCAGGGAAGGCGCGGCGGCCGCGAGCGCTCACCTGCGTTGCCAGCGCTGGGTGGTCTCTGCGGCGCCCCGGGGGACACGTTGCGGTGCAGGGTGCTCTGGGGCGGGGACAGCATGGTCGTGTCCGTGAGCGAGGAGCTGGCGGCCAGGGATGGGGACACCAGGGAGCTCCCGGGGTTGCTGTAGGTTAAAGTGTTGGGATTGGACACTGGAACCGTCACCGACATGGAGAAGTTCTGGGCAGGCAAGCCGGGCTGCAGGAGAGAAGACGAGGAACAAGAAGACAACACCGTCAGCATTAACTGTGTTTGCAGAAACAGCACATTAGAAAAATTCACAGTAACATCAATTTGTTGGTTTTCATTAAAGTTAATTCTGTTAGTTTTTAAACTCTATTAAGCATACAGTTTTAAAACATCCATTTGTTGTAAAGTACGGTGTTAAATTCTTACACGTCACATAATTACAGTTCCAAAGAATTACTCAAACTTCTCAAATATGTAAAGTTCAAACAGAGAAAACTGAAAATATTCATATGAATTCACAAGCTCATAAATACAACAAATTTAACAGTTAATTTGGATTATTACAAAGCAATGACAAGCTAAACATGTCTACAAATCAATGAACTGTTGTACTTCAAAATGTAAGCATAAACATGCACGTTACAAACAGTTATCACACAATAAAGAACAAGTTAGTAATAACATTTTCTAGTAATAACTTTGCCAATATATTGCTACTAATTTCAAAGACTTTGGTTTTCAACAGACTAAAAAAAAAAAACAACAGATCTTTAGAAAGTCACAAAGTTCAATAACGTGAATTTAAACATTTCAGGTTCCCCAAAGCCGAGCTTGAATAACCACTCCATCTTTTTTGCAAATCTCATGTTTTAAGTTCTAGTTTTTACAGCATTATTTAAAAGGCAACTGTTTTTCTGCAGTATATATGTTTGTTATTCAACAGCTATTGAATCAAAAGCTGAGCTGCCTGCCCATCTATGGTACTCATTTGGTCATGACTAACTTCTTTGGCCTTTGTCTCATTCCTATCCTTTGACAGTGATGGGTTTCTGAAACAAAAGGGACTATTTTGTTTCACAACTCTCATAATTACTGGAAACAAAACCATGACAGGTACAATTTAAGGGCAAAAACCTAGCAGTATTTATTGCAGAATAGAGAGGTGATAGCTGTGATTAAGAGGTCAAAGGCAGATGACCAACACACATGACATAGCAAGTATACTTGAAAAAATGCAATTTTGTCATGTGTACCTTAAAAATCATTTAGAATGATACTCCTGCATGAAAAGTTAGATAATACAAGAAATGTAATGATAAACACACTAATTAAAAGAGCAGAATATATTCTCTACAAGAAACAAAATCTCTTACTAGCAAGAGCCAACAACAATGTCCCTACTGAAGCATTCTAAGAATAATCATCAATTTTTGGCACAGATAGAAGGAAAAAGTAATGAAGCAGAACAACACAAAGCTAGCAAATCATTCACAGTATCTAACCAATGACAAGCCCTATTGGTGCTTGTTTTCAGGGGAAACTACTTGAGACTACCCAGTATCTACCAAAACCAGGGTGTTTTTACACAGCACGCTGTCAAGCAGCTCAAACTGAACTGGAAATACCTGAAGTATGCTGAACACACTGCTAGAAGGTAACAGCTGGGACATTTTTTCTGCAGGTTTCTCAATACAGAACCCATAAGTGACAGCCTCCCCCCACACCTTACAATAAAGGCTGTCTCTGCCCATCTATGGTGCTCATTTGGTTACGACCGAATTCTTCACGCTTTGCCTCATTCCTATCCTTTGACAGCAATGAGTGCACGAGAACAAGAGAAACTGTGTTCTTATACAGCCCCAGAAGTACGGGAAACAGAAACATAATTGGTCAAATTTGAGTTACAAATACAGAGCTGTAGAGCTAAAAAATAATGTTGCTTTTTTTATTTACACTCATGTCCACCCAGACATTTAGGCTGTTCATCAAAAACCCATTTAGCTGTAACATACTGAGAGTTGAGGCCTGAAGATGTCTCAACACAGAAATGTTGGATATCAAAATCTTCCAAACAAAGCAAAACCCAAAAGATATTGGCTTTATTCAAGCATAAAGTGCTAAGAGAAGCGATGCTGGGTGTCATGACTGTCAGTTTGCTGTTCAGTCCCCAGAGGTCTCTTATGCTCTGAACGATGAAATGACTTCCAATATCATCAGCAAGTCATTTGGAGACACCACTCAACTGCCCCAGGGTCTGTGCAGATTAACCCATCCAGTCCATCTCCTTTAATTGCTACAAGATTTGCCATCTTAAAATATTCAAAGCCTGTGGCAGAGCCCTGTATTAGTTTTCTTACAAAATACTTAGTAATACTCAACACTAACTGGTTTTTGTAGGTGGAAATTAAATGTCATCTTGAACACCTCCACAAAAAACATGCAACATTCTCCACTCCTTTTATCCCTAAACTGAAGTTCTGGAGTCAAGTGACTTATGGCTGCACACTGGGTTGGCACTTGGGAGAAAAATTTCAAATATCTTTCAGTGTCCAAGGAAGTATTTGTTAGAATTTCAGCAGGAGCAATCTTTTGAGGTTCTCATTGTGCAACAGTCTTGATTTTAAATATCCAAAAAACTTTCTACATCCAGACTCGAGCAAAATAAATTCTACTGGTTAGATGACAAAATTAATCCAATTCTATTTGCCTGCTTGTCACATACTGTAAAATCTTCATCACCAGACAGATGAAGACCTACGAGATGTAAATAAATGATCTTACATCCCACAACAAAAACCTATCCTGGTAAATATATTTTAGGTAGGATTAGGTAATGCAGCAGGCTCCTGAAATTTTGAAATGCTATCTTGTGTTCCAAAGGTATGAAAAACTGCGAGTGCAAAACCGAAGCTTCTTATTCTTGACAATAAAATGTATTTTAACAAGACCAGGTATATCACAATCTCATTTTTCCTCAGAAATGTTTTTCCCTTCTCAAGCCATTACATCCTCTTGTCTTCGAAGTGGTTTTCAGTGGTAAGCAAACACCATGAAAATTCTCATGCATGTAAGAGAAGCACAAACCATACTTTAGTACTCACTGCGATTTTATGATTCCGCATCATATTATCAAACTCTTCATTAATTTTTTTATATTTTTCTTCTGTATGTGGCGTGAGCACATATGAAGTGTCAGGGTCCGGGCTGTCGCACCCTCTGTGTTCCTTCTTGTTCAGAGCCTAAATAATGAAGTTAATAAAAAGGATCAACAAATAAAAAGTAGAGATAAAATAAAAGTACTTACAGGGCCTCGCTTGAAAATAAAATCACTATCTTCATTTAGTTTGCTGAATCTGTCCTCCGATAGTGGACTGTGCTCAAAGTAATCGTCAGCATCAGGGCTCTCACAACCATTAAGGCCTTTCTTTCTTAAGGTCTGAAATACAATTGGAAAATTCACATACAAACCATACTAACTTGCCAAGAAGTTTTGTACACTACTGAATCATTCAGAGCCCCTGAAACTACATCAAACTTTCACAGACAAAACTCACTGTGCAACAGACAGGATCAGTCTTTCAAGACAGTGGCAAAGTACACAAAGAGAAAAGGTTCACCCAGGTGCCATCTCACAGGTAACCTCCCCCTACAACCACTTCATCTCCCCAGGATTCCCAACCACTTCATCTCCCCAGGATTCCAGGCAAAATCATTTTTAGACATTGGCTAATGGAGTGAAGTTGCCTGACAAGGAACATTCAAGCCTATGGCAAAGGAGTTCATGTATTCACTGGTAATTAAAAGCCAGTTTACTGCATCTTCATTGAATTGATTTCAGAGTCTCAATTTTAATATTCACATTTTAAAGAGCATACAGTTATGTTCTGAGAAACACAGCGGCTAAAATTTTTGATCCAGTTAAACAACTGCAGGATATCAATATATGTAACACTGGGTCTCAGTAGTTGATAAAGGCAGGATCTTCCTGCACTTCTGTCATCCTGCACGATAACAAGAACTACAAAAAAGAAATTACATAATCCCTCTCTAAAATGACTTAGTTTGCTAAATATAAACTTTTTCAGAGTCCTTCAGACTAACTTTATGGAGCCACTTCCTGTTTTTGGATGGAGAACTCACATTAACATCCCCTGGAAAGAAAAAGCAAGCTTGTCTACAATCCAGGCATTAAAGAAAGGATGTGAAACTACAGGTCTCGTGACCAAATGACGAGATATATTTGTATTTCTTGTTATTCTTTTTCACCCTATTACACAATCAGAATTTTTTCTCTGTGAGTTCTAATTCATAACAAAACAATATTTAAAACATTACCTGTGGAAAAATCTTTAACTTTTTTTAGAAGGTTTCAAAAGGAGAGCAATAAAAATTTTAAACATATATGTGTTATCCGTACGTAAGGCAGCAGTAGGACTATACAGGTACAAGGGAGTTGTGTATATCATTTTTGTCAGAAATTATCTATATTTCATGAATTTTACATTAAAACCCCTAAAGATCAGAAATCTGCGAGCTGACATTTCCAGCACCATAAAAATCCCCCCATGTTTTCCTATGGAAGCAACTTCCATAACACACTGAAATTCTGACTTATAAAACAAAATATTTTAGCTCATAGTATTCACCAGCATTTTTTTACTGCCAACTGATTTTTAGTACAATAAAAAGTACACACAACTTCCTCACTATTCATATATATGCAAAATCCTGCTTATTTCTACTGCCGTTTTAAAGCAGGAATTGAAAATCCAATTCGCCGCCTGAAATTCTTGAATATCACAGTTCACCATAAGCTGCAATTCCTTCTCAAGTTTCCTGGCTTGCTCCACGTATCCCACACAGTATCTGGAACTCCCACAAAAATGTAATCACTAAATCAGCATATGGGGAAAACAGGTGTAGGCTCCTCCAGCACCTGTCACAGCTCCGATCCCGCTCCTCCAACCAATCAGCTGGACATGTATATGGACTTGGCCATACAAGGGCCGGCTGCTCGGCCTCTCAAGGTCGGAGCCTGTTATCCCTCTCCCAGCCCTTCCTAACAAGTCAGCCTGCCAGTCTGCTACACTTTGATATCAGCAGGGAAAATGTTAACGCTGTGTAATCTGGATTACACTTAACCCCTGCAGCCCGCAGGGCTCTGGAAATAGAACCCAAATGTCTTTATGCGCGCTCGGCGTCAGCGCGCGGTGCCCGGGACGCGATTACAGAGCTGCGCTGAGGCTCTGCAAAGAAAAGGCTTGCGAGACATGCACACACAGAGTCCAGCTCCTGTGATAAACACGCTGAAGCAATTCAAGTCTTGCAGCAAGGGAGTTTCATTAGAGCTCCTTTCAATAGTCCAAAGCAATCCAGTGAAAGCTTTCAAGTGTAATGCTGCCGGTTCATCCCCCCCGGAACGGTCTGAAAATTATCCTCCAAGTTAAACAAAAAGGAAGAGATTTAAATATAAAAATGCCTCCTTCCTCTCGGTGACTGCGTGTCATTTTTGCTAACAATGGGGTTAACTCTGCTTTGACTCATGAGGAAGGAAAATGGCTCAGTATCTCCCGTTTCAGGCTCTGGAAACCGTCACTCCAGATGGGGTTCCTGTCATTGTGGAGGGATTTAAGCCACGGTTCCCTGTCACAGATAATAAGGCTGGGTCCGACAGCCAGAGCTCTGCCTCCTTATCACCAAAACACCAAGTGCCACTTTGAGGACCTGACCATAAAAAGCCTGCGAACTTTTATCAGTGCCCAGTAACACAATAGTAAAACATTCCTGCTCCGCAGCCGGGGCTGCCCGCGGAATGCCGCGAGCTGTTCGCACGGGCAGGCGAAGCCGACGCGAGGCAGCCCCGCACACGGCCACAGGCCCTGCTCCGGGAGAACACGGACGGACACGGCTGCCGGGAACCGGGAATGGGGATCCGGGAATGGGGATGCGGGAATGGGGATCCGGGAACCGGGATCCGGGAACCGCTCCGCGGGGACGCAGGAGACACAAACTCCATCAACAAGGGCTGACTGCGCCCTCCAGATTCTCCAGTGCTGAAATTTGTTGTTTGTCCAAATAATGTAAATAACTCGGCTCTCTGTTTCCAAGATATTATTACAGAGATCAAAATTTTATTAACTCTGAGGTTGTTCAGAGGAAAAAATACCAGTTGGTGAGACCAAGTAACTTGCGTAACACGAAGAGAGACATATTTCTTTGCTGTGATACACAAGCTTGTTTAGATCAAAATCGTAGTATTTGCAGTGGAGACTAATAAATATAAGGCATATTTTTTTCTTATTCCACTACAGCAAAAGGGGAAAAAGAACATTAAATTTCAGGTTTTCTTATTGGATGCTCACTGCAATTACCTTCTGGTGTGAAGTCTTGTTTTCCAGATCAAGAAAGGGAATGTGCAGCCCTTTCAGTAAATCTGTGTTACTTTCCACTTCCTCTAAGACTTAGCCAAAGTTACTGGAAATTGTTCCAACATGTTTGCCAACGCACTGTATTGTGCCCCAGTAACTGAGATTGTGCAGCTTTGATCTCAGACTGCACTAACTGATGAGAGAAAAACACTGGTTTAACTCAGAAAATAATGCTAAGTATTTACAAGGAACCAATGCAGGTGTGGAATCTTTTTTTAAAAGAATGAAGGAAACACAACAATAAATGTATGTGACACATAAAGTCACTACACAAGTGTTCCAGACAGCTCTGGTCATCTTGATATTGCAGAATGACCCAGGAGCTGTAAACTGCTTCTGTTCCACTATTAGAGTAGTGTTGATTTATTTTGATTTGAAAGGCTGAGCTTAGAAAACATTGTATGAGAACGGCTGGACCAGCTATGATGGGTTTAAATATTGCAGTCAAGCACATGGTACAAGAGCCCCAATATTTTCCTGAACTTCCCCACACATATGCAAAGCAGTTTTTAATTGCACTGCATTTTGCTAATTTAAGAAAAGAATCATGCCTTGGCAAGAAGCATCTAAGGAACAGAAGAAGGGCTTCTTGCAAAACAACAACAGAAAGGAATAATTGGCTTCTCTCTATGATTCAATATAAATTTTACTGAAACTGATAATACAGATACCAAAGAGTATAAAAACACAATAAAGTCATTTATTGTTTGATCCTTGAGGAAGCAGAGCTGATATTCAACCATCTCAGTGTAATTATCCTAGTACAAGCTTCCCTTCCACAAAATCCAACAGAGACACACGGAAGGCAGGAGCCTGAAGCCCGCTGAGCCCCCACAACATGGGATCGAGCCACCACCTTCTCCAGGCTTGTTCCAGCCTCGCTGCAGAGCTGCTCCCACACGGCTCCCAGGGGCTCCAGACACCGCTCAGGGGCAGCTCTGGGAACCAGGAACTCTGAACCAATAAGCACAGATGGGTCCCTGCTTCCAGAGATGAAGTGACAACCCCCAAGCGGCCCCCTCCCATCAAGACCCCGGGCTTTACATCTCACTCCAAAAGAACACGCTGCTAAGGATTAAAGAGCACAATCAGCGGGTTCTGTGCTCCGATCAGTCAGTTTGGTTAGAAAGCCAAGACTTCTGATATTGGGATCTGGGCTCCTTACCAGCCCTGGCAGAACTGTAAAGAACTTGATTACGTTCATTGTCACGTCAGGAAATGATATTTTTCTGCCTTAAAGCAAGAATGTAGGATGACCTCATGTGTAAAAAGTGTTATGAAGTGTAAAAAAAGTGTCAGGTCATTCAAAACACTCAGTGTTTGGTTTCTTGTAATATTACACAAAAAGGAAATGGCTGTTGCTGTCAAAGCTACCATGTATCATGTTAACAGCTCTATTTTTGCACTTACTATTGGAGCTGGCCAGAGAGGACTTTTGTTGGTATTTCATCCCAAATCATCAGGAAAACCATGTCCAAAATTTGACTAAGACTGAAATGAAAAGTGATTTCCCTTGGAAAAGGCAAACCTTTCACTGAAGTCCTGTGGGTAGCTCTGCTTCTGCTCTTGCAATCAGAGCACGGAAAAGCTGCGAAGCAGCACAAATTTGGAGTAAATATGTTTGAAATATAATTTTTTTAAGTGCAAATATTGCTCAGGCCTGAAGTAATGGAAAAGCACTACTAGTACTGCTAAGTATTACTGCTGCTCTGGTAGGCACCTCCACCACAGATATCAAAAGGATAAATGATTTAAGTTTCCTGATGCACTAGAGATGGCATGCAGTAGTGGAGAGTATTTTTTTCTTTCTAAAATGACAAAAAGTTCTCCTTGTCCACTCTTTATTTAACTTATTTTTACTGGGTTTATACTCAGTTGTAGCAGGAAAAAGTGGGTTGCCAGCGTGTGGGCTGAGCACCTCAGATAGAGAGGAGGCAGAAGGACTGGCCTGGCCTCGCTGGCAGCAGCAAACCTCAGCCTCAGCCACCACTGATAATCACACCCTACATGAAAAGCCACACCTTTTTTTTTCTGAGATAGTCACAGAACGAAGGACAAATAAAGCAGTCACAGCACCAGATTCCCACCCAGTTTTCTCTCTTAATACACGAAGGATCAGTGAGACAAAACAGGGCATATTCCTTTACGGCAGCTCAGCTCCCTTCCCACAGCAGGCAAGGACCACATGTATCACCACAGGCTTCACACGCAGCACAACGTCCTGCTGAAAGCAAGAGAATGGTTTTATTATTTGCTTCCTGATACATTTCATGGCCAAGAAGCTGAGCCTAAAACCAGGCTGTTTTTCTCTTCTTTTATAACACAAAATATTCCACTTTCATCAGCCTGAACAATTGTAAGGTGTCTCATCCTTTAGATAGCATTATGTCTTCCCTATTATGTATAAAACATATTCAATTCAATTCATATCCAAGGAGTATTCTTAGTCACCAAAAGCTATTTTTAGGTTTTAAACTTCCTGCGGGTCAGTTTGGCTACAGAGGCATCATCATTCCTGTTTCTTTTCTCTAAATTAACAACACAGCTCTGCAGAGTCAGACCTTGACCCTACAGTGCCGGGTACACGAATTTACCACTGTCTAAAATCCAAGTGGGAGTGAATCCCCAGTGCAGCATAAACATCAAAAGAGAACAGCCAGACAAAAACCAAATAATTCAACTCAGTAACGGTGTTGTGTCTATTTAAGCTCATCAACATTATTTCTGTAGGCTGAAATTTCTTTTTCTACAGACAGATGTGTATTGTTTTATGTGATGTTTACAAACTTGATATATTTTCCTCAGGCTCTATTAATATTCTCGACCTCAGGCACTGAAGATTCTGCAAATTTCCTTATGAAGCTGTTTTCCTGTCCTTTGAGTTGGGAGGCTACTTACATTTAGCCCTAATACTGTTCCTTTCAGTATCCCCGACACATTTTCAATTACATTTTGCCACGCTCTCAGTTCAAATTTCACGTTCTAATTATAGCCACAAACACATCCATCCCAAACCAGCTCAGGGAAGGAGTGGTGCCCAGCTTTCAAAACTTCCCTGAAACGCACAGGAGGCCAAATTAGATTATGACAGACATTTCCATGAGCTAAGCAACTTGGAGAGCTTAACTTCTTAAAGAACAAGACCTTCTCAATCTTTCTGGCAGGCTCCCCAACCACAATACTGCATGCTAAAGAAAGTCTGAACTATTGACATACTCTACTTTCAGCTTACTTAAATAATATTTTCCATACTTGTGCTCAATTAGTAGTGATATTTTAAAAGTAAATAATTGGCATTATGCAAAAATATATCGGCATGAAAAATTCTGAGTGCAGTATTTAAAATTTGCTACAGTTATTGTATTTCTTGGCCAAGTTTGCTATGAAAAAAAGGAAGTTTAGGATTAATTACTTATTCCAGGGTTTTACGAATAAAAAACTTCTAAGCCTGCCTAGCACTATCCATAAAATACAAAGAAAAAGAAGAGCCCTTTAAGCAATGCTCTATGTTCAGTTTTAGGCAAAGGTATTCAGCATTTACAGCTGAAAAATGTTCATGATTTGAAATTTTATCAGTGTCCCTGCTATAAACCACTCTAAGAAAAGACACCGTCTTGTTTCAAATGTTGGAGCACTTCCAGTATCTGGCAAATTTTAACATGTATCCCTGGCTTGCCAAACATGAAAGCTAGCTGTCAAATTCCTCCCAGATATGATAAAGATGGCACTCAGGATTCAAACTCTCATTTATATAAAATAACACATACAAAAGGTTTTTAGACTTGATATGGCATGAAGCTTAAATTCTACTCTGAAGCATCTTTGCTGTGAAACATTATTTTAAGTAGATAACCACAAGCAATTACCAAAGAATTAGAACTTTATGGGCTATAAAATCTACTCTTCACGTCCAGAATATTACCCAGCTCTGGACCAGAAGGTATGGGAAAGGCAGCTGCGTGTTTGTATTTTCATTTTAGAGAAACACTGTGAACCGTGGTCTTTATAAAGCAGTTGCTGACCTACAAAGAAGCTGGATTGCTTGGTCCTAAATGAACTCCTCGAGACTTAAAATGATTAGTAATCCATTAGCACTGATAATGCTGTTTTCCACAGTGACAGCTTAGTCAAGCTCTCAAAGTCCAATATTTGATGCACTTGTTTCACTTCTATCCAACTCAGATTATTAAATTTTATATCACTGAGCAGGTTTGCATTTTACCTGTTTTATAGCAAGAACCATCAACTAGATTTTTCCATTAAAGAGTACTAAAGTGCCAGTTTAACTTGATCTTTTTATTAAAAATCAAAGACAAAATAGACTGATATTCATCTTCAAGAAGCAAAAACTACTCCTTAGCATATAAATTAAATACATTTTATAGTCCTTTCAGGGACTCTAAATTTGCAAACAAACAAAATTAATGGCAAAACGGATCAAAACAGTTCTGTGTTAGAACGTTGAAAAAGTCATTTCATGGTCCATCAACACTTTTTTCAGTCCTTACCCAAACAACAAAATACAGATGTACAAACACACAAATCTCCACATACTTGCAGTGGTTAAATTATAAATTAGCAGCAGCAGTAGCCGACTGAAGGCCTCCTTTCAGCAACAGTGCACTGCAGATAAGCCATATGGAACATGAAAAGTTTCCAAGTGCAGCAATCCATCTGCATAATATCCTTCATAATCTTTTAGAAGTTCTTTCGGAAAAATATTATCTCCTACTCATAGTTTGCCAAGAAAAAAATGGCTTAACTCTGATTAGAATTCATTTAATGAAAAGAACGGGGTTCTTTAGGCCTACCTGCCCATGTAGCATTGCAATTACAAATATTTCTTGTCCTGAATAGTTCTTTACAGCTTTAAAATTGGAAAGGATAACAGAACTATTTCAGAGTCTTGTTACTCAAGATAACTTAGTGCTATCAAAACAGTAATTACAGCACGAATGGCAACCATTCCCAAAGAAAATGTTTAGTAGATTCCAAGGATTTATGCTATTGTTAAAATACTGTTCACATGTAAGATTATGAGAACTGGCTACATCTCACAGAACAAGCTCTAATACCTTTAATATTTGTATGGAACTGCCATCTTGTCTCACCAAAAAACACTCCAAAAATAAGCAAATTGAGTAAGACAACCGAAAGCAAGTATTTGAAAACACCAGCCGAGATCAGTGTGTACAACAGGAAGCAGAGAGCCTCCCCCAAAATAAGGAAATAGGGTATGAGCAATTACATGGCTATTTTTACTGAATTAAAATAATGAGAATGTAGGACTTCAAGACAAATCTCTAATAATGTCACAATTCATGTGTATAATACAGAACTTCTCAGTTGTGTGTCAATGCAATACATTTAACATGTTTTTTCCTGCACAGCCTCCATTTAATGCAAATTATTCAAAAGTCAAAGCACCTCTTTGGAGACTGTCCTGACTTAATGTGAAAAGAGGGTGGGAAATCAAAGTTGGGACCTGGAGAAGTACAGAGAAAAGGCTGTACAGGAATCAGGGACAGGGAAATTTGAGTAAGCTTTATCGTATAATTCATGTCAACATTGGATAAAGCCTGGTACTGGAATGCTTGATTTTTTTTTTTTTTTTTTTAAAGTCACTGGAATCAAAAAGTACTGAATTTTAAGTTATTTGCAGGAAAAAGCAGGGCTTTAAATGGTATCAGCTTGTCCCACTGAAAACTCTTCTATAACTGTAACAATGTCTAACAGCTTTGATCTAAAAAATCTTTACAACATTCCCAAAATGTTTGCGAGCTTTTAATAAAAAATGTATTATTCACTGCCTGTCGAAATTACCTAGTATTTCCAGTAAAACATAAAATTTAAGTTAAAATTCACACTACTACCAGTTTAACTAACTTGCCTAGCATTCCATAGTCTACACTACGAATTACAGAGCTCCCGTATGAAATGTCACATCACTGATATGACAAAAGATGCACTATCCCGGGTAAGTCACAAAATGAACTGGACGTGTACTTGTTCACAAGTATCGTGAAGAATGATGTGCTACATGTTGCGTGTCACGTGTTGTGTGTCGCGTGTCAGTCGCGTGTCACATGTCACGNACAAGTATCGTGAAGAATGATGTGTTACATGTTGCGTGTCACATGTCACAGGCTCCTAGGGTATTCAAAGGTCTGCACCACAACAACTACCACCATCAGGATTTTCTTTATCCAGGTGCAGTTAGTCCCCAAACCATTCCAGGAGCAATTACCAGCTGAGGTGTTCGGTTCAGGTGAGTGCTGAGCCTTACACCCCGATGGGCCACAGCACCTGCAGTGCTGGCAATGAACAAGCCACAGGCTCCCTGAGCCTTCTGCTGCAGAAGCACCGTCAGCTCAAGGCTCAAACATGAAGACTATTCAAAAGCAACATTAAAAGGTGTAAACGTGGTGAGGTCCAAAAGGCAGGGAGTAGCGAAGCACTGGAGATGACCCTCCCCTCCTTTGGGCAGTTCATGCTGAAACAGCGGCTAAGGAACAGCGATGATCAAGAGGCAGCACTGCTGCTGTCCCTCCTGCAAGGTGGTTAATCCCTGGCAGAAGACACAACCAAACCCACGAGCCTGAAGTCAAAAGCTGGGACTATGCTGACATCAAGCCTACCACAGAAAGAACAGTCCTTTATCTTGCTGTAGTTGCAGGAGATGCTTTGTTCTGGGTCTATTCTTTCCATGCACAGCTTGTGTAAAGTCACTCTCTCTTGATTAACAGATGCCACGGTCCTCGCTTTGAAATTGCAAAGTAAAAATATACTTTTCTGTCACTATAGAATTTCAAAAGCACCAAATTCTGCAGCAACACAAGGGCTGCAGAATACACGAGACCAGCACAGCTTGAAGAACTTGTTCATACAATAATTATGTCTTTGTGTGACTGCCTGCATGAACTCCCGCACTAACAAGCAATGAGCTGTTACGGATTTTCTTGGAGTCAATTTTCAATCCTACTTAACACAACGTCTCCAGAACAGCTAAACCCAGAACTGAATCTTTGACAAGCGCTTCCCAAGCAGTGGGTGTGAGAACTGGACTTTGTGTGTCTGCCCTATAAATTTCAAAAATAAAACCATTCTCCTAACACAGCGTAGAATCAGTCGGAAAAACATCGCTTGCACAGCTGGGAGATAAAACCAAGTTTCAGACAGAGGAGAATCCAATCCCTGCCTATTGCAGGGCTGATTCTGCAGAGATTTTTGGTAGACAGAGCACACAAAAGCTCTGTGCTAGTATTTGACACGGATTTAGCATTCTGGCCCTCCCAGCAGCACAGCCTCCAGAGGAGCATCCGATCCAATCCGAGACCGTAAGGACGCACAGCCAAGTCAGCTGCCACTCATCGCTCAGTGATCAGCTTTTCCTGGTAGTTTATTAAAAAATTAGAACATCACAGCAAATTTCAGTTCACAGCTTTAAAGTCATGTCACTGGTGTGACTGTGACAGGGCTGGCGTAGGACAGAGAGCACCATGATCTGCAGCTACATAAAATCACTGCTGGCAATACAGCAGCCAAGTACAGTCATTATTAGCAAGACTTCAGAAACTTCTATAAAAAGATGCATTCTAGACAAACTTCAGATATCTATATGCTTTAAGTAGTGACTAAATCTGGAATTCATCAAAATTCAGAATACCAGCAGAGCATGGTAAATTTAAAGCACCAGCACTGTTTTAAAGAGGTAGAAAAAATAATGTATTCTTAACTCTAAAACACTAAATTTATTCACTGCCTTAGATACAAGGGAAGTACAGCTTTAGATTATTTGCAGGCAAACCAAAGCTGCTTCAAAAAAAAAAAGTCTATCCTACTTCTGAAAATTTTTTACATATCAGCAATGAAGGAATGCAAAACAACATTAACTAGGAACAAAAACTTTCTGCCAGCACTGTCAGCTTGCTTAAAGTCACCAATAATCTGTCATTTTGAAATAAATAAATAAAGAGGCACGTTAATCATCAATCAGTATGTCCAAAGCAATCTCAGCACAGCCAAAGATTTAAAAGAATATTGTAAAGTAAAACAATTTTACCAAATGCAAGATATGGAAAAATTAATGATAACAGTAAACAGCTAAAAAAAATTCTGTGGGGATTAAGTGCTGAATTTAATCTCCTAAACTGAAAAGAAAAGAAGAGGGGAGAGAAATAAAGAGACAAAGACAGCATCATGACTGGCAACTGCTCTGTTCAGCACAAAATACACAGTTGTCTTCTGTCACAACATTGAAAATAAATATTTGCTACCTTGACCACATTTTAAATTTTTCAAGGTAGTTGTTTTATCCTAAACCATGAGTGGGAACTAAAACCCCTAGGCATAAACTGTTTATATGTCAGGTTTATAACAAACGCTTCTACTAGAAAAAAATAAGTTTCAAACCACTATACAAAGATACATAAAAATATACATGTGTGTGTATATACATATACATAAAAGCTTTTGATGACTCATTCCAGACCACTTCAGTTTTAAAGCACTTTCCCTCTTTTTACGGTAAGCAAAAAGAAAATTTTAGTCCTTAACCATACATAAATCCTCCTCAATCACCTCCTTAAAATGTCTCAACGGTATTTGTGTGCCATCTCAAATTATTTGAAATGTTATATGCAGTATAATTACATTTACATAATCATTTAGCAAATCAAGCCCAATAATGCCTACATTTTCTCAGCATCATGGGCAGATTACCAAGTCTTTTCCTTCCTTCACTGAAATAATTTTTAAGCTTCTTCCTTCTTTTAAACGTGTACCACTTATTCCCACAGCGTTTGGAGACCAAATCAAGTGGTTTGAACTACAAAAATACATAATACTACAACCAATACATGTTCTTCTATCAGCCCAAAGCTTTTTGGTTTTTTCTTTCCTTATTCCCCCCAGGTCTTGCTCACTTCTGGCAGTTCTCCATCTATCAAATATGTAGGAATGCAAAACAACGTTAACACACCACAGTGTCAGCCTCCCTCCAATCTCCAGTGTGTGTTTAACCATCAGCAATCCTGGTGCTGCCTCACAGCTCTGTAAAGCTGTGCTGATATTTCACGTAAATTTGGAGATTTTAGTCACCTACATTCAGCATCAGTTTCCATTTTCTTGGTTACAGGGCATTTTCTTCTTAAAAATAAATTTAAAAACTTACGATGTAGCCTGTCTTATAAAAGATTTCAAAGAAATAAATGTTTTTAAAGAATTTGACCCAATTTCCACCATCTTACTTTTTAGCTTTGAATAGCAAAATACGGAAGCCCAAATTGCTTTTCAAATCCTTATCTAGATCGGATACACCAGGTATCCACCAAGGAAGGAAATAAGATCAATTAACTGAAGGTCATTCTCATCTAATTTTGTATGTGTGCATCCAAGTATATATTTAGATACAATTCCCAGATCTTCATTTTCATATGAAGTCAACCCAAATTTAAAAAAAAAAGGAAGCAATGAACCAATTCAAGTGCTACCAAAACAAACTACTACACACCAACAACAGTTCAAAATACACATTGGTTATTCCCAGACTGGAAAAGAAGCAATGCTGGGAGGTGGAGAAAGCTGGATGAAAAACAAAACCAGAGAGCTTTTGGTTTATAAACACAGTGTTTCAACACCAACTTTTCTGTTTATGCTCCCCACACTGTTACACTTGTCTCTTGGCATATGCTCCATCTGGCTGGGGAGATGCATCTGCTTCTTCCTGCTGCAGGCTCTCCACGTGCAGCTGAGCTCTCCGTGCTCACTCGGAGCCAGGAGCCAACAATCCCATCTCTGATCCCAGAGATGCTCCTGACTAAGGAACGTGCGCTGCTCCTGTAACAGCTCTATTAAAATTTTGTGAAAAGGCAGAGATGAAATGTACTTTTAGTGCAAGAAAACAGCTGATTACAGCAGAAGCTTAAAGTGGCTCGTGACCCTGCTGAAAGCAGCAGCAGGGTCATTTACCTGCTTTGTCTGAACTGTGACAAAACCACTCTCACACCAAGCCATCACAAATGTTACTCCCCATTAGAGTCACCAATTCCCATGGTGAGACATTTAATACAAACATCCAAATCACTTGCTGGAATTTACACCAGAGCAGTCCTTCCACAAGAATGAGTACGATTGCAATAATTACGTGCCATAGTTTAAGAGAGATTTTTTTGTACTTTCTAGTTACAATTTTTATTACAGAGCATTACCTATTTCAAGGACAGCTGTCAATATCTGAGGTATAACCTAAGCCTTATTCAGCACATTACACTACACTGAAAACAGCATTAAACTACAGAGCACAGGAGAGGCTCATTAACTGACACCCACCCGGAATTCTCCTGGGCACAGATGCCAACTGGGAAAGTAGGTCACATTTTACACAGGCTCCTAAAAATCAAATCACCTCAGTCTGATGAGGTGAGATGAGGAACATGCAGAACCCACCATGGCCAAACGGTGAAATAAACCCTGTTTTACTGTATCAGTCAAGGCAAATCAAAACATGGAAAAGAGATAAAAAGCTGAGCTAAACAGGCAAGAAGAGCCATCCTCAGCCCTTGACTCCCAGGAGAAGTGAGGCTGGAAGAGAGGGAACAACCATGCAACTGCTGTTTTCTGAGGCCTTCCTGAGGGGCAGAAGGACCCAAAATGGAAATGATACCTTGTAAATAACCTGCAATAATCTTACATCCTGCACTAAAGAAAATATACAAGAGTCTGTTCATCTCTTTTCCTTTGGATTTAAAAACAATGAATGCTCAAGGTCTCAAATTGTCTTCTATATATTAAAACATTTTGTTGACCATATGGATACAGAATCTTGACAAAACCTGAAATTCTTCCCATTTTACTCTACAGAAATACTTCTTTCTTCAGGAAAAAATAATTACTTGTCAAGAATGATCTGTTACAGAAAAAAAGTCCATGAACATTAAAGCATCAAATGCTTTAACACCTACAGCAAGTCCTTCAAATCATAGACAGCACTTCAGTGTAACAATCTGCAACTGTGCCATTATGGCTTTGTAAAACTAAATACATGATCCCAGTATTTCAAGAATTCAAAGCACATACTGAATAAAAATTCCACTCTTTTCAATACCTCTATATGGCCCACCTATGCTGGGCAAGAGCACTGCCTCACACTCCGGTAACCTCCTAAAGGAACAGGCACAGGACAGCAACAGATCACTCCCAGCTACAGTAACATGCTCGGCCAAAGACGTTAAGTGCCTGTATCAAAAATAATTTCTAATATTCATTTAAGATGCCAGCGCTCTCCCTCCCACTATGTTTTCACAAACATTCCAGCAGCAACAGAAGACACCAAGCTCTGGGCATATGAAAGCAATTCCTATGCCAAAACTGAGCAGGAGACAACTACAAGGGGAAGATGTCTCATCGATTTCACTTAATCATTTACAACATTGCCATCTACCCAGTACTGGAAATCAGTAACAGCAGATTTGCTTCCTCCCTTGCCCAGCTTCTGAGCTGTGTGGAATTACCTTTCCTTCCAGCACAGGAAAACTCACCCTCCTGTCATGCACATCAGGACCACAGTGGGTCCAGAATAGTTCCACAGTGAGCCTATGCCACAATAAATGTCATTTGTCACATTAAAGGAGGTAAGTGAATTACTAAACTAAGATCTATACATCAGCTATAACTCCACAAAATGGAATTAATTATTATAATTCAGTTTAGTATGAATTTGACAGATTTAAGGTGCTTCTTTCCAGTAATTTTCATTTGTTAAAATAGAATTTCCGTGTAATTACAATGAAGAGAAGCCATTTTACATTGTTCTTTTAACATGTTTCCAAAATGCTGGTGATGTCACTAAACATCTATCATCACACTCCAAGCACCCATCAATCCAGAAAGAAAAAACCCCAAAATATTTCACAACCAGACTAAAGAGCGCACAGGGCTCATCTGAAGAGATAGGAGGATGCATTCCTAAATTACACTGTATTTGAAAACTGGGAATAAAGTCCCAGATTCCACACTAGCATAAAACAGTAAACCCACAGAGGAAAATTAGAAAGAATCTGCAGATGAGTCCTTGCATGTTCCCCCAGAGCACATCTGCCTTTGGCTACTAAGTGCACTTTTAATGTACTTGTCAGAGGTCAAACACTTGACCCTGGTAAAAAAAACCACCAAGAAGAACCCAAAAAAGCAGCCTTGCAGAGAATTATTCTGGAAGAGGTCCTCAGTCCTCATGATGTGAAGAAGCACCTTCACCATGAGTCACAACATAAAGAGCCCCAGCAAGCAGAACAAAACCCAGCTGAACTTGCATCCCTGTCTCAAATTCACGTCTGTCACGATCAAAAGCTCATTTCGCAGGAATTAGGCTTTCCCTTCCTCTCCAGTGGCTATCCTTTATTTATGCTAATCCAGTGACTAAGCCTTCAACTCTTCATGACTTGTATTATCCCCCTCTTTAGAACTCAATGCTGAAGACAGAAGTTGGGGAGGGTTTTTTTCTGATCATAAAAGACAGTTGACAAATTAGCAGAGAATCTTCTCGGAAAGAAATATAAAGCATTTGTCTGTATCTCAGTTTTGTCAATCTGATTTTTTGCTTGCAGACTCATGTACAAGATCATTTAGTACCATCCCTGTATTCTGATCCCCTTGGCAATAGGCTCCTCAGCTATTCAAGGCTAATCATTATTCTGAAATCATTCCTAAAAAGCAAGGCATTTGTTCAGAAGACAACTTCAGAATTTAAATTAAACCCTTAAGTCAGCCACCTGTTTTGGTCTATTTACAGGACTACTGGAGACATGCTCTGAAATGCAGTTACAGTACATCAAGGCTCCAATTGCCAAGAAAATCCTTGAATTCTACTGCACCTAATTTAGAAATTATGTACTGAAAAGAGCTTCTATTTAAAGCTCAAGCATTATAAAAGTAGATGAAACCAATACCTTGGAGTAAATATATTCATGTTATTCTATTACTGCAGAAACTGCAGTCGTTCTGCTGCTATTTTAATTGACAGTCACTGGACAACAAATTTAATTAAGTTCATTTATTCCACATATTCTCTTTTTTTGGCTTTTTTTTTTTTTTTTTTGGCTGAACAAGGGGCAGCAGAAGCTGTGACTGATTTGATCCATGTCCAAGATATGACTGGAAAAGTGGCTACTACCTCAGGGGAGAAAAAGGGCCAACTATAATTGTCTGTTAGGCTGAGGGCACTCTTCTGACCTTCCTCTCCCACTCAGTCGATTTTTTTTCTCCCCATTAAAACCTTGAACATTTCTCCCCCTCCTTCCCCAGAAAAACAACCATTTTTCACACCTCTATTTCCATTGCCAAATGTGATTGAAATCAAACATGTTTCCCAGAAACTGGCAGGGGGTGGAGGGCAGATGGGAAAACAACATGGCTGTAAAGACAAGTTATTGCCTTAGAGAAACCAGACTAAAGCAGCAGTTTACATTTTATAATACAGTATTAAATAACTTGAAAACATTTGGTTAAAATATCTTCAAATACTCTACATTGCTCTACATTTTAAGTATTAAGGAGATAAGAAGACTGATGTGTCTTCTCAAATTGTTACCTCAACGATATCTGAGTTGGTTCTGCTTTCGTGGGGCTCGTTGTATTCTGTGTATTTTAGTAGAACTTTGTCCATGTCAGTGCTGGCATACTGAAAGAGTTTGTTAGAGCTGTTAAAAATGATGAGTGCTATTTCACAGTCACAGAGCACACTCAACTCATAGGCCTTCTTCATTAATCCAAACTTCCTCTTTGTAAAGGTGACCTAGAGAAGAAAGAATAATGATTGATTTATTTTTTTAAAACACACAACAAGGGTTTGAAGGAAAATAATCAAGGAATACACCAATTGAGCCTGCACTATTTACTCCTGCTGTCATATGCACCTTAACACAAGAACTGCCTATAATATCTGGTGCCAATTTTAGGGCCCAATGCTCTCTATTAGATTAAGTTAAACAATTACACACCCTTAACTCTTCCACTGGTAAATAACTACCATGGAGAGTTAAATTTTAGTTAGAGTTTTAGTCAGAATAAGATAATTTAGCTTTATTTCCTCTGTTCAACTGACTTTTACTTTCCAAGTATCCAGTATTTTCTTCTGTGGTACTTACAACTGCAATTCTAATAAAATCAAACAAAACAGACCCATCAATGGAAGTAACACTGTTACTATGCACTATGACTCTAATTATGCAAAGCTAAGAAATATTGCTATTAAGTCATCTAATCAGATTCACTCATGATTTGACTTGTCTTCTGCCACTTGGAAACACCATGAAACAATTGTTCTGTCCAGTTAGAACTTCTGTGGGGAAACAAATCCACTACAGACCTTCACACAGGAGCATTTGCCCATCGGAGAAGGAAGAAACAGTTATGAAAATTACCATCATTTATGATTTAAAAAAAAAAAAAAAAATTATTCCTTTCACAAAACAGCAGCTAAGGATATAAAAGTGTCAATGCAGTTGACATCCCCCTATTACAATTCCAAGCATGAGCCTCTGTGACAGGTGAGTGATCCACATGCCCCATGTTCCACAGACAGCAGTCAAGAAGCTTTTGCAAGAGAGGAATGAAGTAAGACACAAGAAACAACCAAACCTGTTTTCTGGGTTTCTATAGTTTAATTACCAAGCTGTACATCAAGTTTTTGGAAAATGGATGGGAAACTTCTTCTGTGTATATACACCTGAAGGCTTTTTTCTCCTCATTATCTCACGCATATTACTTTTTTAATACTACCAATAATACAAAATAGATCCTACTCTTCCCACCACGTTAGCAGTCTCAGAGGATGCACAGATAGAGCTGCTGTTCCTCTGACACTTAAAAGAGGTGCTGTTGGTTAGTGTTTGTCAGGAAAAGGCACCATAAACAGGAGGTGTGTGTGCTGTGCCACCTGGAGAAGTCCTCACACAAAAGAATGAAGGTTTACTGCCACTGAGGACCAGCAGGATCCCTGACAGGGGCTCTTCACTTCCTGCTGAAATTTTATCTTTCTCACCTCTTGTAATGCTGCTTTACTTGTGAGATTCTCAGCTGGCATCAACTTCTCACTTGGTGCTTGGACACTGCTTAGCACAAACCCCTCTACCACAGCACTCCAAGCCTTAGATTAATGCCCACAGACTATTTTAAACTCAGTTTTCATTTCAGAACTCCAAAAGCAGGCTTCATTCTGTAAATTTCTCTATTTTTTTCCTTCCATTTAGGACCACACCAAACCCAAAAATATGTCTCTTTACTGCAAATTATTTCCCCAGCACTATTTTAATATTGCTTAGCAAAAAAATGGGTGAGGAGGAGACAGCAAAGGCAGCAAGATTGAGCTCCTTTGATATCTAATTTACTGCACTGGATTCTCTTCAGCTTAATGAAGATAAATGTCCTACAGCTCATTCAAGCAGATAAGGCTGCTTAATTAATAATACAATGACAGTCTCATGACAATCGTAATCCCCCTGAGGAATGGTCTATATATTCTGTTTTGAGCTCACATACAATCCCATCAGAAATAGGATGCTTCTGACAAAACAGTAGTTTTTCTTCCCACACAAGTTATATGAACTCGCTCTGCAGGCAAAGCTCTGTCCCATTCTACTCATATTTTCAAAGAAAAAAATCTAAACCTCAAACTAAACATCCAACCAAGACACCATAGGCATGTCCATGAGTGACCTTCTCACCAGCTGTACATGTCATAGAAAAACTGATGGGACAGAAGTGAACTACACTTTCTGTTCAGCAAAACAAACCCTAAATGCCCTCCTTATCTGGGTTAACGAAAAAAATCTCAAAGTAAGTATCTTATAAATGCCCAGTGCATCAGGGCACTCTTAATATGTTGAAATTCTATATACTGGCTACCAAAACCACAGGACATCAGTGGGGATAAAGGCCATTGATACCTCTATATATAAAAAATAAGATTTCACTAACAAAAACTGTTTAATCTCTCTAAAACCTTTTAAAATAAGATGTAGTGTGTTTTCATCTGAGTTTCCATAGAAAAAGGATAAGGCAAACCTAACTCTACTTTTAAGTTAGAGCCTAAATCCTCTTCGTTGTCACTAAACAGCCCAAAAAGGTGCTAGCCAAGAACCCACCAGAAACAAAACCTAGCATTTCATCTCCCTATTTTGCTTCAGTCACAGCAACGGTGTAAGTGCTCTAAAATTTGACACAAATGCACTGATTCTCTTCCTCTCCATTGTTTTAATCTGAACAATGGGATGGAGATTCAAAAGAAAAAAACAATTCCTCCTGAAAAAAAAAAACACCTCACCAAAGTCAGGGTAGAAGTATAAAGCTATTTGTACCTCAAGCAGAACAAAACCAAGGTTGCCCAACTTAATGTAGATTCATTTAAAAAAAAAGGATAAGGGGGATCAATTTCCACCTCTTCCATGTGCTTTAAGTTGTAGAGCAAGATCTGAAAAGAACTGAAGTTATTAATTCAGCTACTTTTACTACGTGTACTTAAGACATTTATCTACATCAAACATAAAATCACTGGGTGATTAAAGCTGTTCAAACACAATACTTGGCTTTCTCCCAAACTCCAATAATACTTTTCTTGCTATATATAGACTTCTCAGAGTTTACATTGCTTTAAAGTGATACAGGGAGAAAAACAATCTTGATTTCACCAACAAAACAATGGGCTCTGAGCTGATGTGTCAGCAGCAAGAGTCCCATGGAATTCTGACACTACCCCAGCGTTGAGCTGGTGCTCAGAAGTTGAAAAAGGAAATCAAACAGCAGGAAGGGAACAGAACAAAACAGCAGTACACCACTATATAAGTCCATGTTTTGCTTGCATCCTGAATTCTGGTTCCCCTGGCCGCCAAAACTAATGGAGCAATACTCCAGAAGAATCAGGGAAAAGGAGCAAGAGGTGTGGAACAAATTCTGTATTAAAACAACCAAATATGCAAGGCAGCTACAGCCTGAAAAAACTTATTTTAGAAGGAAATAAGCAAATGTGGAGAGATTCTAGATAGGGCATCACTGCTGTCTCTTCCATACAAGAGCTAAGTAATTGGCAGAACCACGACAAAGGGTAAATAAAACGGTGTTTCTTGAAACAACAGGCAATAGACCTGTAGGAAATTCTAGAAAAAAGATGTTGCAAATGCTGCAACGTTATAAGGGCTCAAAGGATAACTGAACAAGTTCACTGGCGGGGGGCGGGGAAAACAAACAAAAAAAATCCATTAATGGTTACTAAATATACGGAAACCACATCCAGCTCAGGAAATCCCTGAGCTAAGAATAGTTAAAAGCTGGAAGAGGATTACAGGGTCGTGTAACATGTGCATCTCCAGCCCACACGTATTTGCTCATGACCATCACTGGACAAAAGACGTCGGCCCAGCGGCATCTCCGGCCTCAGCCACCGGCACTGTTCTTAAAGATTGAAATCATTCCTGTAATAATTTGCCTTAAAAATGATAGCTTCCAGCTAACCCACTATGTATTTCAGTATCAAATTAAAGTGTTATTTTGTATCTCATGTGGCAATTTAAAAATTAAGAGCAAACATTACTGCAAGAGTCATCAACTTTTGGTACTTTTCAAGCTCACAGGGCAGGGCTCTGCTGGGCACAAGCAGTCATGTGAGCAGCTTTCCCCAAAACATTCATTTTGAGCACTCTTCCCTTTTGACTGACAATATTTAAAGACTGTTGTGGCAAACAGCTCTTACAAGAAATATAAATTGATGCTTTTAAATAGAATGTTAACAAAATTTGTTACTGTATCCAAAGCACTGTAGATGCTGCCCACAGCTACCTCAAACTCCTTTGTCAAAAGGCTGCAGCAAATACCTTTACTAAATCCTTCCTGAATTTCTCATCCTTTCTCTGTCTTCAGTAGTAAATGTTCCTAGTAGTTATCAGATCAAGTGATTTGTCTGTGTAGAAACACTCCTCCAGTCTACTGGTAGTACAGACTAGGGTACCATTTAAATAGGAACAGCAATTTTAAATTTTAAGTAGTAAGAGTTATTACTTATAAATAACATTTTTTCCTCGCTCATAAAATCATTGAGCTTTCTTATTCATATTCTGTCAAGGGCATCTGCAGATACATGAAGACAAAGCTCAGCTTTAGAGCAGTGAATTAGGATGAATGCATTCCAACTTTCCAGTAATTTTGAAGATTACTGATGGACCTGTTCATGCAGACTTCTTGTTTCTCACCTGCCTATTCCGTTCATCCATTATTCTCGTGATCTGTATTTTCTTCCTCCCCATTTTCGCCTCTTCTTTCTTTTGCTTAGCAATCCAGAAATAAACTAATCCAAGAAATGTCCCTCTTCAGTGTTCTAACACATGATACAGTTTTCTTTTACTTTGTCTTCAGCTTGAGAAACGGTTCCTACTTCTTCTTATAAGCACCTAAAAAAAAATTTGAAAATATTAATGTACAAATTACAAAAAAGGAAGTACCATTAAAAACCTGCAGAGCCAAAAAACATGTGCACCATGAAATTTCAGTGAGAAATCAAGTATTTTCATTAGCAAAGTATTATACTACACAATCTCTGCCAATTAAACTCCAAGTGGTTTGCTGCATTCTACCTACAAACTACAGATTTAAAATGACTGATAATTTCACACACTTTCAACCGAATGCCTTAAAAATACAATTGTCAATGAGGTGGTGCTCATCACTCCAAGCTTCAGGCCTTTAGTTACCTGAGGTTTCACACATTTACCAAGTTTTGGTAAACTCCATTCAATATTTTAGGAAACCTTATAAAGAAACACTTTGTGTTTGTTGTTTCCCCTTGTAAAATTATCACAGAAATAACAAAACAAAGCCATGAGAATATCAAGTTTCTGTTCCTAAGCCAAATTACATCTCATTTTGTGAGTCAATTCTTGGGGTTCCATTGGGAAACAAGAGGGAGAAGGAAAGAGGGAATCTCTCTACTTAAAGAGACCACAGAAAATAGTTTTGCAACAAAACTATTTCATGGTTACCAGGACACCAACAAAGACCTGAGACCTGACAGTTCCTCTCTTTCCAAAAACCTGTAAGTGCCACATCCAAATGCCAATACCCATTTCCAGCCCAGCATTCGTTTCATTATTCTGTTGTTCACCGAGATAAATGCACAGGAAACTTGAAAAGCCAGTGTGCCACCACATTTAAATCTGCACTGAACTACCTGATATTTAACAAACTACATTTAACAAATGTATTTTCAGTAAAAAATTGCTAAGCCATATTCCAGACATACAGCTTTAACTGTAGGATAATATTAGTTGAAGAAAAGTGGAAGACAATTTAAATTAAATAGGTTATACAACATCAAGAGTATACTAGAATGTATAAACATGAAATAAGTACACCTTATTTATCTTATTACCACCTAATACTCATTAAAAGGGGTAAAACCAGCCCCAGTGTAAGATGATAACCTCTCTAACTTTCCAATCCAAAACATGTTCTGAAGTCAAGCCTTGCATATTTTAATCTGGGTGTCACCATGCCATATCCTTGAGGCCATGTGTAGAAAGTGGTGCAACCACATCACCATCAGACAGTTAATGAGCAGAGACAGCAAGAGGCGATTAGTCACAGGCTACACTTCACAATACATCCAATTTACAGCCGAGGAAACAGCCAGGATGTTCTTGGGAGAAAAAAAACAGAGGTGGAGGAACATCACAAAATGAAGGGATGTCATTTTCTATTTACCTGACAGCAAAAAAAGGACTGCTTTAAAAAAACATCACAAAATGCCCAAGAGTATTTAGAAATACTATTTCATGAAATTTAGAATCAAATCAACACTTACACAGTCTGATTTCCACTGGTCTAAAGGATATGCACTAAACACTGTCTATAAAGCAAAACACTTGAAAACATGCATCATCACTGCACTACTTTTGTTTTCTTCATGAAAAAGAATTTCTTCCAAGGTGCTGCTAAGAAGGTAATTAACAGCCAGTGAAGACCAGATGAACCAGCGCCTATACAACCAACAGCACACAGGGAGTATCTTCCAGGGAAACAACAGTTGGCATATCAACTTATCCCATTTTTGTTTAAAAAAATTTCTCAGCTCATGCTATGATCACACATTAAATTTAGTTCTGGAAAAATCTGGTTGCATCCCTTGAACATACCTAACCAAAGGATCTCTAATCAGCTCTTAAAATTTGTTTTCTCTTTCATGTGTGGCTTCATTTTTTAAACCTACCATGTATTATTGAAACAGTTCTCTGAATACAGAATTACCAGTGACCTTCCTCTGCTTTTAGAAGCCCTCCCCACCATCACTAGTACACAGAAATGGCCACCACACGAGGCCAAAGATTCATCTGGTGCAGCATTTTATCCGTGGCTACTAGCAGATATCACTAGGATGGCCAAGGAAGAACACAGGAATAGAATAATAAAAATATAAACCACATATTAAGCGATTTTTGAATCAGGAACTTCCGGAATCATTCTGCCTCCTGCAACACATACTCAAAAGCAAGTCTATGCAGTGAATAAAATAAGGAACTCGGGGGAGAAGAGGGAGAGAGGAAGATAAATATGATGTGAGATTATGCAATATATACACTTAAGGATACAAAATAAGAGATGCACGAATGTTTTGAATGAGCTAATGGAAGGCACAGTAGCAGGGCAACACTCTTATCTGCTCTGTGTACTGTCACACAAAGGGAAATGGAAAACAGTCATTTTCACCAACATTTTGTTACAGCTTTGGGGTGTCCTTTCAGGTCTTTTACAATGCTTACGCTCTATTAGGCATAAATGCCTCAAGCTATTTCCCATTAACGACAGTTCACTGTTTCCTCTCATCTCAGGTCTGACTTTCTTCAACCTTAAATACTTGTCTCGCTTAGAAACTCCCAATTGCTGTTCGCCTGTGTCCAGCCCGGGTCCAGGCTCTCCTCCCCCTCCCGCAGGTTGCTATGGACACCAGAACCCGGCTTGGAACCGCAGCTGCCAAAGGCAGCCCAGCCCCGGCTCAGCATCCCTGCCATGCTGAAATCACACACAAGGTGATTTTCAAAGCTCAGAATTGAAACAGAAGTTTGGCTTGAGCTCAGGGCAGAAAGGACCTTGACACAGCTGCAAGATCAGAGAAAACTGTGCAATAAAATGGCACTTTTCATGCGTGCTCAGAACATCCCAATGGGAAGTTACCGCCAGTGACAAAGGCACGTTACGTTTCTCACGGGAAGAATAACTTTTTCTTTTACTCATCCTTGATCACGTCAGAGTTGTGGGGTTATTTTCTATCCTGACTAGCAGCAAAACTATGTAAGATAAGACTGGGTCCACTATGGGGTTATACCAGAAATATAACTCGCCAAGTTTTCATTTTGCTAAATCATAGTTGCATTACAAACATACATCAAGTGAAATTCTGAATTCACAAAGCCATTTCATCTAGATTATCAACATGCTTTTGCCCAAATAAAGGAAAATCTGCAGATATAGATGTGAAGATCAACCCACATTTACATCTCAGAGTAAATATGAAACTAACACAGAGCAACTTTGATGAAGGCAAAGTTCTACTTCCTTGAGTGACAATCCAATCACAGTTGTCAAAGCTGCTTCACATTACTTGCATGGGCACACAGAAGCAAAAACTAGTTTGTCTTAAAGAAGGATTTCAGGCATCTATTGAACCAAATAATTAGAGTAAGAAGAGAAAAAGAAGGAAAAAATCCCACATGCTTCATGATGAGCTTCAAACAGAAAACAACGTCAGCTTGCAATAAAAGCAAGAAAAATTGTATTTGTAGTTGTCCAAGTAATAGCCTCTCTTATTGTTTAAAAGTAAACAATTCCAAATTTTCTGGATTTATTCCCTTCCCCAAAACATGTGAAAACAGCGCACTAATTACTGACAGACAACAGAACCACATGCAGAAACATAACCTCACAATTGCACATCTTCAGGAGCTTGTCCGAGTTTGTTGTCAAGATTGCTTTCAGTTTCACAGATTGTTGCGAGAGATGTAACTTTAAAGCAAGGAAACTGTATTTGACCTATTTAAAAAGATTCTTTCAAGGGTTCAGTGGAAACACATTATATCTGTGCAAAACTGCACAAGGTCTGGAAGCCTCCTGGCAGAACAGGTTAGGAAAAACTGTGTCAGAATCATACTCCTTCCATTTAATTTCCTTTTATTTCCCTCTGAGTCTGTTTTCTTGAAACTTCCATTTCACCACCATGGTTACAGGTTACATCTGACAGTCCCCGTCTCCTCGCGGCTCATTTACTGCAATGCACACAAAGGAATGAGTGTCCTGACGTCAGATCATTTGCATGAAAACACAGATCTGCAGAGATGCACCTTACACAAGCCTTGGGTATGGCTTACTAAAGAGCAGAGAGTAATTTTTACCAAACCAAGATTGATAAGCCTTTTTCTAGTCTTAAAGGAGCCTGTGCAGATATTTTTGTAGATCTGGCCCCTCAGCAGGCACTGCTGGGCACAGACTGATCACAGCACAGTTCCTGGTTATTCTGACACTTTGCACACTCCCATGAGCAGAATATGAAAATCCCCACTCACAGCAACACAGGGATGAGCCCCAGCAGCACGCTGGCTGCTCACACCAACAAGGCAGGTAACACAGAGCATCTCGTTTTGCCACAGCACTAACAATGGACCTATGGCAGTGTCCTCCCTGCCCCACAGAGCCAGAAGCAGCTAGGAAAACAAAAGGGAGTCAAAGAATGTCTTCACCAAAATAATTCATCTAAAGGTTAAAGGACCATGTGGAGCAAGGTCAAATGTGATTCTCAGACTCCATTTCACTGTCCAAAAGTGAGAGAGAATAATATTTTATTCTTCAGAACCTCAAAGAGATGCAAAGCCATATAAAATAAGTATACAACTCCACTCCAAACACCTCTTTTTCTAAATCCTGTACTAATTATACAAAATGTATTCACTCACATTTGAGTCTGCACTGACACATGTTGAGATCCATGGGGTGGCATCTCTGTGCTCTAGACATTCTACCAGCCCTGCTCCAAAACTCATTGCTACTCATTGGAAGGTAAATTTGAAAATTAGAATTTCCAGCAAAGGGATTTCACACACCTTTATGTCTGCACTTAACAGAGACCACGCTCAGATCCTTGCTGGGGTTTTTGCAGAGGTGTGCAGAAACAGTAACAAAGCAGTTTCCTCCAGCCACATTTCTATAGCCCTGTCACCATACATTGCTGTAAGCAATGTCAGACACAATTGTTAAAAATCACACGGCTCCCCTTCCAAAACAAGGGTACATGCTGTCATTTATCTCTCCCTACTTGCCGCACCACAATCTTAGGAAATAAATCTTTTTTCCATCCTCAGTTTAGAAGCCATTCTTCTCCATCCAAGCAAAGCCTCACAGTAAATGACAGTGGCCTCACAGCTTCAAGGTCCTCAGCCACCAAGTGACACACAAGCATTGTTATAAAACAATAATACAACCCTTAGCCAAAATTACTTTATTTTTAAAGTGGAATAATGTAAAAAACAGGAAGCCATAAACAATTCTTTATTGATATTCTGGTTTTAAGCATCATAAAACACTTGTTTCTTTCAGCTGGGAAGAACAACGCACATCTTTGGTACAAGACAATTTAAATAAACTGTACTTTTAAGATTTGTGGAGTTTTGCAACCAAACATGGTCCTCAAACATCAAATCTATTTTTGAGCTTCTAGTCTGTAAGTAAGAGAGCTTTTCAAATTATGTTTTGAAGGCACATTAGAAAAGATCACAAAGTATTTTGAAAAAATAGTCTTACTGAAGAACTGCACCTTCCAAGTGCTACTTAAATCTGCTGTTGCTCAAAAGGCCTTTCCTGCCATGCTCCTCCACGCACTCAGTCCTAAGATGAAGTGGAAGACCTCCATTTTCTTGCACACAGAACTACAGAAATCTGAACTGTATGAAAAATGAACTAATCAGAAGCCTGTTTTAAAAACAAGTTTTGTTACTCCTAAAACGCACATTTCTAAGTTAGATTTTCCTGAGCTAATGGACTGCTTTTCCAGAACTATCAGCATCACCTATGACAGCACATGCACTCCTGGATAAGGTGGCAAATGTGGCCTTGTCCAGGATCAGGGACAGCCAGGAATTCTGCTCTGGTTAGTTACTTTCAATTAAATGGTTGAAGTTTTTAACAATACTCAACACTCTGACTGTACACTTTTCTTGGCCTACTGCTTAAGTCCAAAACATATCTATCATCCTATTCTGATGTATTTATAATTCATACTCCCTAGAACCAAAGCAGTCATTATCAAGCTATCTGTTTAAGCATACATATTTACTACATCTTTTCAAGTAACTCTAAATTCTATTTTATTATTCCCATCCATAACTCTGGTATCTTCTTAACTAATTTATCCTTGCATTCTCAAAAATACATTAGAACACGGTTAGAAAGTAAGATCTGGAAACTGCTGAGCTAACAGTGGAGAAAGATCACAGAACGAGAAGTATATTTTCAATACTGGATTAAAATCCAATTTTAGATACAAGTAGAATATAAAATATTAAGTAATCACAAGAATTCTGCTGCCAGACTTCTACAAACAGATTAAGAAAATAACTGCATGACTGAATAGCTGTCTGGAAAACATGTTCCAGAGAGTTTCTCAAGAAACTTGCTCCTACTTTATCATGTAATTTGTTGAAAGAAGTGACTTTTCCATGGTATACAAAAATAGCCACTAACAAAGATGATTCCTGACACTGTTAACAAAACAAACCCCAATACTTAAAAGCTGAGGCCAAAAGGACTGTGTGAATGAACCAGAGCTTTTACACAACTATGTCAGTTTGATCACAATTTTAGAACTTTTGATCAGATAAATTTTTCCTTTGTTTTCCATTTACAGCCATTGGAAAAAAATCAATCAACTAGATGCAGAAATCTAAACTTAAGTTTGGATATGATTGCTTCATAACAAAATAAAAGAGCATTTGCAGGTATTTAATTGGTGTAAAGCTGATGTTTGACAGCTTTCACAATGACAAGCTCAAAGTGCAACTCAAAGCATTTAAACTCAGACTTTAACCCCATAGACATCTGTGCATTACAAGCCACAGAAGGAAGGTTTCTTTCCTGAAGCAAAATATACACATAAAACACATTAAAGGTTTTTCAAGATCAAAAGCATTTGCCTCATTCTTATCAGGAATTTGTAATGGCTGTGGAACTTCACTACCGTGTGGCCAGAAAGTGGCAGGGAGCCACGTCTGTGTTATTACAGCTCCTCTCAGGCTCAGACGAAGGGAGCCACCAGAACCTTCCAAAATGCTGATAAGAACACGCCTGCCAGAGATGGCTTTAAATTACACACCATTGGACCCACAACAAAAAGCTGCCACAAAACAGCACTCCTTTGTCACGGGAGACAAAACCCCATGAAATGTATTTTTTATATTTGTCTTGGGTTGGGGATCACCAAAAGCTTGCTGCTGTTCTCAGCAGGGAAAATAAATTCCTTTCCTTAAAGGCAGCCTAATAATGACTGAGTAAGAGTCAGCTGAACAGACATCTTCACGTGCACTGGTGATTAACTAAACAACAAACAACTAATAGCGTGATCAATTAAAAGGTTCATTTTCACATTTTTCTTCATCTTACAGTAAGAGAGAATAAAATATATATACAGGACTGTTTGGTTTCCTATTAATGTATTCACCAACCAGAATGGAACTTTCTGGTTTTGCAACATCTTAATACTTCATTAATCTTCTTCAGGCTCACTGATGCATCTTTAGATAACACTTAAGATACCGTTAAGCCATGGCTTTAAGAAAAAATATTATCATTGCAAAATCTCTTTCCAGAAGTCTTCATATTTCATCAGTTACAGCGCTGACTCTCAAGCTTTAATTACTGCTACCTTGGCTCATTACTTCTCCCATCTCAATTTAACTTTATCAATAGATCAGAGAATACAGATAATCTTATTTTGCGTAGCAACGTGCATCTGGCAAAGGTGTAGCTCATTATCTCTGAGTTCTCACAAAAGCTCTGCCCCACTTGTCACATCTCTGTTTATCTCTATGGCAATCAGCAGAGCACAAGGAGCATTGCCATCCCCAGACCTACTCACTCTACAGACACAAGAGATGTTTCACAGTTCCTAGAACAGAATTCAGCTCCAAAGTCCTAAATTCACCTGGTCAGATTTCTGTGAAAATCTAGACAAGCGGCATCACTTATTTTTTTTTTGTATATGTGGTCACTCATCGTTTTCATCCCTTTATACATAATTAAGTTTAAAGGTTTGCTCTGTTTCTTTTTTTTAACATGGTCATGCCAGGCTGAATTCAGTGGGAGGAGCATTTCAAACACAAGCAACAATATGTCAAAGTAAACTTAATTTCAGGTTCCTGGCATTTCTATACGGAAAGCCTTACCCACACAGCGCACTGCTCTTCTTTTTGTCTCTGAGAACATGATTTAAGTAGATTACCCTTTTTGAGGAGTACTGAAGCTTTTTGCGTGCATGTTTTGGAGGGGGAACACTATTTTACAATCATTTAGAATCTCAACCAATAACCTACATGTAAAGAACCGAACATTCATAAACCAAAACTAGACAAAAATATCCATCTATACAGGTTCTGACTTACCATAACCACATCTCACACTAGATTATTTTGCAGAAAAAATAAACACACACAAGCAACATCAGAAAAGCACAAATACAGTGCACTACTTTTACACACAGTTCAAAATTGAACAAGGTGCCAACTGAGCTAAATCAAGCGGCATCCTGACATAAGATTTGAAATGTACAGAAATGAAGACAGGCAGAAAAAATACTCAGAACACAGCACATACTGTAGGGCAATGTTATGAGATCTATTACTCTTATCCTTCAAATATTCTCTTTAAAACTGGATTCAAATTCTGCAGGCTGCACTTCGCTTTCCTTGTAGCAAATGCCAAAGCAGCAATTCTGCAGTCAGGTAAAGCAGTGTCTGTGCTCAGTATATTCAAACTGACTGGTGTATAACTGGTACAGTTCTCCCAAGGCAAGAGCAGAAAGCACATCAGATTTCTCCCTAGGAAAGATGTAGATAAAAGGCATTTGCATCTGTCTTTTACTTTCTCCTACTGGAAAAAAACCAGAACATAAATTATGAGCTAATCTTACTAAACACAGAGTATCCCTAATGTAGAAAATTGTATCAATTTGGTACTTCAGCAAACTGGTTTTTTAGACTTGCAGCAAGAGTTCTAAAACTCTGTGGAGTCTGAACACTAACCGGTAAGTAAACTTCTAGTAATTCTTTGTTACTTTTTACGAAGAGGGGAACTGTCCCCTCTGCCTGCAAAGTACAAACTGTTGAGGTAATACAACAAACAGCCACAGGACAGCAACTTCAACACATGTTCCTGAACAAACATTACAGCAATCAAAAACATTTACAGCTGACTTCAGGAATGTAATGGGATACGAAGGCAGCCACAGCATTCCGTCCTTTTGCTTATACCTTATCCTACAGAGAGCTTCCTCAAGTCAGGCTTCGAGCCTAACAATGCCAGGTTTTATTGAAGTTCTCAGCAAGGGACAAATGTGAGTAGATGAGAGAATGGAAAATAGAAGGATTATAAACAAGATTCTTCCTCGCACATTGTGCCCTTGCAAGATGCATTCTGGCTTCCAAGTTTGGCTTCAGTCAACAGTGGCTTTGTGACGCAGAGCGCTGAATGCTCCCGTTCTGTACTTGGGAAACATCTTCCCAAGGTTTGGCTCATCCTCACTTATCTGCCTCTTCCTGATGTTATAGATCAGCTTTTCTTCATGCTGTGCACAAGCCACAGGCTCCAGGCTTCTTGCACAATTCCCATCTGTGTTGGTTTTTTGTTAGTTTTTTTACCTGCTGTGACAGGCAATCTCCACACCATTTCTCTTTCTTACCAACTACACGCTTCCAGTCTTCCAGAGGATTCCATGTGACACACACACCCCCCCTTTTAAAGGAAATAGGACAGGAAACCCAAGAAGGAAAACAAGAGAGAACACACATCAATGATCTATAAGAAGCTTTAAATCACTGAACAATTATCCAGAAAGCTTTCTTGATAATTTATTCGATGTCTGATTAAATGACAGCATGCAGTCATATTGTTGAAGTGCAACAATTATAAACCAGACAGACACGACAACATAATGCTTCAAGCAGCCTGCATGCCTCAGAAAGACACTCAGCAAACCATAAAGACGCCTACGTGTTTCTAACAAAGATTAGTGGCAAGTTTCTTACTCTGTGTCTGCCACAGCCTTTGTTCAAAAATCAATCTTTGCTTTTAATATTCAGATACGCCACCAGTTCAAACTGCTACATAAATTTTTTTTTAAAGCTATACTAAGTATATACTATATATTTAGTATTTCTCAGATATTAAAACCACATTTCAAAGGATTATTCCTGTCTCTGCACTGTTTCAAGCAAACAGTCCTATCATATGTAAATAAAATAAACCACAATTACTGTTGGTGGGGGAGCTACAGCAGATCACAGAGCAGGTCCTCTCCAGACACCAAGGAGACAGTTTCTTTGTAATCTAAACATTTCCGAATCCAAGGCAGACATGTAGCAAATAATAAAGTGACATACAAGTGAGATGAATCCACTCAGCTACACCTCAGCTCCGATAATCTGCAAAAGGATTACATGCAGGCAGAATTTAGGCAACATCAAGGAACTGAGGAAAACGGTGCTGGGCACCACAGTCCAGAAACTGCCTGACTCCCATGACCTCTCCAATGTCAGCAGACACTTTTAAAAGCAACCTAGAATGAAATTCCTTACAGTCCAAAACATTTTATTGATCCAAGTACTTCATCTTAATGGTGTTACTGCCCTCCATTTGGATGTCCGTATTTTTAAAATCAATCACAAGCTAAGACTGTCCAAATCAAGTACAGGGCAAGTCATTAATAACAGAAGTTTAGTACATTAGGATCCATACCCCAACACCTAAACTTATAGTGGTAAATTCCATTTTTATCAAGAAAAGTGGCAAGAATATTATTCAAAATATATTCTCCTTCTGCATATAAATCTTTTTCTTTTTTGGCAGGTGACGCTTGGTAGTCTGGGCACTCATGTCATTAACACTAACCCAGCAACTTGGATTCTCTTGCAAAAATGTCACCTAAACTACACTGATAATAGAACATTGACTCTTCAGGTAAGACCTAGTCTCTGAATATAAACTGTTCTCTGAATAGAAACCTAATTCTAAAACTAACTTTGAAACTATTGTTTCCTTAGCAAGAAACTAGCACACATAGTTAATATGGTTTAGCTGATAGGTTGAAATTCAAGATGCTACAGTAACTCTATTACTTGTTATACCTGCAAGACAGGTGAAATAATTAGATTTTACCATTTGCTTTTTCTTGCAGATTGCTGCAAATGGAAAAATAAAGTTGTTTGACCCTAAATAACATTACTGCTTCACAGCAAAGCTATGTGATTCAAGTGGTAGATAGCAGCATGTATTCAAATATCTGATTCAACAGCTTCTGGAGTGAAATACTCCATGACTAGAAACAGAAGTGCGAATTCTCATCCATTTGTTCCCATTAAAGTATTAAAACCAGAAATCCTCAAAACTTCACAAACATCTCAATTTCTCTTCCTGTCAACAAACCCTGACAAACATCTTGCATGAAGAAGGCCACTAAAAAGGTGAATTAGAAGATTCAGATGACAGAAGTTTAAGTGAAGGGCCAGAAAAACTTCAGTCAAGGTCCCAAGCAAGAACCAGTTAAGAGATCCACACTAACATACAAAGTCTTTCTGATAAACTCCTACATGAGTAATGTATTACATTACAAGAGCAAGGAATATTGAGAAAAGAAAGGTATCACAGAAGTTGGATCTCAATGTATTTGAAAGGCAGCTGGGCTGTTTTCACAACTGCATTGAGTAGTCAGGAATCTGAAGCAGAAGCTCAGACAGTTTCAGATTATTGCAGACTTCCCTTACTGAAAACCCCTTACGTTTGAACAAGTATATTCATTTATCTTTGACATGAAACACCAGATGCAAATGTGAGCTGTTTGAAACTGAAAGAGAGACATCTTCATCTTCACCACTTAGGTGGCCAAGTAGTATCTGATGCAGTGACTGCCTAGACCTGGCAATAACCGGGGTCCATCAGGAATCAGACTGTAAATACAGCTGGCCATCCAGACCTGCAATTATGCATTAAAAATGTAAAAAACAGAAACTGCCAGAAACACCAAGAAGCAGCCCTGAAACCATGTCAGAAGAGAAGACTGCATCATCTCTTGCACTATTAGATGGTCAGAGTGGACATCTCAGCATTTAATTATTGCATCAATGATTTAAATCTGCTTGGAAAATACACAAAACAGTGTGTATTTCACACATCCTGCTGGATCCCTTCCATCCATGCTGTCTTCCTATCTAAGAGCCCTTAGGAACCGTATTTGAGTTGTAAAGCAAATACAAAGCAGTTAGTTGTGATGACTTCTTGAAGGTGTATTGTGGCAAGAGCAGCTGCACTCCACCACAAAACCTGGATGCTGCCTGGAGCCCTGATAGCTGAAAGTGTGCAACGTTTAAGTTCACACACCTCAGTCAGCCCATGAGCTGGGAGAAGTGAGTTCAAGCTGGTGCTGAACTCCTCATGTGAAGTGACAAACTTATTTAGACACAGAAATTATTTTTATTTATCTACCACTATCATTAGAGAAAACATATAAGAACCTGCAATCTTTTTGTTCCTTTCTCATATAATAAGGAATTTTGTCTTTCTGGAAAACACTCTACGTACTTCTTTATCTGGGGAAAAACCACTCAGATATTAGATATTAAATACATTTATTAAAGTGGATTCTGTATATGAGAATCAGATGCTAACTTAATTACTCATTTTACTCATTCTACGTAAACAACCTGTGAATATGATTATATGGAGTTATATGAACAAAAAGTGAGCCACAGCAAATTGACATAATTTATACAATGCTTTCAAGAACCTGCTGAGAAGCATCCTTGCACCTGCAAGAAATCTTAACTCTTCTTAAAAACAAACTTCATTGTTGAGTACTCCGGGCCTTCAGGACATTAAAGCAGTCTCTCACATGCTGACTGGAAGCCTTGCAGCAGCTGAAGCAATAAATATTGACAGCAAGCTGGCAAACAGCAGAGAGCAGCGCTCTGCTCTCCAATTTCACCTGCCTCAGCAAAGACACAGCCTAGAAGGGACAGCACACCCACGGCCTCTTCAGCTCTGTTACTGCTGCTGTGGCCTGTACTGAAAACGTGTTTTCCCCTCCAACACTGGTGCACCTTTGAACGTACCTGCTTTTCTATACCACCCTGAGAACTGAAATTACCTCACTGCAACACAGATACACAGCAACAAAGCTCTGAGTGGCTGCAGATCATACTGCAAGAAACTTCCAGCATCGAGTTCCATCCTGTCACGCTCTTTCGTGATGCTCTGCAAGTCTCACATGAGGCCACACATTGCTTAATAAAAACTAAACAGCCAACTCAGAGCAAACACTGGAACAGTTGTATGCCAAAATGCAAGATACTCCTGACAGCTCATGAGAACTGGAATTAGTGAAGTGGATTTTAATTAGAAAACTGTATTGATGACTGAGTTCTACTTTTCCCTCGATTCTCACCTCATATCCTCTACTTTGAGGTAGGATTACAGAAGCTGTAAGGAAATGCTTTCAGACTTGCTTAAAGAAAATTGAAAACAAAACACTGTGACTACAAAATTCTGTCTTCCCACTGGGAGAAAGGGACCTTTCCAGCAATTCACTCCCTGCATTCAGACGAACTACAGATTGCTAGCTGGTTTTTAGGCAGACTCCATCCTGCTGCCAAGTTAACAGATTTTTAAACCAAGATTTGAAACAAAGACTTCTTAGTATAACCCAGAAGGCTGAGCACCGAGTTGGACCTAGCTCTCAAAACTTGATCTTATGATTTCATCTGGAGCTCATACACTTTTACCCCTGACAGACACACCTATGATTACGGGCTATGTTTAGATTTGTAAGAATTCACCAACATCCAGTGTCATCATTTTCTCCAGCACACAGCTTCACTGAGGGAGGGGTGGAGACATCCTGCACACTGTAAACATTTGCCTGCTTTCAAAGGAAGATAGGAATCAAAACAAGCTCACCCTGTACTTCTAGCAGACACCACTCTTAACATGTTACATCAACTGACACTTGTGGAGATTCTTCCTTGTAGCTTCTGGTAGATTTCCTTCCTCTTTGTCTACCACTGAAAGTACTTCATTTTGATGGTAATATCTGATTAACAACCTCAGCAAGCCTTTAGAGGTGGCAGGCACTCCCCTTTGTAAGCTTCACTTACCCAAAATAACCCGAACCCTTTAGTATTCCACAACAGAAACAGCACCACATAAAATCTTAAGGCCACCATCACCGCACAGTTCAGGAAGAGATCTGCATGCATGAACCAGATCCACTGCACAGGAATAACAACATTTAAAGCAGCACTGAGCTTTGGTTTAAACAGAGCAAACCAAGACTTCTGCTCTCACACCCTACTGCTGCCAAATCGTTCCATCTGCATTAGCTGCAAGATGTCAGCTTGGGCATGGAAAGGAAGAATTATTTAGTGCATTTAGTGAATCCTCTGATTCAAAAAATCTTATTTCAGTCAAATGGGTGCCCTTGCCTAGGTGAAGGAGCAGCCACAATATTCCTGAACGGGATGGTAATATCCCCTTAAAATTCCCAGACAGAGGAGTGATGCTCTCAGGTCTCAGTGCTTCACTCTTTTTTGAAGGAGTCCGGTTCCTTCAGGGAAAATGCTCACCATGCACAGCTGGAAGAAAGGCACTAAAGGGAAGAGCAGGTCCTCAAAAGCAGAAGTGTGAGAGGACAGCAGCAGAAAGAGTTAACATTAAGTTTGTCTGTGACATTTTATGCAATTTGATGTCACACACCACAGGACAAAGACAAAGACCTGGCTTTTAAAATTTAGTAGATTCAAATAGGCATTAAAAAGAAACTGATTTTCATTCACTTTTGAGGATTTCACCTTAAGGGAAGGTCTTTCAAGGATGTACATTATATTCTTTGGCCTTCTGAAAATTAAATCAATTAAGCACAAGACTCAGTTCTTGTAAAAAAATTATTTAGAACAGCCATGAGGAAAGGAAAAGTAAATCATTAAACTGAAGAAATACTTGTCAATAGCACTAACTAACCCACTACAAACAGGCTGCAGCTTTTGCTGGAGGTCTGAGTTTTCACTGGTGGTTCTGCAGTGTCTCAGATCCAGGCTGCTATTGAAAAACAAAATGGGAACTCTAAAGGGACCTTGTTGTTTTCATACGTCATTAACTCAGGAGCTTGTGCAGGAAGATTATTGATATTTTGAAACACTTAAAAAGACCAACCATAGCTTCTAACACAACTACACCCTGCAGGGCTAGAAACAGGACATTTGCTAAGGTACATAAGTGATGCTTTATGGAATAAATTTCAGTTCTCTATTATGTTTAAGACATTTTAATGCTGCTTTACTATGGTCATCCTTAAAGCATACAAAATCTACTGTGCTTCCTTGCAATTTTTCTGCAAACACAGTATTTACCAAAACAACAGAAATCAATAGAAAGTGTCTTCAATCTTTGAAGGAGGTCACTGGTCCATAACGAGAGTGCATCAAGAACACAATAAAAACCCAAAATCCAACAACACATTATTCAGAACAAAGTGCCTACACAGACTTCTCAACAGGAAGAGATGGAAAAAGCTGATAGCTGGAAGAGGTACATGTAAAAATCACAGCTGTGGGAAGGTGGAACCCTTCATTCCTCTGCTCAAGCCAAGCCTCACTGGCAGGACGTGGGACCATCACATCTGGAAAAGAAAGGCACTCCCAAAGCATTCAGAACCCACTCGAATCTTGCAGCCTAAGGAACGCAATCATGCAAGCCTGAGAGTGAGGAAATCCTTTAGCAATGTGTTGGTACAAACACCATGTCCCACATTCAGTATTAAAGCTGTGCTTTGCTGCTTTAGGTCCAGCCCAGGACATTTCTACTCACCCGGGCCCACAGCTGCTGTGCAAGGACCACACTGCTACCACAGAAAATGGGATCGTGCACAAAATGGGACAATGAGCGAATCACCTCACTCTCTGCTCAGCACCAGACACTGAAAACCCCTAAACTGTAAACCAAGACTGACATCACACTTTCTGCAACAAATCAGCAGGGAAAATACTAAATTTTATTAGGATTTTGCCTAAGTGAGATTATATTCCATTAAAGAGATTATCCACATTTTAATGTTGTCTTGATAGAGGACTTATGTGTGCCACTCTTCCCTGCTTATCATCTCCCAAATGGTGTCCTGTTAAATCTGCAGAAGGCATGTAAGTGACACTTTAGCTTTTAAGCACAGATGATACCAAGACATTCTGACAATATCACAGCACAGCCAAAATTTACATTTGTGTGTTTTCTTAAAGATTAAGTACCTGAGGATCAGATTGCTATTTTCAGATTTCATTTAAAATTTAATCTCTAGTCATCGTGGCAGCAGAAAACTGAACCGTAGCTGCCAAAAAAACCCAAATAAAACACTCCAAAAATTATGGTGGATTAAAAAATCCAACTGCTTTTGAATTCTGTCTCTCTTACACTGATATGCAGAGACGTTGCTGCAGCATTCCAAATTCTGAGTTGGTTACATCCCAGTTACAAACCAAGCCCTCTTTAACCAGTTTGATAACATTTTATTAACTAACAGAACTCTGAAAACATTCAGAGAAATGTTAACTTTTGAGAGCTTCTCTGTTTTATTCACTTGTAGAAGATCACATGGTTACTAGACACATGCATGCTAAATATATTACATGCTACCATGGCAGCAGGTCAGTTCTGCACAAGCTGCTTGTATTAAATTTCTCCTGTAAGTGACATTAAGAGTTTAGCTCTGCTCCAGCACATATAGGAAGAGGCTTCACATTCCAAACTACCATCTGAAGGGGAAAACTATGCCAACACAGTACTAAGTATGCCTGTGCTACTTTAACCCATTTACTATTTTAACACATACATGCAAGCCTTGCATTTATGTTACCTATATTATGAATTTTTTCAGATTCAGATTCAGAACTCCAAAACTAATGGCTTTGTCATTTGCTATGAAAATTTAAGGAAAAGGTCACACAATTATAGTCTATAATATGTGACATGTTAAGATTGATCAAATTCCAAACAGTGTCATTAACTGGGTAGGGTATTCAACTACATTTGAATCTTTTACTGGTTTATTAAACTGCCTGGATACACAGTAACTACTAGAACACATTTTAAATCAGCATCATTGCATATTGTTCTAACAATTTCAGAGCAGATGTTCTCCATAAAAGACAGTGACATATTAAAAGATCCCACACATTGTCTCTACATATATATTGACATGTCTAGAAATACACACACTGGCAGATAAAAAGCACAAACAAATCTGAGCTTTCAAAATTAACGGAGCACACACTAAAAATATTTCATCCTCCTCTGTCACGATGCTTTCCTATGTCATAGTACAAGAGGACCCCACTGCAGAGAATGCCAGCCTAATGGGGAAGGGAAGGCAAACTCTTCTAAAAGCTGCCTCTAGACCAATGGAGGGGGACGTTTCACACCATGTGTTTCATGGCTTCAGATTGGTGCCTTGGAGAATGCAAAGATCAAAGGGGAATGGACTTGATCGCCAGGGTCAAGAGAGGTTATCTGTATTCTGCTGGAAGAACACGCATCAATCCTTTTCTTTTCCTAAGCACAGAGGAAAGCCTAACTCAAACACTTACCAGTAAGGGTGTAATCACAATAAGCTTCAGCACTGACGTTGGAGGCAGAGGGAATCATACAGACCTTTGGTAAATATTTAGGCAGCTAGCTCACATAAAAATCTCCGACTGTTGCTACTCTAGTGCAACCATATCCACAGGGGGTAGGTGAAAGTTCTCACAGATCTGCCTTAGCTGCAATTGCATGTTTGCTGCAACCCAGAAGCACATCCTGACACTCTTCCTCTTGAATAGAAATTTTGTGAGATGGTTCATATTTCACCGGTCTTCCCTTTCCATTGGCTGGGGACACCTGGAAACCAGACAGAACTACCAGCAGGTAACCAGCTTACCCACAGTAAAGATCTGCTATGGGCATACCAAGAGAACAGGGAGAGGCAAAGGCTGAGCTACGCCTGGATTTTGAGCAGATGATACTCTAAACTAGCTCATTATTCAGAGTCCTCCCTTAATTACTCTGCAGAGCACACCAGCATTTATCAAATAATACACTGACTAAGATACAGAATACCACATTTTTACAGAAGGAAAGTATTATCACACTTTTAATTTTAGTCACCCAAAGGTTAAGCACCAAACTATAAAATGTCTGCAGTATGATAGTATCAGGTCTGATATATTGACCAGGTTTCATTTTGACATTAGAGCTGCTGCTCTAAGGGACCACGTTGGAGGCACAAAATCATCTCTAATATAGGAGAGACTTATTTTTTTAGTAGGAGAAACACTTCTATTAGCTACACACAGAATATGTATTCATTTAGTGTCACACATTAGCACATGATTGAGATCCTTTATCCGGTCAAACAGCGTCACATGGACCAAGTGCTAAGACACGGCAGAGCTCTGCCAGAAGCTCCAGCAGTGAATCTGGGCCATCCTTGCACTAACAGGTTTCTGTGCAGCTGCTGGGAAGAGCTCCCCACCCCCCGACCCAGGGGAGCACAGAAGCTGTCGCTGTGAAGAGGAAAGAAAAAAATCCTCCTCAAGAACCATTCTTCACCTCTGCAGAGCTGTCACAAACGTGAGCCCGGCTGAATTATCATGTTCCAAACTTGGTATTTGACTTGTTACTGCTTGAGTATTTAAGCCATCACTTTCCTATCTGCACCAGAGCTGAACCCATTTTTTCATCACATCTTATTTGATATCTTTTCCATATTGATGACTTAAGAGGTGCAAACCATTCTGACCTGCTGTTAGCAAAGTCCCAGCATTGAAGAACAGCACGACACAAGTCCCAGCACATCAGCAATATTCAATAACTAACACATACATCGGACTCCTTTCGCAAAAAGAACACACACAGGACTAAAACCAAGAGCTGCACTGGTAAAAAACACCCCACCGAAAAGTCATGAAACAACTGAACCAGTAAACTTCCATACAAAGACAAAACTAGGAAGTGGAATCTACAAATATAACTTGTCTACAGAAAACATGTTTTTCATCTTTTTAAAGAACACATTTCTGACTGCACAATTAAAAAGCAGCTTCCAAGTTTTATCAATACAGTAAAAACTAAATAAACAGTATTTCTTCTGTAAGCAAATAATATTAAGGTGCTACAGAGAAGAGTTACAGTCTTACATATCGCATGCAACAAGTTTTCACCAAGAATAATAAATACTCAATACTATACGAAGCACAAATAATCCCACTGACCTTGGTGAAGGACTTGGAATTAAATTATCTGCAGCTGTGAAGTGCTACAGGTTACTCTTACTTCAGAAGCAAACAAAACCATCAACAATAAGCAGAAATCAAAACCTACCCAACATGATTATCCATGAAAGTAGAGCTTGCATAATGTAAAACTATGCAGATGCTCTGACTTTTAGATCAGATAATAATTGTTTTGTTTCTCCAAGAGTGCTGGTACCTTATCAGTTTTGGAGCATCTGCTTTTCAAGACCCCAGGTGAAAAGAAGAAACAAAAATCTGTTAATGCAACATACCCAGCTGAGAGATCTAGAACTGTATTCATGAAAACACTAGAAGACAAACTGAAAATGGAAGATATTAAGGAAAGTAAAAGAAGATATACTTGCCAAGAGTAGAATCCACAACACTTGCTTTCTCAGGAGAAAATACACCAGCACTTTAATAGATAAATCTGCCAGAAAACTGGCCATCTACCCACCAGGAAGTGAAATGAAAGAAAGCTCAAAAAAATAGCTGAGAAAGACAGAAGGGGGTGTGGTGGAAATACTTCTCATTTACTTGCAACTATCGAAAAAAAAAAAAAATTATAGCGAATAAACAACTGAAATCTGACATATTCACTCATCCAGATCATCACACCAAAAATCACAGGCAACAGAACTTCAGCTGCTTACAGCACTTGTTTTTAGCCAAGTCACACATCACACCACACCTCCTCTACACAGCGCTGTCCTGCCCTGTCACACTGCCAGAGGACAGGACACGAGATTGTTTGTCAGCACCCAGGCAGGGAGATGCAGATTAAGGCATTTGCACAGGGTCAGCAAGGAATCCACTGTTTTAAAGGCAAGGCACCAATCTTAAATTTCCTCAATGGCAAAAATACTCAAAACAAGGCAAGGTCTGCCAATAAAGTAACGTGCTGCTAATCTAATGGATTAGCAGGCAAGTTTGAGGTACAAAAGCCTTCCACATCACAATTTGCACTTCTAATTTAACCTACAAATATCAACGAGAGAACTAAAAACAAATGCAAAAACACAGCACTTGCACCAGAAAATTATTCCTAATTTTTTATCTTGCATATTTATAAATAGCAAGAGCTGATGGAAATAGCACTTGGCAGAATACAGCCCTTAGTTAAAGGTAAGGCTTCTCGGAGTCAGGCATCCCTTCGGTCAGGTCAAATTACAACAGGTAGAAACAACCACCATCATCATCCAACCTTGATCACACCCCAAGACCCATATGCTGGGCGCTTCAGAAGCCTCTGTCACACATACAGACCAAAATTAAATAAAATTATTGCCTTCCCTGGTTTTCCCAATTTGTTAAAAGCCATCTGAGCCAAATCTTTCTTAGAACAGAGACATCAATCTAGACCACAGACAAGTTTTGGAATTGCAAGTGTTACTGAAAGCCACAAGCTTCATTGTAGTTTAATCCCCTAAATTAAATACATAAACAAGATTTCAGTTTTTTAAAGAATGACTGATTTAAATTTGCCACATTAGTCTACTTTTGAAGGTATTTCATGCAGCAACCCTTGCTAAATCAAAAAACATTAGTATGTTCTCACAACACACAAAAGATGACCAAAATCCATCTAATAAAGAAACAAATGGAACAAGAATAAAAGTTGGTGGGTGCTGCCATTTGCTTTACTGGAACATATCAAATAATTTCAGCACTGTTCCGCTAAAGATGTGAAGAAGAGCTGAGACAGGAATTCACAGCTACAAACCACACGAGACCACGTGAGAAGATGTATCCACCTCAAAATGCAGGTGCACTGCCATCCACATCTTGCTAGTGCATAATCACAACTGAACATATTAACCCAGTTTCCCAAAGCCTTAATGATGACAAATATGACACTGAAAACATGTTCTTCATTAAGAAACAGGTTTGCCCCATTTAGGTGCTACAACTAAAGAGCATTTTGTGAAATGATGGATTTTCAAGCAGTAGGGATAATAAATTAAATGCTTTCTGTGTGCTATCCTAACATGCCACTGACTGGCACAGCTACATTAAATGAGTTTAAAGGTGTCCTGTATACATCTACCTCTATACATTTATCAGAAGAGAGCTTTACTGTCAATCTAAGAGGGGATCTAAAGAATTCTAGCTAAACGAACAGACTATTCTCCCAAATTTGGACTAATCCAGAAGACAGATCTAATATTTTTCCTATTGTATACTCTTCAGCATAGTGCCCTGACAAGTCTTTCAAATGACAGTGTTATTAAGATAGGCCTTGCCTATTTCTCCTGTGCAGTACCTTCCTGGGCTTATCTATGGCATAAACAGACCTAAGATCTGGGTGAAGGATCTTCTGGTTTAGGAGATTTCATACATAAACTGCTTGAGACCAGCGAAAGAGCACTAGAACTCAAAAACACTTTTTCAAAAAAGTTTATTACAATGATATGGGTATTATCATTCCTCATTATCCAAATTACTCTGAGCAACTCCAGATCCAGTGCATCTCCCCACAGGCAGAGTATGAACCCCCGCCAGTAAGAAGGCTGAAACCAGGAACTGCAGAACAGCATCCCAACCTGTGGAGCACTCTGGAAGTCGAGAGTGGCCATCAAAGTGCAGACCTAAAGCTACGTTCATTAGATTGAACAGTGAGACGTCAATCCTTACTGTAGCTCTAAACGAGAAATGTACAGATTCACAAAGACCGCACACATGTTCTCTAAACAACGATAATCCAATTAGGTATCACTCATTTAGACAGATACATTGCTTTAATTATGTTCAAATTGTCTCCTATAGCTAAAATAAAAGTTTAGTAATTTAATTTTGTATGGGAATACAGCAGAGGAGAAGGAGACAAAGACTTGGATTCAAAAGTTCATGTGATTGCCAAAAGGGGGAAAAGACTGTTCCCTGCACACTCAGGAACCATTAAAACCCTTCAGCATTTTTTGCCAAACATGGTTTCACGCATTTTTTTTTTACAGTGCTTCAAAAGGTTTTGCTAAGGCAACTTGTGTATTGACAATAATACAACCACCACGCCGTATTATAAAGAAGACAATAGCAAGATCTGAGTAATGTGTATTAAAGAAAACACATTCACTACCATGGGAACCCTGTCAGAATACACCACTATTGCAAATCATCCACAGGAAGCTTTTCTGTGCTAGACTTCCCCTCCTAATAATCTTTCCACTAATACTTCTAAGATATAAACATTAATATTGTAGCAGGGGACAAGCACACAGGCAATGCCGTTGGCCTACAGCATTTTCATCTAAATAGGTCTAACAGACACAAGAAGACAGTAGAAAGAATTCCAGAATAAGATCTCCACCACTTACGTCATCAGTACAGCCAAGGATTTTGCTGGAACATTGACATTAATTCACTAAAAACTCATTGTAAGCACAGTTAATGAATGTGGGAGAAACCAGGAAAAAAATAAAAGAAAGAAAAAAAAAAATCCTCCACACACACAACACAAAGAATCAAGCATTACAAGAAATGTCCCAAATTCCACTGGAAGCTGACTTTATCTAAAGTAGTCTAGGAAGCTTCACTGGAATTAGTGGACCTTGTAAAGTAGTTTGTTTCTAAATTTTTAGTAACTAACTACACCACACTAAAATCATGCCCTAGACCAAGCTTTTGGGATCCACAGCTTAGGAAGAGAGGCAAGTCCCACCTCCCAGCCCGAGTTATAGTGCAACCCTATCTGCATGCGTAAGAGCACCAGCAGCAACATAAAACTCGAGTTAAACATTAAACTACACACAGCCTTGCCTGGCCACAGCCACTTACACGAAAAGCTCAAGGAATCTTGCAGCGTATGCAAGACATTCATGTATAGTTAAACTCCTTTTCTCACTTCCTGCATGGAGGTAGTGAGAAAAACCCACCTGGAAGCAGAGCTCAAACATTACCAGGAGAATTTGTTTTTAACTATGTCTTGCAGAGTCCAAATTAGTTTTTCAGTGAAGGTCTGCAATCTGAAATGCTATGTAACAAAATCATCTCTTACAAGATTGTTTTCCAGGGTTAGAGAGATAAAATACAGAACCTAAATGCATAAACGCAGAAGTTTCATTAAACTCCAGAATGAACAGTTAACAATTCAAAAAGAGAACAAACTTTCCCTAAAAAGCATTTTACTCACTAAAATAACAGAACTACACTTTCTCCTCAAAGTCAGGTTTCATTAAACTCCAGAATGAACAGTTAACAATTCAAAAAGAGAACAAACTTTCCCTAAAAAGCATTTTACTCACTGAAATAACAGAACTACACTTCCTCCTCAAAGTCAAGAGCAGCCAGTACTGGAGTGCCCCAGCATGAGACACTATTTCACTAAATAGTGAGTTGTAAACTAGATGTTGAAATCCATTTTTAATCAACAAAAAAAGCATGGTAACAGCACATAACTTCAGTGGTTTATGAATTTCAGAAAAAGTACTCTTCTACTGAAATCCAAACAAAGGCACATCTTTCAGAAAATACAGAATAAATCACATCACAAGGAACATCCTGAATGTATTGTAGATCAAGTTCTTTCCCTGCATAGTAACAAGAAACAAAAAGTATTCTAATGCCTTGTTCAAGATTGTAGCAACCACAATAGCAACTGCAGCAGAAGCTTTTCCAAGAAAGGCATTTTAAAGGCAGAGTTTACCCCTCAGAACTGCTGTACCTACAACAATCTTCATTAAAACATGCAATTGTGCCCTTATCCAAATTTGTATTTGTCTAAAGAGATGGAAATGAAGAAAGAAGATGAGACAATTACAGCAAGTATGAAACCCAGAGATACAGTCTCAGGGAAGTATAAACATTAATGGTGGGACACTTCAAGGTTTAAAGGTCTCAGACCTGAAACACTGGTAAGTTTGAAACAAGGCATTTGAGGTAAGCCAAGGCTCACTCTCTCTGAAGTGCAAGGGCTGATACACAGAGCCAGACACGAAAGTCACAAATATAAAAAACAACCCAAGGAAAGGAACACCCTTGGAACTGAATTTGTTTCCATTCCACTTGTATCTTGGTTGAAACCAAGGAGAAGCTGCTTTCTAGTTACTTTATCTGGCTGTTGTCAAATTCCTGAAGGAAAACGTGTAAATCCTACCACAGGTGAGCTGACTCATTCATGTTCAAGGTCCACTTATATCTTCAAAAATTTTTCACCTACTCCTCCCTTCCTGCTCAGTGGCTCAAACACTGACACATCTCAGTGGTTCACTGCATGAAACCCAGGCACTGGGCTGGCTGTCCCGTCACTGTCCCAGTACTGCCACCAGATCAGACTATTTTAAGATAAGCTAATCATACCACTGAAAAATCTTATAAGCCACTAAGACTAAGCAGAGGAGACCACGAAGAATTAAAAGCAGAGAAGCACAGGTAAGACAGAAGCAAGAATTGCGATCTCAGCTCTTCCAGATAAGAAGCCTGGAGGATTCCTTCTCAGGTTGCAACTCTGAATTTTAGTCTGTGCTGACTTTCTCCTGCTTCTAACAGTTGTAACAAGCACAAAAGGAACTTCACATGAAAGGCTGTTGTTCCTTACACCTTCAGAAAATTAGTCATTCAAGCTTTAGAAAAACAACACACCAAAATCTTTGGGGCTTGCTTGTAGGCATCATCTACATGCATGCAGGACAGCTACAGAAACCAACTTAGGTGCCTTAAAACAAACAGATCTGAAGGAAAATCCTCAGTTATTGAAAACTTTCTGTGCAACAAACTCATAAGTTTATCAGATCATCTTCTCATGAACGTTTCATTAAAGGACCGAATGATTGAAAAGCAGGTAAAAACTTCTTTTGAGAACTACTCAGCCAGTACCCAGTAATACTGTGGTAGGTTTTATTATGGAATAATTCGGCCCTCAAAAAAACATGTTTTAAAAAACTGGATCCGGAAAGTCCTACATAAAGCACAGTAATGAGCATCACATGGGGGAGGAGATGAGGTGGGAGCTTTAATAAATTTATTAATATATCTTAAGAACAACAAATGGAGAAATTCCAACTATCTTCCCATACACTTACAAACAGGCCTCATCAAAATCAAGATATCTTTATTTTGCTGAATGAATTCCAGCCTAACATGACATCTAGATCAAATCAAATACATTAAAAGCAAAGCAAATTAAGAAACGGAATGCAGAGTTTTGAATCACCCTAACTTCAAGCTTTATTTTAATAAAATTCAATAAAAACACTTAAGAAAATAAGAGTTTGCTGATATTAGATTAGAGCATTATCAATGATGGCATTAAAATCCTGAAGACAGAACTGCCTATTTCCACAGCTTTATGACTTACTTTTTTAATAAAAATGAGGTTTACTTGACCACAGTCTATTCTCGCTCATTAACAGCTTCTGATAATATCGGCCAGTTTCAACCAAGTGCCGCAGCAAATGCATCAATTATTTTTGAGATTTTCTGGAAGTGCTGCAGAGTTTTTGAGCTGGCAGCTGCAGAGAAGCCCTGGGCAGAGCAGTGCCCTGCAGTGACCAGAGGCAGCAGGTCCTGAGGGATGCTCGGGCACTCAGCAGGCACCTGTGCGCAGCCTGGCCACAGCTGGCAGAGCATTCAAGACACTTGGAGACCTGAAGAAAAATACACTGGAAAGAGGGGATACTCTAAAAGATCAGGGAATAACAGAAGAGTTGAAAAATTAGGGAAATGGAAATTCTCCAGGTTTTATTACTTGCAAAACCACTTCTTCACTATTACTATTCAGACTATTTTTAAACATACTTCTACCATTTCTCCAACCCATATTATAATAACATAAATAAAATGGGCTACAGAATAGAGAATAAAAATTTTCATATGCACACTCTCTTTGTTCTTCCCTCTTCCCCATACCATGCTTCACTTGCTCCTCAGCCATAGAGCTGGAATCCTTTTATCTCATGCAATCACACTGGTTATGCTTGCCTAGAGCCAGTGTTAACAGGACAGTCTACAGATCCTTTAATGACTTCCATCTCCTACGAGACAAAAATTAGATGGCGAAAAGAATAAAACAAAAAGGCAGCAATAGCACCCAAGAGGAACACCAGGTTGGCTGCAGCCTCGGCTTGTTCTGAAGTGTTTCTTCAGTGCCGTGGCAAGAGCCGATGGCCTCGCTCACTCGGAGGCTCAGGCAAGCCCCCAGTGCTGCACGGGCACGCCGGGATCACCAGAGGGAGCTGCGGGGGCTCCGCACGGGGGATCCGGGCTCGGATCACAGCCTCCTCACTCGGGGCAAGTCCTCCCCTCAGCTTTCAAAAAAAAAAAGCAGCTTCTACTTGAGTCTCTTCGTAGTCGGAACCTTTCGATCGCCTCTCCCATCGCAGCTTCTCAAGGGAATGCTTTCGTCACTTCCTGGTGCAATCCGGTGCAAGGTTTCTGTAAGTACCTTGTGCTAACACACGACTCGCTGTAAATACGTGTGACACCAACGGGGTGCACGGACTAGTTCCAGGGCATCCCCAGGAGGGAACTATGAAACAAGGATGTCACCACTAGGCTTAACTTGACGGGACAGGAGTCCAACTCCTCAGCAAAACCACAGGGGGAATCTACAAACAAAAAGAGGGACAAGAGACTGCAACCCAGGGAGGCAGAGCCGCCTCGGAGCGCGGGCAGGCTGAGGGGATCCGCAGCAAGATTTACTGCAAAGCGGCTTGGGGGATAACGCTGGGATATCGGGTTAGGTTCATCCCACCGGCAAGACACGTCTCTGTAGATAAGCCTAGGAAAAATTCAACCAGGAGTCACCAGGAGCATCAGAATGCCACGACAGTCACAGCAGTTGAAATTTTCAACTCCCCCATTACCCTGTCTCACCTCCTGAACAAACCATTAGTCTTTCAAAGTACTTTCCTCCTATTTTGCATAAGGCACCTAAATTATTCCAATATTCAGGAACATTACGTTTTAAAATCCAGAACTTCCAATCACTTGAACACCACATTTTACTAGTTTCTTGAAGATACTGAATTAGCAGTGATAAATAGAAACGCCGACCATTAGCTTTTCCCCTTTTTTAAGGAAAAAAAAAATCATTTAACAATTACGGTAACTCTTGTTGTTTCTGGCCTCCTCACATTTCATCTCACATTAAACCCAATACAAAGCCTGGAGAGTCTTCTTAAATTTCTCTGTCCTTCACTGAGAACAAGTGTTTTCTGTACGATTTTGTAGGATACAGTTGATAAAAACGTTTTTAAATTTCAGTTGTTTCAATTGATAGCTTCCCATTACTTTTTGGACAGCTACTCAGGTTAGCAGTTTTCATATCTGTGACAAAGAAAACAACAAGCACCTATTTAAAACTAAATATTATTCTGTGACATCCAAAGCCACATACTCCTCAGGAATTTTCAGGGCATTTGTGTTAATAATTACAACTTCTGCAAATCACCCGTATTCCGTATCTCGAATATTCAGCAAATTCTTACTTCCATCTACTGACCACATCTCTCTTCAGCCATCCACGAGTTTGTCTCCTTCCCCTGAAGGAGGGGGTCTAATTTAGTGCTTCCTAATGGAAACCATTAATACTTTTACTGCTGGCACTTTGTTCATAGCCAAACATCTCTCAAAGCAAAGATCTTCACATATGTTTCAGTGACAAAAAGTTAAGACACCACCATTTGGAATGTTGTTAACAAAGATAAGGAGAACAACAAGAAGATAAAACATAAAAAAACCCCCAACAACACACAAACAACAAAAAACCCCAACACTCAAACAGATGAGGATATTAAGGAAGTCTCTTGGAGGAAATCCTTCTTCTGCACTCAAAAGCTTCAAATCCCTAAAGCCAACTATTCAAGTAAATATGTGTATTACTAAACAGACTAACAAACACAATTTGACAGCCTATAGGATCAAAAATTTTAGCAGAAAGTGCTTTTCCTTTCTGTAGGCATCAAGGGAAACAAATTATCTTGTGCTGTACCTTTGACTTTCCCCTCTTTTACCCTGAAACCAAGGGGATTCTGAATATAAATTTAAGACACCTGACTTAATTAAAACCTCATACCATTACACAATAATTTTAACAGCTTCAAGGAAAAATAAAAATTCTGAAAATTTCAGTTTATTACCCTCAGTGCCTGACAAGATAATAAAAGAACAATGATGATGGAACATCCTCTTTTCTCAAACACTCTCAGAAGACTCATTGCTTTGAAAGCTTGCACTGGAAGAAGCAACATTTTCAAATTGCTCTATACACCAAATTATTAGCAGTCATTCTTGTCAGCTTACAGCTTTTAAAACCGGATGCATGCAGTCATATCAGGAAGAGGCAGTTGCTTGTGAAAGAATGATACCAAAAACAAGATGTCCCTAACACTGATAACCTCACACAATGCTTCTGAGCTATACAATACAAGTTTTCCACATGACGGTCAATTAAATACAATACAAAACATCTGGAGAAAAATACCCACTTAAAAACAGTCACTTTTTTTGATATCTGAGGGGAAAACAAATATTACAACCCTCTTCTCAGCTCTTGGACTCAATTATTGCAGATTTTGTGTGAGACAGGGGGTAAAGTCACATTATCCTGGCACGTTTCAAAGGTTTCTCTAACGGACACTGCCAGGACAAGCCTGTTGTGCCCTTTGTGACCCCTCATCTCTAGGACACGTGTGTGCATCTGAGCCTCTGAAGGTTCAACCTCTTGCTTACTCTCTTCTCTTACAACTGTTTGTAATTCTTCCATATCATAAGGGACACTAAAATACTCTCCTCTGAATTCTGTTTCTCAACTCTGTATGCCACAATCTTCAAGAAAGAAATGTGTAACAGCACAGCCCCAGCACAAGTCATTTATACACATGCTTACACAACTATATAGCTAAAAGTTTAATAACTTAACCCCCCTGAGCTTCCAAACACTAAGTGATCACAGAAAATGAAAAGATCAGGCCTGTGTATATTGGTACAAAACTCAACTCTGATCCTGACCAGGGCCTGCAAGTGTCCCTGCAGGTAAAGGATGACACATCTGCTTTGCATATTCTCACAGGTCTATGGTCAGCTTTCAGACAATAAAAATAACACCAGTCCAGTTCATGAAATCCTAAATTACAGTGTCAGAAGCAATCTGGTTTTCAAATGAAACTGAGTTACACAAACACTCAAAGGGATTTGAAATAAATGGGAAAAAAATCCTTCTTCGCCTCTCTTATCATCATCAAAGTATCACGAGCACAAGCCCATCCATTCTACACTCCCACTCGTAGGTGATCTCCGACCATGACACATTTTTCTCCGAGTCAATTAGCTTTTGCTTAGAGAAAAAGTAAAAGATGCTTTGTCATCAGTGCCTGGTACACAGACACTTAGGCACAGGCACCTTTCCACAACTCTGCTTGGCTGGTAATTCCTAGCACCTACTTTTTATCTTACTATACTTAAAATAGGCACGCAACAATTCTCAGTAACTCCGAGTGAAATCACACAGCAATGCAGAGCGCGTTTTCAAGTTTCCAGGTTGGCCCATAAGGACTTTGGCAGAATTCAAAAGCTCTCCAGGGACAGAGGCAAATATAACTGGGAGACCTACCTAATTAAGCATCACTAACATTTTGAATATAAAGTAGTTAATTCCCTGAAAAATAATTCAATTAATCACACTCTTATTAAGAGGGATGTATTTTCTTCTGATCATAGAGGCACGCTTGTACCGCTGCAACACACGGAACAAAAAGCAGAGTGCTCCTGTAGAAAAGGGTCTGCATTCCCCTGCACTGCAATTTTGAAAAAGACTGGTCACAAAATTTAGCCTGCCTTATTCTAATAAAATTCCATCCTAATTCTTCACTGTAGACTCAGATTAAGAATTAAAGGAGAAAGGAAAAGATAGATAGACAGACAGACAGATAGATAGATAGATATCTCATATATATATAATTTAAAATATTCCAAGCAGGTGGTTGTCTTGGACAGGCAGGGGTGAAATCTCAAGAACAGAGGGGTCTTGCAAGAAGATATTAATTCCTCTTTAGTATCAAATGGAAATGAGAGTATACAGTACAGGGGTTTATGTTTCTAAAGAAAGTTATACATTAAATGTAAAGAAATCTAGAAACACTCTTGCAGAACCATTAAACAGAAGCCAAAACAATACAGTTGATTTAAAAAAAAAAATCAGTGCCTTAATATGGAGGAAAAATTTCTTCTTTTCAAGTCCCTAAGCAGTAACTTGAAAGACCAAGTGTTAAAATGAGAATGCACCATATGAGGGGAGTGGTCAGTGGTAGAAATCTAGATCAGATGCTTACTTTCAAATAAACAAAGCAAAATAAATTACTGCAGACTACGAGCTCATTATTTATTAGCTGGTACTCTATCACAGAACACATGCTGGGGGGAGGGTAACTGTCATATTACACAGCTGAAGGCTGGTTCGAACTCTCAGGAATATTATTTTGTTCTCTTGCACTGGATACTGCATCAGTGACCTAAAATTTATTTTGATCAGCCACCCTAAAAAATTCCTCAAGTTTTCTACTGGAAGGTCAACAAAGCTAATTCAGGGGGGAAAGTGAAAGAATGCCTTGTGTCATCTCACAAACTTCCTAAGACACCCAAACCACCTTGCAAACATCCAGGGGAAAAACCAGCTACCTTTAGTTATCCCACATCTGACTGCATCTTAAACCAAGGGGATTCTGAGTACAAACTTAAGACCCCTAAATTAAAACTTCATACCATTACACACCTTCAAAGTCTTTATTCATTTCACTGGCAGGAGCAGAGTTAAACCCCACATGAGCACCACCTCAGTAAGAGTGACCAGTCCACTCAGGCAATCACTGCACAGGCCTTGCAGGGCACAGGAAGGCACACAAGAGAAAAAGGAGTGCTGTATTTATACTCCCTGGTTACTTCATCAGAGCTGAAGGAATCAATTCTGAACACAAAGCACCAAATTCACCCAAATTATCAGACATTTTGACTTTTGTTCCATTTGATCCATTGAAGAACACATTATTACACATGTGAAATAATGTCTTTCCAATACAATAAATGTGAAAACTTAAAGCGATTTCTGCATTAAGAAGCACATACGTTGCCACATGATGCTCCAATTAATTCAAAGGAAGATTTGTTGCAATGAGAAGGAAAAGCAGATCCCAGTGCTTTGCACGCATTACCAGGCTGCTGTCAGGACTGAGTAGGCCTAAAGCCCAAGTTTTACACAGAATATTTAATCCTTTAAAAATAAAAAATTAGGAATTTGGAGAGGTAAAATGTGCTAATGGTAATTTTTAGAAAACACATACTTTTAAAAATTCAACTAAAACCCCACAGACCTCTCTCAAGCAAGGCATAACAAACCACATTTATTACTAATTCAAGGTATCCCTTATTTAGGAAAAAAGCTGCCAAACTAATACAGATGTGCTCATTGCATAGCATTAGACGACACTACTTTCAGTACTGCTGGGGAATTAATCAGCTGGGTTTTGTCAGGAGGGCACGGCTGGGAGCAGGCAGGGGAGCAGGCATTGTTCACCGAGCACAGCGGTGCCTCCAGGCTCTCTGAAGCAGCACTTGGGCCCAGGATACACAGAATGACATCAACAAGTTATCTGAGAAACTTGGCCAACATTCTAAAATAAACCCATAAAATCTCTGCTGCCCGCATTAACCAGTTTAAGGTGAACCACACACACTTCAGCTCAAAGGTTTCTAAATAGGATGAGTCTTCTGCCACAATAAGCTGTTTTATTCTCCAGAATTATTTCAAGTTTGAATTCAGCCATGTCCTCCTCATCGTGCTAGTCCAACATGACTCAATTTCTCTAACATCATAAAATTCAATGTTCACTTTCTTCTCCATCTGTGGTTTCACGGAGAAAGGAACTCATGTTATATTACAGGGATCTAAATCCAGGGATCTGCACATAGGCAAAGCATTCCAGTGGCCCCACTCACTCACAGAGGTGAGCAGTGACCACACTTTAAACACACACTGAAAAAAGGGAGCAGGAGAAGCCAGCAGCACGCCAAAGCTGATGTATTCCCACCATCATCTGCAAATGCCTGCTCGCAAATAAATCACAGAAATGCTCAAATGTTCCAACTGGTTGAGATCAGCTCCAGGGGAAAGGAGAAAGAGCTTCATGTACACCAAGGCTGGTCCCTGACATTGAGGGATTCTTCCCATTTACCGATGATCCTCCTCTGCTACTACTGGTGGACCACGCCAACTACAGATGTAGGAAAGAATTATGGAGGAGAAAAATAACTGACCAGGGCACTGGGTTATTTTCTTTACGAAATTCCAAACGGAATGCCCTCAGTCAGAAAAGGCTCATCTCCAGCTGCCCAGCACCATTATAATCCCTTAATATCATGACAATTTGTTCCATTCTTCTATTTTTGATTTGCTGGCTTAACAAGTATAGAGTTTTAAAATATCATTTAATAATTATACCCTTTAGTGAACAAAGCACCGACATTACATCCTTTATTATAATTTATTATAATCCTTCTAAATTATGTAATTGAATAACATGTCATTTTGCACATATTCTAGCACCTCAATGAAAAAAAAAATAGCTTAAATGAGGAACTTCACACTTCTCCCCCAAATGCAAATCACTTGTGAGATAGGAGGAAAAAAACCTAAATATTACATTCTTACATGTAAATGGCATTTTAAATAATTTTAAGTACAGACAGAATAGATGACAGGAATGCTGCCCTGACATCTTTTGCACAGGTCATTAAAATACCAGATGGCAATAAGAAGACACCAGAATTATCTAACAAAATATAGCTGGCTAGTTCCTAAACATAAAAAAAAAACTTGCATAAGGAACAATTGTGTGTAGACAGTTCACATAATTAAGCTTGAAAGCTCATAGCCTTCCTCATGCTATATAAAAATTTCCCAGACTATGAAAAAGGTTTAAAATAAATACATCTACATCACCAATTCCACACCAAACCACTTTATTTTCTTTTACTGTTTACAGATTATTCCTTTTCCTTCCTCCTTTGTACTTCCCAGAACCCCTTTCCCCCACTGTCCATAATAAATTTAGTCGTTGTATAGCTATGGGACACAATGTTTTTACACTAAACAATAAAAAAAAAAACCCTCTTCTTAAATGATCTTTTTTCCCCCTACAGAACTCCAGTTTCTCAACTGTGAAATTAATCACCTGTCAAACGAGGCACTATGGTCAGTTTTTCTGAGCAATTCCACTCTCCTGGCCGCTTAGCATCTCAAAAGCAGGTAAAAATTTACTGCAAAATATAGCTCCATAAACTTAAAAAGATTCGTCTTTCCAGTCAGAAACGAACCAGTCCTTTTTGCTCATGACTTCTGCCGCTGAACACAAAATCCTGCTGGCAGCACAAGCCCGCTGTACCTTCAGCCTTCTCCCTCCGGACAAAACACCCTCCGGTTCACACACGGGGAGCGTTCTCCCCCTGCCATTCCCAGCGCACCTTCCTGCGGCGCACAACTCCTCCAACCGTTCCCACCTCCCCCTGCCCGACCCCCGGCCGCTCCCGCCGGCGCATTCCACGGACGGGCTCCCGAGGAGGCTTTTCCTGTTGGTTCGTTTCTCGCTGCGGTGTCGGCCTTCCCCAGCGACACCCAGCACAAAGGGTCCTTTCCCCGCACCCCGGGCGCTCCAGGGCCGCGTACCCCACCCTCCTTCGCTCTCTCCCGGGCGATCTCCGGGCAGATCTGCCGGCCCGGCCCATAAATGTCCATCCCCTCCCGCAGGAAGTTCTGGGGAGGCCCCGGGAACTCGCCCACCCCGGGACCCCGCCGGCTCCCCCCGCTCCGCTCCCTCGGAGCGGGATGGGGCCGGCGGGGGGGGACCCTCCTTCCTTTCCCCCTTCCCCCTCCCGCCACCCCTTCGGCCGCTGCCCCCGACCCTCCCCGAGCCTCGGGCTGCGGGAACGGCCCCCGCTGGCCGCGCGGAGCCGGGACCCCGGGACCCCTCGCTCACCGCCGCTCCCCCGCTCGCTCCGCTCCCGCCGCGGCTCCTCAGGAGACACTGACACCGGCGCACGGATACCGCGCCGCGCTATTTTTGGGAAACAAGGTCCGACCGCGGCCGGAACTACGGCACCCTCAGTATCCTTCCGCACTTCTCTCCGCGCAGCTCCGGCGGGGCCGAAGGCGCTCGGCGGCGCCGGGCAGGGGCGGGATGGGGCGGGGCGGAGATGGCGGGGAGGGGCGCGGTGCCCCCGCGGCCGGCGGTGGGGCGGACACGGCCGCGCTCCGCACTCGAGGCATCGCCGGATTACTTTGTTGGGCCGGGGAGCGGCCGGGCCTACATTCCTGCCCGCCGACCCGCCCCGGAGTGACGGCGCGCGCAGCCAATCGCAGCGCCCGCACGGGACAGCCCGCCAATCAGAGCGCAGTTGGTGGGCGGGGCGAAGAGAAACGTGGAGTCCTTGAGTGACAGCGAAGTGCCCAATCAGAAAGGCGGGGGGGAAGCGGTAGCCAATCAGAGTCGCGTGGGGCGGGGCTGTCGGGCGGTGAGCGCTCCGCCTCCCCGGTCTCGGCGGGCGCGCATGCGCAGAGCGTTGGGCCGGGTGCGCCGGCGGTGACGCACCGGGCCCGGCCCGGCCCGGCCCGAGCGGCGGCTGCGGCAGCGCGGGGCCTTTGGGGCCAAAACAGGGCTTGGAGTTAATTAAAACAACTCCCGGAAAGTGCTCCTGCGTCCTCTTGTAAACCCCCATCCTGAGCCTGCAGAGGGGGACTGCAGCAGGTACCCCCACAAACAGCTCAGCTGCCCGTGTGTGTCACCCTGAGAAAGCACCGCCGCCTCCCCAACACACACATATATATATAGTGTGTGTATATGTATAAATATACACTATATACCCTGTAGATACATTTTTATGTATAGTGTATATATAAACACAGTGCGGCTAGCATAAAGAATATATATGCGATAGAAAATGTATATGTACTATGTATATATACACTAATGTATATTATATAATTGTGAGAAATAGTCACTGATGAACAAGGACAAGATCGTAGAAGCAAAACTTTATTAATATAAAGTCCTTACACTATTATAGAATAATACTTTACATATGTACTATATATAATACATACTATATATAATATGCACTATAAATACATGTATAGTATATAGTACATATACACTATATTAATTCTGTCCTAAAAATTATATATTTAATTGTACGTATAGTGACTATATCTACTATTTAGATAAAAAATTAATATTTTTCGACTGGCTTTCTGTGAAACTCCCAGCTCTGAGGACATGAGCTCTGTCTCCATGTTCAGGCAAAGGTGGCAGTCCACTTCAGTTCCACCTCCATCCATCCATCCATCCCCACCTCACATCATCCCTGCCAGAGCTCCCATTAATTTTCCTCTAAGTAAAAAAGACTGCTCGGGAATACATAATAAAAGACATAAAATGGGCGTCTTTCTCCTTCACAGAAGGCGGCAGCTGAAGAGCGACCCAAAAATAAAATTTTGATGATAAAATGATACTTGCCAAAAATCATCTGCGCTCCACGGCTCTTCCAGATTTATCCTGTGAGATACCCACAGCCTCGGAGTGGAACGACAGGAGCCATTTCACAGCACTAAATCACTGCAAAGGGCACATCTCTAATCAGGACACCAGAAGCAAAGGTGCTGTCTCTGAAAACCAGAGATCCAAGGGTGTTCTTTGTACTTTAAAATGGCATCGTTAACTGAGCACAAAAAAAGGAGCTCCACAAAAGGTTAGGAAATAGGATGCAAGATCTGATGACAGAAACTCCCATCTGACAGTGGCCACACCATGGCATGGAAAAACGTAGATGCTCCATGATCATCCCTGAAAAGTTAACGTAAATTTGTGTTGTCTGTTTCCAGAAGTTTACCTCAAATGGAAGCTGTAAACCACAGCTCTCAGAAAAGCTGAAGTTCAGGGTTTATCATACACAGATTAGTTTGGATTTAAAAGTGCAGCCAGTAAATAAGTTGAACGGCTTCTGAAACATCCACCTTTTGTTCAAAACAGAAGTGCAAGAATAGACACTTTCTCTTGTGGATCTAATAAAAAGATTATAAGAAGTGAGAAAGACAACAGAATATAAATATTTGCCATCTACAGTCATATTTCCAATCTGATTGTTGCTGATCTATAATAATCAGGAAGATATTTTAATACAGTTTTCTTACAATTCTCAACATGAACAGTCCAAATGTAATTGATTTTTATATGAATATGATTTATTCTCTTCTTCCTCACTATACCTATCATCCATAATGCCTGTAAGGTCTATTCCTAGAATCAAATGATTAATACCATGAAATCCTCTCATGACAGCAATATGCTGAGAAGATGTTAAGATAAAATACTGAATATTTAAGTTATAAAAGTCAGTGGGAAACTGAGCAAGACACTGAAGCAAGGCCTGAGCAAGGACTTCTGGATATACTCATTAATTATTTTCAGTACATATTATTCCAAGCTGGCAAAAAATAGAGCAGGAAGCCAACGAGATAAATAATTGGTTCTAATCTGTCCTTTTCAGTGGCACTACTAGAATAAGCAGAGCATGTGTTGCTCGAGGGATTTCTCCATCAGCCTTGCAGACAATACTTGAGGGGTGCAGAGCAGCCTCCTTCCCACTGGCATGCATTCCTGCCCTGTGTAGCAACCGAGAAAAGGAAGTGCAAAATTCAGGTTCCACTTGAAATTCCGGGTGCCGTTTTCCGTGTGTGATGATGCGCTGCCACATCTGCTCCTGCAGACCCCTCCCTCGTGGGACTGCTGGGGAGTGAGGATGGGTGGTGGGGAGGTCACGGATGTCCTGATGTGTCACAATGGCATGAGTGAAAAATATCACCCCTTAGGCTGACATGAATAAAGTCACAAAAGAATTGGTGCATCAAAATCACTGAAATCAACAGCGTGACCTGATGGTGCTGCATTAGGTTCAATCTCCAGGACAATTGCAAAGGCCAAATTCACCTGGGTAATCCAAAGGGTGCAAGGCTGTAGATGACAAAGGAAAATCCACACTGGAGAGAAAAAAATGCAATCTTTGGAAGACTGTAGAAGCAGCAACATAAGAAAGCCCCAGAGAACATCACACTAGAGTGTCAATATGACAGGGGAAAAATTACCACAGGCATCTGCCAGGATCACTCCTGAGAGAGAAGGGAACGACCACTGAATGCATTTCTGCCCATCTTATGTACAACACAGAGAGTGAAAAGAGCCCCCTGAAATCTCTTCCCTTGGCCAAATAGCAGGCACTGCAATTTCCATGGTATCCAAAGAGAAATAAACTCAGAGCAACAGCAAATATACAGAAAGATATGGAAAAAAGATACCGGTGTTCTTAATTTTAACTAAATAGCCTCGGAGTTGGGTAGAGTCATCATCCAGCAGTTGTTATGGCAATAAAGCTTTCCCTTGCATCTCTATTCCAGTGCATTTCCACCCACCCATTCAAGGTATTTTGGAGGCACTACCACCAAAATCATCTCTCTACTAACTTTCAACTTACATTTTAGGACCTTCTTGCAAACCACTCCAGAGATGTACCATGGCTTTTCCTCCTTTCAAATGCTCCTTATGTTCCAGAGATCAGCTTTTTCATCTTGTGTCCTGGAGAAGGGAATTTGAGCCTCATGCTTCTAGAGGTAAATGTTACATAAAGCCAATATGCAGGACTTTTTAAATCATAGCTAAGAGGAGTAGGGGATGTTATGTAGCTTTTGCATGTTTACCAAACAATTAAGTTACCCTTCCTTCAAAGGGAAGGGGGGGATCTAAGAACAAGGTTTTCAGATCAAGGTTCCTACAAATCGCAAGCCAGATTAATTCCTAACATTGTTCCACTTACAATGGGGGAAACACTCTGTGAATGAAGATTTTGTAAAGGACTACTGATTGCAACAAAACCGAATTGTACTCACAGCATTTCAGGATGGGAACTCACATTAGAAACAAAGGAGAGGGGCAGGGGGGACTCCCACCTAGGGAGCAGGAAATCAGAGAGGAGCAGATAATGGTTCCTGGCCGTTAAGGCTTTGGGTAAGCCTGTTAACCCCGTGGTCACCTCAGCACAGACACTGCCTGTCCTCTCGGGGAGCTGGGAACAAACCCCCCTGAGCTCCCTGTGTGTGCTCAGGAGTGCTGCTGTTACACTCCTTGGCTCTGATGTTCCACTACACACAGATAAAATCAACATTTCCTTACTTTACTGAAGTCCAAGTTGCCTGACAATGCATGAATTAAATTCACTCAATCCATCCCATAAACTGCCCTCTGTAAACCACTAGTATTTCCACATCATTATATGGTATATCCAGTAATCTGATTGCCTTGGGAATATTTGTTTTTCCAAAACTTGTGGCCAAGGTACATAAGATTAGATCAGACACAGCTTGTCTAAGAATGCTGTTATGTGGGTGTACAGTGCATTTGCTAGTTTTGAGTTACAGGTAGCAGTTCTCTTTCAAACTCTTCCAGCCAGGGGTGCGAGCTCACACTTCCCTGAAGTTTTCTGCTGCAGCACTCGGAACTTTTTGTTTTGCTTTGCTCTTGGTGTTCTGTCACTGGGGGATCAACAGGGGAAATGCTGGTATTGCCTCCCCGAGGGCACGCCCGGCCTGGACCTCAGCAAAACTTGTGATATTTTATAGGTCCCCACAAGCCTCTCTGGGATTCACGCTCCTCTGCCGGGATTTTCTCACCGTTCTGCATGTTAACATGAACCAACAGCTGGGTTTAGATCTGATATAAATAGCAACATCACGCTGCGAGCAAGCTTCTTGGAAAGTAAAGAAAATACGTTATTTAATGCACTCTGACATTTGCCTTTCCTCCCCTCATTCCTAAGCTGCACTTCTGTAAACACCCATAATGACAAATGCAAAGAAGTTGACTTGTTCACATCGACATAACAAGTGCTGCCTTGAGCCCAGGAGATGATATCCAGAGCGTTTCACCTCTCCCCTCAGCTGGCAAACCCCGCACGGCGGGGAAAGGAGGCAGAGCGTGCATGGAAATTCCTGCTTCCAACAGCACTCAAGATTACAACCTTTGGTATTTTATTTTCCTGGTTGCTCCATGTTGCTTCAGAAACTTCCTGCTTTTGCCATATCTTTCCATTCATTAAAGTTGCAGCTTGCAATTAAACATTCTGACATAACATAGCTGAGATTTTTTGGCAGCAGCCTTAACCAGAGGTTTTCAGAGTTTCCTGCAGACGGCTTTAAATTTTCATATCCTCGTGAACGCTTGCCACCTTCTTTTAATAACTTGAAAAAATAAGCCTCTCTTAGGAACTTCATTGTTGCTGTATTTCCCCAGCACTCGCTTGCTGCTGTTAGCAATGTGTCGTGCACATGTATATTTATAGAGGGAGCAAAGTGTTCATATGCACTCCATAGTTTGACATCTCACAGGGAACACACAGATTGCTTAGCAGATCTAAAGAAAAATAGTTATGTTCAATATTTTCGTTATTAAAATGTAATTTTCTCTTCTGACGGCATTGTGTTATTTCACTCCTCAAAAATAATCATATTTACTGCATTATTCAAAACTTCCAGGCCCTCATCTGTTAATAATTTTGTAGCTTTATACATATTATGACTGTTATATATTGCAGCACTAAACGATTTGTATTATTTTTATGCAACAAAGTATTTCTTAGGATAAATCTTGACCTTTTTTCAAGGAGCTGGAAATCAGTTAAAAGGATTTTAAAGCTATTTGCATTTTTAAGGTGTAGAATATATTTTATAATTTGGAGAGCTGTTCAAATACTGCTTGCCATTATCTTCAATATAGATTTGAAATGTATTTTAAAGGGGGTCTTTTTAATGTTCAAACTGACCTTAAAGTCTTTTTTCTTCCAACATTACCTAGCAAATAAATTCTTAAAGGGATATTATCAATTTAAGAACTATGCTTTAGTCTGGAAAAAACTTGTCCAAGAGATTAAAGAGAAAATGGTCTTTTTTCCTGTAAGTTTAATTTCTATATTCGACAGCAGTATGTGTGGTCAGTATCTCATGCTGTTAGGAAACAAAAGGGACAGAAATAGATATAGGAGACCACAATTCCTGAAACGTTTTTGAACTACTTTTTAGAGTAGATTTGAAGTTGATGGGGCCTCTTTAAGTGACAAAAGACTTATGGAACTCTTAAAAGCGAGATAAGTTGCTCCTGACTTGTGCAGAGCACCCTCAGCTCCCTCTGCAACCAGCTAAAGCTGCTCTTAAAATGCAAGTTTAAGTGTTATTTTTTCTGCATTTTGTCTGCTTCACTTCGAACTCACTGACCAAACTGCAATACAAAAAGGCACAATTTTTAGCCTGATCTGGTGGCCTTCATATCCAGAGCCCACAGTGGCTCTGCAGGATCTGTTAGAGTGTACAAGGCACGACAAAGAAACTTCTAAAGCAGTTAACTTACAGAATAAAGTTGAAATCTTAAACTTGGGCAGTTTACAAGGTGCATTTTGGGGTCTCATCATGGTGATCGGACTCCTCAGTACAAATATGTCATTGGTGCACAGCCCATTGATTTCTTTGGGGGCACATGTAGGATGGTTGTTCTGTGTCCCACGGGATAAAGAGCACCCAGCAGCTTCCCTGCTCCCCCTGGCCCTTCCAGGTAAAGGTAAAAAAGCCATGGATTCTCTGTTGGAGTTTGGAAAAATAAGCTTAAAAATTTCCCCGGAGCGTTAACGTGGATCAAGTGGTGCGCGTTCCCGAGCTCTGAATCCGAACAGGCATTTGTTACGGGGTTTGTGGTTTTCTTGGCTGTGATTTAGGATTATTGCATACTTTCTCAACCCTTTACTAAAAATATGCTCGGTTCTTACCATGAAATGCGGCAGCACATTTGTTGCAATCTCTGAGGATGGTTTCTTATCTGTCAAGCAGTTTAGAAGACAAACTGGCACGGAGACAGCTCACCTGTTTTCTGCGGGTACTCGATGATAAACTGCTTCTCAGACCCCATTGTGGCACCAAGGCCAAGTGTTCTGAGACAAAGCTTAAGTAAACAGGTCACCTCTCACTAAAATGCCATTTCATTCCCAAGCCAAGCCAGCTGGCTTTGGACAGAAAGTTCTTTTCTCCTTGCGTGGGCAAACTTTATCGCCTTCCCATCCTTTTTCTCTTGCTGTCACATTACTGCAGAGGTGGCGGTGGCTGATAGCAGAGTGAGAAGCAGTGTTCAAAATGTGTCCAAGATAATAATGCCTGGTCCTGCAGCCATGTGTTGAATCCATCCACGTGATCTCACATAACCTAATCAAATGTCTTCCCTTTCGTTATATGAAAGTAAAGATGAACAGAGATTGAGTTCAAGTTTTTGAGTTAAAAGGAAAAGTACCCAGAGTTTTGGTGCTTGATCCTGCGTTTCATTCATCTCAGTCATAGTTTCAAAAGGTCCAAGCACATCCTCTGTTTGGAGCTTTTGAAACTTTAATTTCAATTTAACAAATCCTGTTGTGTTCCTTGCTGGAAAGAAGCGAATTTCTTCTTAGAAAGCATGACCCTCTCCCACAGGGCGGAGGAAGAAAAATAGTGTTATTTGGGAGGAAAGCTGAAAGTTTGGGATTGTGGGGTTTCTCTTTGTTAAGATGCAAGATTCTAAAATGAAAGGCCTTCAAACTTTTCCATAAAACACTGCTCTAGAAAGTCAATGGAAAATCTCTTATTGATTCAAAGATCTGACCTGCACAACTGCACCATCTGAGCAACGAGTAAGATACACAATAGGTACAGTTTAACCGGTGTAGAAGCGGCTTAAATCAGTTTTACTACACTTTAGCCAAGCTGAACTGTTCCAAACTAGGTTAAAGCCATCACTGCCGAGGAAGGCAGGCTCTGAATCTGCCGTGCCTTAGCTATACCTTCCCCTGGGTGAAGGAGGAGGAGGCTACCTCAGATCACCCTGCGTTTCAGGCAGGTATGCATACGGGAACAGCTGACACATAAAGGCTCCTTATCCCCGCACTAATTTGTCCGCGTGTCCGCAGCCATAGTTACACTTGTTTATATAACAGCAGTTTAAAAGGATACTTTCAGGGGCTGAATCCATGAATGAGTGATCTCATTCAGGTCCCGACGTGCCTGACAACTCACCGCGCATCAGCTGAGCCTCGCTAATTGACCGTGTGTGTTTGCTCTTAGCCCGTGGCCATCGGCGATGGAAGAAACCCGTTCAGATTTCTCTTTTCCCTGGCCTGAGGTCAGGCTGACACATGGAGCTCACGTTTGCTGCGGGCTAAGGACAGGAATGCTGCGCCTCCCGGGCCGCCGCTGATGCGCGGTGACTCCGGAGGGTGCTGGCACCCGAGAGCATCCCCGAGCTCCTGGTTAAAATGGGATAACGGAGAGCAGAAATCAGGTATTAGCTCAGGTCAGTGCAAGGCGCGGTGACTCCGGAGGGTGCTGGCACCCGAGAGCATCCCCGAGCTCCTGGTTAACATGGGATAACGGAGAGCAGAAAGCAGGTATTAGCTCAGGTCAGTGCAAGGCGGTTAGGGATGGATTTAAAGCAAATTGACTCAAATCACTCCTAGTCCAGAGTAAGAGAGGCTTCCCAGCCCTAGCTTAACTAAATTCAATACAGCTGAATCTAACATATATGGAAAGACTTTGAGCTAATCATAAAAAGCCAGAAATCTTGTGTTCCTTGCCCTAGGGCATGTGCATTCACTTCAAACAACAAATACAACGGGACACAAAAAGCGAGTCAAATTCACAGCTATCCCTTCAGACAGTGATCAGAGAGGGACAGAGGAAGCTGTGGAAGCAGCAGAACCTTCTCTGGCTCTCCTAGCAGGTTTGGGACACTCATTTTGGGTTGGAATCTGCTGAAGGCGACGGTGAGTATTCTGTGTTCTCTCAGAATTCTGTGCTCTGCCATCACTCAGTAACAAGTATGTAACAGCCCTAACACAGCCCTGGTAAAAGTCAATTGTGAACAAACATGAAACAGCTGAGTTTGTTTTCATTCCTTGAGCTTGATGAAAAGTATTAAGGATCAGAAGATGATAGAGGCTGAAAAGTAAATCTAGGTTTCATAAATTTTAATAACCAAAGTGTTATTAGTAATTCAATCTAGCAGAAAATTCTCTAATTGATAAAAAGCAAATAAAGCTTGATTTCCTTAAATGGCTTTACCCTTCATTTCTAGAAACCATTGCTTCCCTAGAAATTAGAGAAGCATAGCTGGGATTAGTCATATAGGGACAATTTTCTAAATCCTTTACCAAAAGGAGATGGACTTGGATGAAGGAATTTGGCCCCCTAGTTCCCATTTCCTGGCTGAGTTATCTCTTCTAAGAAATTCTTTCCTGGAGAGTGCCCGTGGGAAACTAGTCTGGATTCTTTGTGTTGTGTGAGATTTTAGAAGACTCTGTTATGGATCAGCATCCCACTAGGGAGGATACAAGATGCATGTGCACAATAAAATGATAGTCTTGCCCCTAAGCATGCTACGTAGTCCTGGCTGCAGGCTGTGCTCCAGATTTATTCCTCTGTGGCTGTTGAGAACCAAGGAGTTGTCCTGCAGCCTGTGGGAAGGAATGCAGCCCTTTCTCATGGTGGTTACTCAGCTCATTCAAGGTAAAAATACATCGTCCTCCACACTATGGGACTGTGCTGTCAGTGCCCTTTGCCGTGGCGTCAGTTTTTATCCCTGATTTTTCCCCCTCCGTACAGCACTGTGCTCACACTGCACAGTTGCAGCAGACCACACATTTTGAACACAGCAAAAAAATAAGCATATTATTATCAGGATAATTGAGTGTTGGAAAGAAAGTTGCCTCCAGCACTCTGTCCAGATTAAAATCTCAATCAGCACCATTATCTGGGAAGTATCTGCAGTGACACGTGCATGCTCTGCATCTCAGTCAGCAATCTGGCCCAAGCATTTGCAGAAGCTTTAGCAATTTCTTTAATGACCCTTACAAGTCCTCCATCTATTCAAAAGCTGAAATGCCAGTCTATGTAAGACAAAAACTCCTAAAACAGCAGATTGAAGTACTCCATGTAAATTGAGCAATTTCTGTTAACACATGTCGACTAAACCAGAGCTGCCAATCAGCCAAGCTGCTCCTCTGTGACAACAAACATCTGAGGTACTGGAGCTTGAAGTTAATCGAAGTTATTTATTTTATCATGCAGAACTAAGCCATCAGCCATTGCTCTCACAGACATGGTTTTCATCTTCCCCTTCAACCAGAGTACACATGCTTTCTTCAGAAGAAGATAAATGTTATGTACTTAGCCTCAATTTTAACCTTGGAAATTCGGCTATTAAGAGTTGATGTTTATTCTGCCTCTAGTACCAAATTATTCAGACAGGCATAATTTGGGGATCACTGAAAGAAGAAAACCTAAACCACAGCTATTGTAAATTCAAGACTAAGCACTTTTGTTCGTATCAACATGAAGCAACCAAGAACTGTAGCTAATACTGGTTTCCTCTCACCATGTCAGTGATCTGAAAAGTTCCTTCAGAGGATTATTGGTTAAGAACTGCTTCAGTGGAAGAGTAAACACCTACAGCAAGCAAAGCAAAGCCATTTCCACAGCACCATTTCTATACCCTACCATCCGTTTATTTCTTTTCTTCTGGTGCACAGTTTTGCTCCTCCATGATCAAGAGTGAAATTATCATTCAGTAACATTTCTCTGACTTTGGACGGATTCCACTGGCTGTTGATAGTGGTTGCCTCCAAAGGCCCTGGGGATGCATGTTATCCTGCATGCTCTGCGAGGCTCCTTCTGAACAATGCAGAGCTGATCCCTCTCTCCGTGCCAGCTCTCTCGTGAGCCATGCGCTGGGGTAACCGTTCCAACTTCCTTCTGTGTCCTGGAGATTTTGGCTCGAGCCTTGCTTGTTTGCCATAAGAAGGTTCCAAAATAAGAAGCACATTCATTCCTGCTCCCTTCTCTTCACATGGTTACATTTAGCCTTTCTTTTAGTGCTTTCCTCCCATCACAAGGCTGGGAGTATTTGCTGTCTTACTGCTTATGGAAATCATAATTTATGTACTGTCCCAATGATTTGCTCGTATTTGAGCTGCTCTCAGCCGATCTGACTTTATAGCCCATAGCTTTAGGTGCATCTGATGATTCCCCTTTTCCCCCTCATTGTTTTGGTTCGTTAGTTTTAGCACTGCTGACACAAACAGTGCATTTCAAAAGGCATCTTTCCTGTGGGCTCTGTTTACTCGTTAATGTGGCTAAGTGTCATCTGAAGTCCTGGGTGACAGCTCGCTTTGCTTTACATTGTGGCATTCCCATCTAAGATTTATTGTCTCTGAAGGAAAACACGGCTACATCTGTAGGAAAGGGAAGAAGAGTCATGGGAAAAGGGGAGTTGCTGGAGTTCTGGCTGTGAGGGGGACTGGGGAACTTGACATTTAGGTTCCTGCACAAGATGTAATTTCCAGCTGAACAGCTCAGGCACTTACACAGCTTCGCTTTGGCCCCAGCTGTGCACTAAGTGCAGCCGACATCTCTCTTAAGAGCCACTCACAGCAACCTGACTTGATGTGACTGTTTTGCGTTCAGTAAAAGGCAGGGGGAAAGTTGCTTTAGCAAAGTAGCTGATAGCCCACATGAACTGGATTGGAGCATTTCGTCCGGGCCACTCGGAAGGCAACCAAAGTCGCTGGGAAAATGGCAGATGACTCTGACAGCTTGCAAATGAAGTTTTCCTGGAAACATTGCACACTGAGTTGATGGCTGTGTAGCTTCTGGTACTGAATTATTGGTACAATCCCAGTTCTTTCCAACGAATCGCATTTTCCTCACTTCAGGATTAATCAACATGTCATTTAGATGTACTCTCAGACAATAAGCACTATGATATGGATGTCAAACTATTTTAGGTCAGGCAGTTTTCCATTTTTAGCTTATATATTCTGTTCGGGGACTAATGCCTCAGATTCAGAAAAGGCAAATGTCACAAGATCCGAGCAAAATCCTGATTCCACGAAGGATCAGTCAGAGTTGTGCCGTTGACCGTGATAGGGCCAGGATTTCACCTGATGGGTCTGTTTTAATTAAAGCTTCTTCCTGTTCAAATTATGGTTCTATCTGCAGTAACTGAGACAGTTACTCAAATTCTTCCTTTTAAAATGCTTCACTGCACCATGACACTGCCTAGCACACAGTTTTTTTGCTGTGGATCCTTAATATCTTAATGTTTCATTCTAAGATAACCAAGACTGAATTTCAAGTATGTACTTCCATATAAACATCCCTGCTTTTCTTGTACACTGCGTGTGTACATATGCACATATATGTACAGACACACACACAGTGCTTCCTTCATGAACATTAAACAGTAATACAGGGTGAAATTTCTCATGCAAAGCAGTCTCCGAAATTGAGACGGTAAAAAATTTTAGGAATAAAAAAATATCTGCTCATCCACCTAGCTAATATGTACATTTAAAATGGAGAGAGCCTTTCATCTTAGTTCAAATTGGACACATGTAGGTGCCTGTCCACCCTCAGAGCTCAGAATTCGACATGGACCATCAGGTGTCACATTGTACAGACATTTTCCTGCAGAAACTCGCAGAGCCAGTGAGGACGGAATTCAAACCCTCCCTGTCCACAGCGAGTCCCTGCCATCCAAAACAGAGGAGAAACGCTGGGTATGCCTATGACAGGGAGAGCCAACTGGAGGCCCACAGAATTTGGATGCAGCTCCCAAAGCAGTTTTCCTTGGCCAGGAGGAGCTGGCTGGCTCCGAGGCCGGCCATGTGCTGCTGCTCCTTGTGCTTGGGGCAGGGTGCACAGGGAGCTGTGTCTGCCTGGTCTTCCTGGGCTCAGCCAACCCGCCCAAGCTGGTAGTAAAAACGGCTTTCCGAATCCAATGCAAGGTATCGATCCTCGTATCCCGGAAAAGCATGTCTCCATGCTTTTCTGCACGCAGAGGAAAACTTATTTCACTCATGGTCTGAGCTGGCCAGGGCCCTGAGCTGAAGCTAATATCCTGCCTCTCAGCAGGCCACAGCAATTTGGGCATGTAGCACATTAGCTGCAGCTCCATGGCTTCTGGTTCTCTTGGCCAGCAGCCAGAGTAAGCTCGTATCTGCCTTCAAAAGCCCATGCAGACATCGCTCAGGAGCCTGGTAGTCAGACGACCTGTGACAGGAGTGGAAAAACACTGCTCCTGCACAGTGGGAAGCAGGAGTGTACCTTGTGCTTCACAATCTCTCAGTGTCTTTTCCGAGTGCTGGGGACCTTCACGTCGGAGCACGGTTGCCCAGTCTGACCAGCCAGGCCTAAAACTCGGTGAGTCCTGCCTTTGCCAGTGTGTGTTCAACGTGCAAATGCCCACACAGCAGTTCATGAAGTACCTGCCTGCTTGAGATTCGATCACTCTCAAAACCCTGCCTAATTTCTCGCATTAAGCCTCCTAATCTCCAGGCTATCATTCCTTTTTAAACTGCCCCATTGATTTAGTAGCCTCTTTAAAAGGAGCGTTAAAATTATTCCCCCTCTGCAACACTGCTCTGGTTCATTAATTACTTCACATTACCAACATAAAACTTGTAAAGCAAAAGAAAATTGCAGCTCTGACTTGCAAATGCTCTCCCAGTTCCTGCTCCCAGGTCTGGGCACTGGCTGCACGGGGCAGTTCCAGCCCCTGCCCTCGACGCTGGCTGCACAGACACACTCGGAGCCTTTCACTGCTCCAAAAATCCTGACAGCACCACTTCGTGGATCAGGGCTCTCTGCACTTCACTCATACGAAACAATCTGAATGAGAATCAGCTTTTGGGGTCATTTTGGGTTCTTCTTATACATTTTCTTTCCTCTTTTCTCAAAGAGGAAGAAACCACATGGCCCTCTGGTCTCTCTCCTCAGCCCTGCAGAATCGCTCTCCTGTGCACACGGGGGTAAAAAGATGCATTTTGTTTCAGAAATCTGCAGATAATACAGATTCAGTGATGGCTCTCCTCATCTGTCAAGCATAATGAGCTGGGCAGGAGACAACAAACATCAGAACTGCATCCCCATTGATTGTACCTAAGTGTCCACAGGGGAGCAGCGGGGTGACAGCTCTCCCAAGTGACGTTTCTGCCAGGTGACACCTCTCCCATGTGACATGTCTGCCAGGTGACACCTGTCCCAGCTGGCACACTCCAGGCCCGGCTCCAAGGAGCAGCAGTGCTGACAGCACCTGAGCCTGACCCTGCAGCAAGGAGAACACGAACGGGAATGGCAGCCTGCAGCGCCCAGCCTGGCTGTAGGAGCTGAGCCACTGCTCCACATCCAGCCCATGCACGGGGAGTTCTCCCTCCAGCTGCTGCAGGAAGCCTCAGCAGCAGCACCAGCTGCAGGCTGTGCTCCAGGGCTCACCCCTGCCTCCCACCTCAGTGCTCCATGGTCTCCAGCTCCCTCCCTTCTACACCTCACTCTCCAACCCGGGAGCTTGCAGAATAAAGTTGTGTCGACTGACTGTTCCTCAGCCCTAGCAGAAAGGGAACAGCAGAGCGATCATCTTCCCGGTGAGTCAGTGCTTGCTGGAGGATGCATGACTCACTAGTCCCCGCACGGGCTGCCTCCCTCCTCCCCCATCGCTGTGCCTCACCTCCAGCCTCTCCTGTTCCAATCCCACCTTTACAAAAATCATCTTTATTCATTAGCCCTTCCTGCCGTTACCTTCTTGGCTACGAGAAGCCTGGGGACAGGGAAAGCTTAGCAGTACTCCTTAGAAAAAGGTGCTACTCGTTTTCAGCACTCAGGTCGAGGTCTGCTGGACCCACAAACCTGGCTGCAAAGGGACTTTCCAGAGAAGCCTATTAGAAACAGCAATTCCCTGCTCCAATACATCATTCTGGGATGCAGGCAAGATCCCAGTGTTCTTCAGCTTGCCCTCCAGCCTGTTGTTATGATTTCTCAGGGGTATTTCTGTTAAGAACCCGCTCCACTAAGAAGTTATGAACCTGGATTAGGGAGAAGCAGTAACTGCTGATTGAACCAAGAGAAGAATCAATGAGCCAGTGTTAAAAATCAAGGAACAGAGTGCTTTCCCCCCATCAGTTCCAGTGCAATGCTGTTCACTTCTTGCTTCCTGACTTTTACAGAGGCCTAGTTATTCTCATCTTACCCCACTGAGCTAATTTTCCTCCCAGAAACAAAGTGCTGGCTGCTTGGGATCACAGCAGGAAGGAGTCAGGATTTTATACCACGAAAGGACATTGGCTGTAATGCAGAAATGGGGATGGGAGAAGCTGGTGACCTTTAAGAAGGGAAGAAAATGGAGGGTTCTTTTACCTTTTAGGACCTGCAGAAAATAAAAGCATGGAACTTCTGCAAATATAGGCGTGTGGGCTAGTGCTGGGTGCCAGATCTGCAGCACAAACATGCCAAGCATGGACTCCAACCCAAGCAGGGCTGCAGCAGCAGCAGTGAAATCTTTTGCAGCAAATGTCGTGTACATCTGCCGGGTGAAGTGGGAAGAAGAGCCTTTACCCCTTTGTGGTGGGGTCCTCAATGGATGTGCTGAGCTGCAAAAAGGTCCAGAGAAAGTTCAAGCTCTTGCTCCTGCCTCCAGGTGTGAGTGCCATGCAGACAGTGATCAAAGTGATAATTTGCTCAGCTATGAAGGTGATCTCTCCACAGGGAGGGACTTGCCCTGCCTCAGCCCACGCTGTGTTTTCCTAGGAAAAAAGGCAGCTCAGCATCCCGTACTCTTTGGAACATAATATCTTTTGCTGATAATAATCACACATTGTCATCATGAAGGGCAAAACTTCATTAGCCAGCCAGGCCTGGTTTCTTTAGAAAATAATCAGAAAACAGCTAAAACCCAAAAGCCTCAGCACATTTGTGTGACTTTACAGCGAGTTTTGTGACAGCCTGAGCTGGATGGCTCATGCCAGTTCCAGCTCCTACCACAACACCCGACAGGGCAGACTCTGCTGGTGGGGGACCCATAAGAGGACAAAAGCCACAAAATCAACTCATCCAACCCCAAAACTGGGCAGTGGTTGCAAAGGAAGGGCATAGGGTGGATAGAGTGATTCAGAGAAAATTCCTCAGCTTTTTAAAACCATCATTGCCCAATGGAAATGCCAAAAGAGTAGCAATTCTGCTTGTTTCTGTCTTGCAGTGAAATCTTTTGCCTGGAGCAGATCGGGATGAGCTCGTTACAGGGCAGCATGTATGACACATCCTGGCCACAGCCTGAGCGAGCAGAGGCTGCTCTCCTCGGGGCAATCCCTGCCTCTCCCTCAATCTCGTACAGCTCCACACACACAGAATAAGGCTCGGTATAAATAACAGCTCTGTCTCCCCTCCTGCTCTCAAATGCAAGCAATTTAAATCAGAAGCCTTTCTTACAGGGAAGAGCAGAAAGCCAGTGTTTTGAAGCCACTTTCTTCTCACTTGTTAACATTAAGCCCAGCCTTCTGCTCATAAATAATGCATATAGCTCTTTTTCCTCAATTACACAGTAGTGTCAGATTCCACACTCTGCCTTCCCAGAGTTACTTTCTGTCTCTTCTGGAGACAGCAAGGCCCACTTGGATGTCTGCAAGAGCCACAGACTCATTAGACTTGAAGAGGATCCTTTCCATCCACCAGTAAAAAGACACACAACACCTTTGTCCTGGAGTTTCGGTAATTATCCCTTGCTGGACTGAAGTGCTGGAGAGAATGTGTTTACAGTAAACAGGTTTTGCCTTCTCCCAGAATTCGTGGTGCGGAGTCTAAGTGCACTCCAGGATGCCAAGATGAGCTGGGCAAGAGGGTCACTGCACAGCTCATGGGCTGGAGTGCACGGAGAGGAGAGAGGAATTAATGCTCCCGTGGGCCGAGCAGGGAGGCAGAAAAATCATGGGGAATTCAGTTTGTCAGGTGTGTCAAAAATGTGAAAACAAAAGAAAACAACCCCTCTTCTTCTCCTGCCCACCATCTTTTTTGATTAATTTAAACTTGCTGAGATGAGAAGCCAAGATTTCTGCTTTGCTACCAACAGCTTGCTCTCTATAGATACTGACTCATTACTGAGAGGCTGCCTGTCTTTATGCCTTAAACTAGGCAGCCAGAAAATGTTACACTGAAGTATTGCATGCTATAGATTGACAACATTTAAAACCTAGATGGCCAAGCTACTGATATAATTTCCATACTCATTAACCATGACATCTCCAGTTCTCCCCCACAGCATTCTGTCAGATTTAGCCAGACCCAAAACCTGTCTTAGCTGCCAGAAATCATTTCTTTACTCCTCCATGGATTGGCATCGCCTGAATGTGCTCTTCCCCCTCGGAGCAGAAGTTTACAGAAATCCCTTTCCCGTTCCCCAGCTGTGCATCCTGCCTGCCCTGCGCGCACACACGCTCTGTGAGCTGTCCACAGCCGTGCCCTGTCTCGCTGGCGAGCTGCCTGCTCACAAGCTGCTCCAACAATTGCCCTTGAGCACAAGCCAGGGCCAAGTCCCCTCTCAGGAGTTCACGCTCCGTGCGAGCTCTAACACGATCCTGCTGGATGGCTTCACCCGCACGCTGACATCGACCTCCTAGGGACCCCAGGTTTGCTGATGGCACCGAGCTCCTGAGTGTTTTCCAGGCTAATATTTGCCAGGTTGTATTGTCAGAGCCATCTCACACACCAGCAATCTGTCAATAGCAGGGTCGGGCTTACAAATGCAGTGTGACACGGGAATGCAGAGCTCTGGGAGTTCTTGGTATGAAAGACTGCTTCACACATGGTGTGACACTGGAGAGCAAGCACAGCCACGGGGACACAAGGTGGCTGCTGGGCTGGGCCAGGAAGCCTTATGTGGGCATTTTGAAAGGGAAGAAGTTTAACTGGTGGGCGTTAAAAGGGTGAGAGGCCGCGTTTCCAAATAACTTCTCTTACAAGGAGAGTAACTTTAGCCAGTAACAAATCCTGCCTGTGAGCGGGAAGAGCTTCCCAGGCTCCTGCCGCACACAACCAGGGCAAATGCCAGAGTGTCCGAGGGCAGGTCACCCTCAGTGCTTCACAGCTGAAGTACCATTTGTGTAAAAGCTCCATAAAGACCGAGAAAGAAAAGAGAAGACGGAAAACACCTCTGTGCCTCCAGGCTGGAACACTCACCTGCAAAAGGGCACGACTAAATCCTGGCGCTGGCACCGCAAGCATTTGATGAATGCCACCAAGTGCCACAGCATCAGCGGGCAAAAAATGTTCTCACCCACCTCGTATGTGTGGGGAGAACAAATGACGCCAGCGCGGAGCACGGAGCTCACACGTGCCCGGGGTGAAGCCCTGGCCGTGCTGCCTCACAAGGCATGTCCCTGCCCCAGCGGAGCAGAGTGCCCCTGGCACCTCTCACGTACCACTGATAACTGCTGGCTGTCCCCGCACGGGCTCATCCCAGGTCAAATTACCTTCTGCCAGTGTCGGTGCGCTCCGCTCACGTCCAGCAGGAAACAGGGGAAAGATGCTTTGCTCTACATTGTAAAGCTGGAAGAATGGAAATACATGTTCAGCTTAAAAATCTCGCTTGAAATATGGAACTGGTCCAAACGCTTCAGATTGGAGCAGCTCAGAGGAACAAAGAGAAGTCTTTCCAACAGACTCGGAACCCAGTCAGGAACAATGGGGCTCAGATTTAAAACACAACCCAGAACTGAGTTCTTGCAGTTCCTGGAAAATATGAGTGCTGGACTGATGCATTTTTTCATTCATTATTATTATCTCCCATGGACATTTATCCTGATCTTAACATCTTTATTGTCCACATAGAGCAAGTTTCCTCTCAAACAGAAATGAATGTTCCAGTAAATTTCCTTAGACAAAAACACAGAAATTAAACAGAAAAAAAGAGGACCCCTTCATAACTTTTTAAAAACCATACACTTTGTGTTGTGATTCAAAGTGCTCTTTGTTTCAGTAAGTATAAATACTGAATTTTACAAAGAAGAAAAAAGCAAAACTGAGAGGAACAAAACTCTTGTGTCATACATGGGTTAGGTAACAATTGCAGTGTTAGTTCCAGGCTGATTACACCAAGAGGCAAATACTAGGTAAAGTCAGGGTTGTTATTTTGCCTCAAGGACAACAGATCTGTCCTGAACTCTGCAGTCAATACCTATAAATATTCTGAGTGTTGTCATAAAATTTCAAAAAACTTCGCTATCAGGGACACAAATATAAGACCTTCTGCTTTAGAATTACAGCAGAGTTCAGTTAGAACCTACAATTCACTCCTTAGAAGTGTGAGAATCATTTTGCATGCAATTCAGCTGATGCAAAAGATCTTTTTGTCTGCATCAGCCTTAAACCCTTTTAGCTGAACTCATTAGCAGTGGGGACAGGGAGGACCAGTGTTATCTAAAAGCCCTCTGCAAGGGAAGTTAGAGAGGGAGCAACGGCCACAGAGGTGTCAGGGCAAGGGCTCTGGACACCTCAGAGCCCTCCCTGCCTCATCTTCAAACGAGCCCCAATAAATCAGCCCTCCTGCAAAAACGCTGTGTGACCTCTGGCGAGAGCAGCAGTGCAAAGCCACATGAACATTTCCTTTTATTATCGGTAAATACTCTTGAATTGGTTGGAATTGTTCCTGCCACTGATATCGCTGATCTCCGAAGAGATAAACACAAGCTGATTGATGACTTGTCTGCAAGATCTATTTCAACCACCCCCAGGCAGGATATTTTCCATGCGGGTAATAATAAATCTTACTATTGGATGTCATCAAATGAAAGAAAATTACTGTAAAAATAGGCACAGTTATGTATTTCTTATTATATAATATTAAGGAAGATTTTTCAAAGATTTGAAGAGCTTTCATTTACATGCCTGATTTTTTGGAATGTAATCCTTTTGCCTACATTTAATATATATATTTTTTTAGAAGCCTTGTAGAGTCAGGCAATGTAAAGAGACTCTCTCCTCAAAATAGCCTGTTGTGTAGTCAGGTCTGGAAGGTGAGATTCTCATCATGGTTGAGCCCGAATAAGAACAATGATGTCCTTTCTCAACAGATACCAGGGCTGCCTTTTACTAGCACTTTTTGTGTCGTATTTTCAGGTATCACTTGCACCATTTTGTTCATTTTATTTGCAAAGGAAGCAAATGGCATCCTTTCTGTCAGTTAATAGAAAAGGTTTGAGGGGAGAACTGTCACTCACTCTTATTGCTCCAAGTTATTTTCTAAAAATGATTGTAGAGTTCCAGCGAAAAGGTCTCCCTTCATTATGAGGGCAGCATTGAAAGTGCTCCTGCCACATTATTTGTGCCAAGAAATAAAGATCTAAGCAACTTTCTAGGACCTGTTACACACAATGAAGCCAATGCTTTGTACCAGGGTGCTGCAGAGGAAGGAAAATGTGCAAATCCAAACCTCACATTCAAGATGTAAGCATAAGAAAAAGAGCTGTGAAAACAAGATTACAGGTGATCCACTTACCAAATGTTGCATTCCACCATCATATTATCTGCACAGAATCAAAAAAAACCCTTTGTCCCCAAAGGCAATAATCCAGACAGGGAAAATGTGGAGATACGAGAAAGGGGCTGGAGACAAGAATTAATCTGAGGCAACATTTTCCTGCTCTCTCTGTCCTCAGTCTATGGAGGCCACGGAAAATTTGGGCTACAGAGCCTGGGGAGAAAAGTGACAGTGAAAGAAGCAACCTGAGGGAGAAGCAACAGCGTGGTAGATTTGTCCTATGTGACCTCTCCTCTATGCAAAATCGACTGCTCCATCGTGGGAGCAATTTGTGAAGAGCAGAGATGGTGAGGAGGACAAGAGAAGGAGAATGAAGAGAGATGGGAGAGCTGTGCAGCTTGGAGGGACTGCAGCAGCTCCTGAGGGATCACAGAAGCTGCTGGCCAGCAGGGTAAGTGGATGGTTCTGTACAGACTGGGGAAAGCCAGGCAGGAGTTCACAGGCAGTGGAAGAAGAGTCTGCTATTGCCAAAATTCAACACAGCCACGGATCTCATGAATGGAACAGCAACACATTGCACAGTCATTAATTTGGGGGTGTAGAGCCCAATTAATGAGACCAGAGAGGGTGGTAGGGTGGTCAGAAGCATCCTGGTCTAGATATTCCTATTCTAGACAAGAAAAGCTAGGGACAGTTTTGGAGCTGCCCAATTAAGAATCGAAATCTACCCTGGCTCTGAGTGTCCAGGCAAACCCAGCAAATATTTCTCCTTCATCAGCCCTGACTAAAGAAAGCTGTGAGGAGATCTCTGCTTGGAGCTCAGGGCTGGGAGACAGAGGCACTTCTCCGAAGCCTTCAGCACGTGATCTATAGGAAGGAAAGAAATAAAAGACTTTGGTTTATTAGTTTGTTATTCTCCAATCCCAACCATTACAGGACAGGCACTATGTTTATGATGGATTCATTTAGAGAACATTTTCTCCCTGCTCACATAGCTGTGCTTCAGACTGAAGGCAAAGCTGTATGGGGAGGGGGATAAAAGCTGCAGACATTATTCAGGACCATATACAACCCAGTACTTCAAAAGTGCACACAAGGAGACGAGCCAGCAACGAGGAGCTGGCGTGACCTGTAGGAAACTACTTTCAATTTTTCATTGTACCACAAAGTTCTCCTGCAGCTTTGACGAGCCCCCCATTGCAAGGTAAAACTGTGAGAAGAGGACAGGAAATTCATGAAGATTCACACAATCTGCCATTTACTCTTCCAACAAGCAATTTCTGTGTTCTTGGAAAGGCTTATTTTAAACTCAGCCTGAATAAAATTATTCCCTGACCATCTCTGAGCAGCTCTCCAGCATCTCTGGCAAACACCAGGTTTCCAGGTACCACTGTTGCCATTTCACCTGCAGTTCATAGCACATCGACCTCATCTCTAATACACATGTACAGTCAAAATCACTGTGCCCACAGGGACCAATTTATTTTTCCATCACCTGTAGCTCCCTTCGGTTTCTGCAGGAAGAAGCTGGCAGCCTCTAACAAGGAGTGTTATGAATAGCGTGGTAACGCCTTTCTTCATCCCTGTTAAGTTTCTCATTTCATCTTGTGAAGTCAAATCCTGGTTTCTGCAAAGTCCCTAAAACAACCTACATTGATTATAATTGGCTCTGCAGTTGGACTGCATGTACTTTATCTCCAGTTTTGCAGATTCATTGCATACTACTGCTGTCTCCCCACATTTGGATAGTTATCCCACTGCCATAGAGGTTGTTCTGGCAGCTGGAGGTTGTGACAGTCCTGACACAATACACAGGAGAGGTCCTTTCAGTAGAAAAGTTTCCTTTCAGTCCTGTCTGACCAAGAATTATGGCTTTTGCCTTGTCCCAATCTACGTATCACCCCCTCTCTCCCATTAGGAGCTGAGGACTCAGACAACTGCCAAACTGCATGGAAAAATCTTGGTGCACAGAAGAGGATCTAGTACCTCTGGGTGGTTTGTGATTTGTATTCTTTGTTACAGAAGCCAGTAAAAACAAGCCAAAATATCAACTTATTACTTCAGTCAGACCATTTGCATACAATTTGAAAGCACAATAATTCTGAATCCGTGTCTGAATCCTGATGTTGCTGATGTGTAAGGAAAAATACACCAGAATAATATCCAAAGAAAAATGAAGCTTCACATCAATGGGCCAAGCTAATTCCATTAAGATGGATCAAGTCGTGGCTGCTGAGGATTTCAGCATTGAGGCACCTTTGTGAACCCTATGATAAATTTGATCTGTTTCAAGTAAAATCAAAGCCAAGCAAGCTTCACTGGCATGAACACTCCTCACATTTCTCCTGCTTCTGTTTGTAATGACCGATGTCCACGGCTCACTGGGCTCAGGACAGGTGCTGCTGCCCAGCCCTGCACCCTTGGCACTGTGCTGTCCATGGGCGACCGGGGTCACTTCAGAGAGGGAACAACCCCAGTGTGGACCAGGGCACTCTTCACATGTTGCTTCACTGGGCTCTGCTGAAATCCCAGCTCTCCAGAGTTGCACGGGTTCGCTCCCGAGTGTTCTATGCTCTCGGTCACAAATGTATCACAAGAGTGCTTCGCGCAGGTCTCCTGCCGCTCAAGCATCCCCTCCCGGCATTATCGAAGCGCTCCCGGTACAAACCCTCTGATAAGCAGCACATCCAGCGCTATCAGCAGCGCGTTATGAAAGGAATGTCGCGGCAAAGCGCTGCCGAGTCACAAGACAAAAACCACCCCGGTGTTTACAGCAGGGTAGGAAATACCACATTAAAATAAAAGCATGACAAGGGAAGAGCACACACGTTGGGGTGGAAAGAAATCCAAACCACCCCTAAGCTCCTGGTTCCTTTGTCATCGAGTCAGTACATTACTGAGAAGATTTGTTTGGAGCGAAAGGCTTTTTGTGAAGCTTTATCTTGGCCTCTAGCAGACAGAACTGACAACCCTGAAGTGGCAAAAACCACTTGCCAAGTGCCACATTCAGCGAACAAAGGAACCCAACACCATGCATGGAACAGCAAACTATCAGCTCCCAGGGGGAAGTGTCATTTTCACATCCAGTTTGCTACACCAGAGTGGGAGAGAAGCTCCAACTGTTTTGAATTCATGTGTCAAGTCAATCACAGGAACAGATAATATTGGAGTTATATAAAATTTCGGAAGGAACCCCCACCCACCACCTGTAACACTCACTCGCCACTGTCAGAACAGTTCTGTAACTGAAGACAGCACCAAAGAGAAGTTGTCCTTACGGCTTTCTGCACAGCAGATGATGGGATCATTACAATTTATTCTACATATGAACTGAGAAAGAGAATAAGTGTTTATTTTTATTCCCACCAGAACTGTATCTAAAAGTTTCCACTGGACTCTGACTGTAAGCGCTACTTGCTTGATTTTAGTTTAAAAAGTTTTGCATCTTAACCCAAACCCTTGAATTTCAACAGGAAGGAAGGAAGGGAGAGAGGGAGGAAGGGAGAGAGGGAGGAAGGGAGAGAGGGAGGGAGGGAGGGAAGGAGGAAGGAAGGCAGGAAGGGAGGAAGGAAGGGAGGAAGGAAGGAAGGAAGGAAGGAAGGAAGGAAGGAAGAAGGAAGGAAGGAAGGAAGGAAGGAAGGAAGGAAGGAAGGAAGGAAGGAAGGAAAGAAGGAAGGAAGGAAGGAAGGAAGGAAGGAAGGAAGGAAGGAGCAGACTGCCCTACAGATGTCTTCAGCCTTTTTTGATGCTGTCCCCCCAGAGGGAAACCAAACCAGACCTGGTTTTGTTTCCTCCTTGTACCTTAACCAGACCCTCCAAATGGAGGGATTTCTGTTCACCTGCAGAGGTAGTGCTGGTGTCAGAGCTGGCAACTGAGAAGCCAAAAGCCATGTCCAGAGGAGAGTGGTGCCAGGACCTGGACACCGGAGCTGGGGATGGTCTCAGACATTCTGCTGGGCACTGCAGTGCAATGAGCTTATTCCTGCCCACACCCAATCCAGCCAAACTGCATTAACAGGAGCTTGGACATGCACTGAGGAGCTGAGCCTCTCCAACTTTTCTCCACAGAGGATTAGGAGCTTGCCTAGGGTAATTTCTGAGCCCTGGCAGAAGAGCTTTGTGTCAACAGTACCTAAAAGCATTCTCGATGCCATGTGCAGAATCTCAGGCTCCCTGATGCTGCAAGTCTCACCCCTCGACCTTCCCAAGAGCCCTCCTCCCCTCCTTTGTGCACACTCAGGGCTAAACCCAGGGACTCGAGTTTCACCCTCTGCTGTGTGACAGGACACCAAGGAGGGATCACACCTGCCCTGATTTCCCCATCCACCATTACCCAAATTAAAGCTACGCCAGCCCTGTCCTCTTTCACGAGCACCGAGTGAGAGCAAAGGGAGAAAACCACAAGGGGAACAGATGCTGTGGTTTGAAGAACAAGAGAGAGAGAGAAAAAGATATCATTGCTCTCTGAAAGCATCCAGAAATGTTCCTATTCAATTCATTCAGGCCTACACAAGATCAGGGAGAGCACAGGACTACTGTGAGGAAAATCTAGGTCACATATGATCACAGCAGCACAGCTGCCATCATCTCAATGGCCATGTGAAGTGAGGACTGCAGCAAGGACCTCTGCTGAAGAGGGGTTTTTTTTTTTTCAGTCCTGTTTTACAATTTCCCCTCATTAAGGTGTATTTTCCGGCAGGGCTGTGAGTACATTGGGTCTTCAATTGGGGTGAAGGATTTAGCTATAAATCCCAAAAATGATTCAGTCAGTGGAATTTCTGTAGGATCATTTAAATAGTTTATAGGCTGCCAGGCAGGATTTTAACCTTCTAACAGTGACAGGAACAGTGTTACTTTCCTGTTCTTTTGAATGCCAACACATTTCTTAGTTCTCTTTGTTTCATATCTGTTGTGGATACACATTGCTCCCATTTTCATTAAGGAAACAGGAATCTTATGCTGTTTTAATACACCTGTGAAAACTTCTTGAAATCCTCTCATTCAGTGCTCTCTTTTTGTTAAATACACAGGTCAAACCCTGTGGTCCCTTCTCCCCCTTCAAACAGAAAAGTTAAAATAAATGCATGCACACACAAAAAAAAAAAAAAAAAGAAAAAAAAGAAAAAAAAAAAAAAAACTAGGACAGCACAGCCCCAAACCATTATCTTTTTTCTTTATATTTAAACAGGCCCTCCAGCACCTTCTCCTCTCCCTTTTTCCACACCTGAATAAAGCCAGGCAGGATCTAAAGCCCAAGTACTGAACACTCCTGCAATTCAGGAGATTAGAGGGAAAGGACAAATGTTCCTGGGTGCCATGAAGTTAAGCCAAGCATCTTGGAGCAGCATTCATTAAGGAGCTGTGCCAAAAGTCCTGGCGCAGGCAGCTGGAGCAGGAGCAGCTGCGGCTGGGGAGCAGAGGAAGTTCTGCACAGCACAAGGCAGGAAAATAATGCACACAGGGAGCTTTTGGTGGAAGTGAGGATGTTACAGATAAAGCATTAATAAGGACTTGTTCCCCAAAACAAGCAGCCCAGACAGCAGAGCAACAGGAAGTCAAATCACCTAAGAGCAAAGGGACTGACTCACACCTATTGTGAGACCTGGCCATTCATCTCCCAAGGTTTTCCAAGCCTGGTGATGCTGCAGCCCTTTCCAAGCCCTGGGACCAGCACAACTGCTTCCAGCCTCAGGGAAAAGCAGCGACACTCGGGGCTTGGGGCACGGACTCCTTTGAGTCATGGCTGCTAATTATGTAACTCAGTATGTGTGGAAAAGACAGATATTTTAATGCATGGCAGTTCAAGAGCAAAGGCTCATCTCAGTGTCTTAGGTAATATGTCCTTTACCAGGGACTAGAAGTACGATCTCTGCTATAATATTCAAAAAATCTGACATGAAATCAATCCTGGCTGGAGACTTTGGGTGGTAGCTGAGCATGGCAGCACAGCCCCGCTGCCCTGGGTCAGTCTCTCCTGTGGAAGTTCAGGGGGGATTCCAGCGGTTCTTCAGATCCTGAGATTTGGGGGGACTGGATGAAACCTTAACCTGTTCCTGGCTGCCAGGCTCAGGTTTTGCAGGCAGCTGAGGAGCCTGTGTTAGCTGGTTCGAATTCAGAATTCTAATCAGATGAACCAAGTAACTTTCAATCAAATTAGGAGAACAGTAGGGTTTGTTCTTAATCCACAACCATTTAATCTTCCGACTCATTAGTTGTGCACAGGCTCTATGAATATGTATATCTGGAAGGGAAAAAAAATGTCTTTGACCTTGATGGGAATGATAACACACATCTCAAGTAGGTGTGAGCTCACCTTCCATCACACTCACTTTATTATGTAGATTCAACAATTCCTATTGCTCTGAATCAGGGTACCGAGCAGTTACAGGCAATCCCGCAGCCAATTAGGGTCCTGATGAACCTGGAATGATTAGCACAGTATTTACAGCCAAGCTGCCTCCTACCAATTTGCATGCAAATAAAAATATATGTGTTTTAACAGGCCATTCTAGGCTATACAACCAGGCTCCAACAACTGGGGTGAGGAAGAGAGGAAACACATTCAAAGACAAAAGATTCAGAGCAGGATTTGGTTTAAGATCTTGAATATACAGTTTCAATACGTCAGTGTCATTCCCGCAGTCCCTAATGAAAAACTATTCATACGATTTATTTTTTTAAAGAATTTAAATCCACATACAAAAATACTTAGCCACACTATTTCTAGAATGAAGATCTCAGCTACCAGGAACATTTCCTCAGTTTAAGAAATTATTCTATACCGCTAAGAAAAATAAACTCATGGGCAAGTTCTCTGAGTTTCATCTGATTTCCTGGTTTATACTTTATTTCTCCTTTTACTGAAATTAGTGGGGGAGCTTCCTTTGGCTGCAGCAGAAGCAGGATTGCAGAAACCCTGTCTGCCTTAGGTCTGTTTTGCTCCTCTTGCATTCCATTACAAAAGCTCCCAAAACTGACCTTGACACTTGTCCACACTTCCTGCAGCAAGAGCGGCAGGACTTGTACTGAAGTCAGTGGGAATTAGGCCCAAGTACCTGATGCAATTTGGGCACTACACCTGGAAAATATTTCAGTATGAAACATTTGTGAAGCACAGACACTGGTTTAGGCTAAAGCCAATCCTAGGATCAGGGGCTAGGAAAGAATCTGCCTCACGATTCTAAGTAGGACTGCTCTTGCCAAGTAGTGTAGCTCTCACTCCAAGTGNCTCACGATTCTAAGTAGGACTGCTGTGTAGCTCTCGCTCCAAGTCTCCCTCTGGAAGCTGTAACAATGCTGGGGAGGGATTCAGGAAAAGTCATCCCCTGTTCCCTTTCTCACCTGGGTTTTCATCATAGAGAAGACCAAGCTGTCCCATCAGAGTGGTCCAGAGGCAGGAAATGGGACAAACTAAAGAACACAGCAAGGGAAGGGGCCCTAAACCCCAGTCAGACATGAAAGAACCCAAGCAGGACCGTGGCAGGGGACTGCAGCCTCCTGCTGCCTGCAACAGCTGTAAGGATGAGAAGCAAAATGTGGATCTCTGCTGTGTGAATACCCAGGCAAAATCCTGCTAAAATGGGGAGTGCAAGGCAAAGAACCCGCTGCAGACTGACTGGCAGAATTAAATGAAGGGCTTATTTACTTTTGCCTTCTTCTCCTGTTCAACCATTCTGTTTTTATCTGTTTGCTGTCTCCATTGTTGTTTATTTTAAAAGCCCCCACGGACCAGAATTCCACTCTTGTGACGGAGCCCCTGCAGAAGTATCTTCTTCCCTCAGCAGCAAAGCGAATGCCAGCTGAGAAGGGGCTCCCGCTGCAGAGGCAGCGCTGCCCTTAAGTGAACCAGCATCTACACGTGCAAAGCCTTCCCTCCAAGTGGGGAAGACCTTTTAACTTGACTCTGCCCGTATCAAGGGGATTAAGGGTACCATTTAACTCAGCCCAGCTTCTCAGCTAACAGTATCCTTGCACGCACCTCCACCGCTCTTTGGCAGCTCCGCGCAAGTTCACTCGAGCCAGCTCTTAGGGCTTTTATCTTTAAAGCCAATGCAGATAAAAAGTTCAGGAGGCCACGGAGATGCAACCTAAAGCTGCCCCTCTAAAGTGGCAGGCTCCAGATGAACGGGGGAGCAGCAATAGCTGGTGCCTCGGTGCTTTCACCGAGGGATCCCAGCCAGAGCTGGCCCTGCCACGTCCGCGGCAGGATTTGCCCGCCCAGCAGCATCCCAAAACCCCAGCTTCTGAGGAGAATCTGCTCACAAACATCATCTGTTTCCAAGGGATGGCTTGTGCTGGGGTGAAATGAAACAAGTCCAGTTGTTGCGTTTCTTTTTCCCTGGGGAGCAGGTTCAGGCCAAAGAAATTTAACCGCTACTCAGCTGTTTTCTGCTGACATCGCTTGCATTCCTCCCTCTTCTCAAATAACATTTGGGACTCCCTGCCAGACAGTGCAACTTGATATATGCCCTGATGATAGAGGGTGGAGGGGAGGAAAGTACATTGGCTAATATTTTTCCATTACAAATCTAAACGACCCAATCTACAGTTTAATCTGCAATAAAAACAGCAATTTCTGAAAGCTGGGTCACTGACTTGAGGCCAACACTTGCACCCGAAACCTTTATCCGCAGATCACTTTTAAGAGGTTGTGATAAAATTACTATCAGTGCTATTTCCAAGCTACAGCTTTTGAAGCCACCCAACGGATTTTGAGCCCCAGACTCCTGGATCTGGAGACAAGATGTGACTCTGCTCGGAGCGGTTCAGCTGGCAGCGGTCACGATGCCAACAGCCTCATTCAACCCCAATGAGATTTTTCCTTCCCAGGTACCTCAGAGATCCTTCAGTATTGAAAAGGATGGTTTGCCTTTCATGAACTCGAGTCTCGGTGGCTGCCACCAACGGAGGAAAAAGCCGGCATTTACCACACAAGGGTTTTCCTATACTAATGGCAGGAAATACCACAAATACCAGGATGAAATAAAAACCCACAGCCCCTCCAAATGCCACATGAATTAGCAAGGTAAGGGCTTAGAATTTCTGGTATTTAGATGTCAATGCTCCTCTATGTGTTTGGAAATTCGGGAGTTTATTACTGCCTTTTATCCACAAATAAAATTTGGCTATTTTTGCCTCCTGATCACAACAGCAGTGCTCTCAGTATTAATATATTTCAAAAATACGCAACGGGAATGATACGTAGGAAAAGAAGAAAACACAGTTTTGGCTGTGCCTCTGCTCTGCAAGAGAGGAAAGACAAAGTCCTTTCCTTTCTGTGGAGACTGAACTATGCCTGCATATTTGGTCCATTTACTTTACCAACTCCCTGAGCTTCTCTCCCAGGGCTGGGAGAGCAAAAACATGAGAAATTTTACTCCAACGTCAGCTGGCCCGAGGACAAGGAGGACAGAACCCTCTGAGGGAAGGCAGTTCCCCAGAGGCTCACAACTAAGAAGTATTTCAGCTGTAAAAGCTTTGCTCTCCCCGTCAGCATGGCCGTGGCTACTGGACGTGCAGCTGGAGCTCAGCCCCTGTGAGCTGCACGGACAGGGACGGACAGACAGCCCCTTTCATTCCTCACACCCCAGCATCAGTGACCATCTGTCTGGCTGTACGTCCTAGAGATGGAGTCTGAAGCCTGGTGCAGGCACCACAAGCCTAAATGTCCTCAGGCTAAACAAAACCCTTAGACCACAGCAAGTTTCCACTTTTTCTATTTACTTCAAGATTTATCACCTAATCTAAATGATACCAGTACCAATCTGATTTATTCTGTGATCACCTCTCACTTGGTCCAGGGGTCAAATACCACTGGAGCATGACAGAATGTGCCAGCAGTGAGTCCTGGGTCCACCCTGTCCCCTTACAAGTCTCTGAGGGCCCCTGCTCACGCTGCCAGAGCCTGCTGGCCTAACCTGATACAGACATTGCTTCATTCCAAGCAGTCACTAAAACATCTCTTTGTAAGGGATTTCCAAAGTATATTTATCACGAGGTGTTCTCCAGTCCTTCACCCCTATGGGGACATTCTTGGAACAGCCAAAATTCAGTTCTCTCTATGCTTCAGAGTCAGGAGGCAAGTTAGTTGGCTTGGAGCTTCTATGAATAAATCAGCTCTTAGAGGGGATGAAAGAAAAACGTGACAGAATTTGGTCCTTCTCATTCAAAAGACCTTATCTAGCAGCAGAGGGAGCGAGGAGGGCAGATTCACCTTCAACATGATAATCTCCTGCTAGCTCTCCTTACAGCATTCCCAGCTCCTGCCCTTCACTGGATGCTGAGCACGAATGTAGGAATGAATCACTGCTGATCTTGGCAAAATACCAGTCTCCCTCCCTTTGCTCCAGCTTGGAATAATCCCAATTTTCCAAACGGCTTCAGTGAATCCAGGATTTAAGTTCAGCTATTAAAAAGTAGCGGGAACCCATAAATCACAGGCTTTATATCAGTGAGCTCTTTGATGCATTTAAAACAATTACTGGGGAATATATGATCTTCCTAAAAATAACTATTTACGTGAACACCAAGAGAGAAGCTACTGTCAAAACAGAATACATGGACAATCCCATCTCCACCCTCAACCCTGAAGGCAGGCACGAAGGCTCTCTTCACTCTATTTTGCTGCTCACAGCTGTATTAGCATTGATAATATGCCGAAATGACACATGCTTATGATGATGTTAGAGCAGCACAAAAATTATGCAGTAAATTAATGTATGCGGCAGATTAATGTATGCAGTAAATTAATGTATGCCTGCTTTCAAGGCCAAGAGGGTGGAGATCACCAGCCCATAGGAGGTCATTTTTTTTGCCCATCATATTGCTCACAAAATGGCTTGTAATTACAGACTTTTACACACCAGGCTCAATGGGGACATTTCATTCCTGCCATGGATATGGACACGGGAATGCTGGATCAGATGGAAAGAGCTAATCTAGAAGCAGCTCAAAGAAGAAAGCAGATTAATTCATTCAGCAGTCCACACCTTGCCAGAAATTTTTACCAGCAGAACTTTTCCAGCCTGCAACCCACAACACTGCTCTGCCATATGCAGTTTTCAGCTTCTGCTGCTGTTGTTTTCAGGTTTCCACTAATGCTACTGGTCTGTCACCAGAGTGTGACAGGGTCTGTGTAGCACACGGATGTGGTTCCCACAACAGCAGAAATGGGAGTTGCCATCTCTGCTGCACATGTGGTGACAAAATATGACTTGTATTAATTAGGTTTTGGAGCAGAGAACAGGCTTTTATCACAGCTGCCTCACTGAAGAGATTAGAGCACAACTACCACCTGACCCCAGTCAGGACAGGGCAGGAAACCACACACCAGAAGTACATCAGCTCCAGGTCACAGGAAGCACCTGTGGCACCAGATGCTGCTCCTGAATATCTGCAGTGGCAACAGGAACACGGAACCTCTCTGCTCTCACCAGCTCTTTTGCAAGGAGACAGGGCCAACTCACAACTTCCACCACTGAGGTGACTCCTGTCGTTAAACCCATCCAACCTGCACCTCAGCTCCAAAACCCACCCCATCAGTGGTGGTGTGTGGTGCCACAGAACTGCTCTGGTGACCCTACAAAGCAAATCCAGTGGATCCTCCAGGCTGCAAATCCCTGCTGAAAGAAAAACCCTGCCTCATGGATGCCGGGACCACCGAGACACTCCAGCCGGCAAGGAAGGCTTTTTCCACAATGGTTAGAGCAGGCTGGGACAGGAAGAGGGAGCTCTTCCACTGTCCCCTGCAGAAACCCAAACACAAGGACATTCCTGAGTTTTGTCCTCTCCTTCCCCATCTTTCGTCTTCGCTCTCACAGCACCGGATCCCTTCATCTTCCTTTGCTGCTGCTTCCACCACCCCTTCCCCAAGAAAGGGCACACTGCTGCCGAGCTGGCGGTGCTGGAATGCAGCGATTTGCACTTCTGAGCATCCCTGATGCACCTTCCCAAGGCTTGCTCTGTGGTCCTGCTGGCAAGAGGCTGCCAGGGAAAACAGGCTCAGAGATAACCTGGTGGGATCCAGCTCCAATTGAACACAAAGCTGGGAGTAGGATTTACTGCACAGAGCACTGAAAATCTTTGGGTTTGGCTTCCTCATGCATCAAACTCTTGACTCTCTGCTCTGTGTGCACGAGATGAACGTTATTGGTACAACCCACTTAGGAAATCTCTGAAAAAGATTCAGCCACTGCAGCATGATGAGGGAAGATGTCTTGATTTAAGAACACAGACAGTACTAGAAAGGGAGAAAAAAAAAATAAAAGGGTCCCTTACTGTTCTGACATATCAAAAGGAGACTAATGAACCACCAGTTCATAGAACGACCCTGCTCTTCATTTCAGAGCCAGGCTGGCCTTTTGTGTTAAGGACACTGAATAACAAGAGCAAGAACAAACAGAAAGAACCCTTTCCCCCTGCCCAAAGTAAATCCTGAAATGAAATAATTTAAAAACTACACCCTTCTGCCCTACTTTAAGGTCCACATAAGAACAGATGAAAAGTTTTGTTCCATGGGCAAAACTGAATCAAGGCTTTTGATCCTCAAAGATCTCTTAATCGCTTTGCACATCGGTTCTTTTCATTATTTCAAACATACTTGAAGACAGACACTTTCCTCTCTCCCTTTTTTTCCTCTTTTTTTTTTTTTTTTTTTTTTAAAGACTTCTCTGTGTTTGGGCCATTTCCCAGCCAACTCTGTCAGGATGGCAGACAGCTGTTTGTTCTTTACTCACTGTGAGTTTCAACATATACACACGTTGATCTGCATTAGCAAAGTCCAAAAAAGCAGGATCCTTGCCACCAAAAGTGTTCTAGCTCACAACATCCACCTCTTCACCCTTCTGCTGCTTAAGAAAAGTTCCAAGGAAGATTATATGCTTCTGGTTAAAAAAAGAAAGTAGTTGTTGGTGGGATGATTGCTGGGTTTTTTTAAGGCTCGACTCAGAATTGGAGTCTCCATCACATCAAACTGAACTTAAATCAAGGTTTCTCAACAATTTCATGTCTCTGCAATTCCAGGAAGTCAAATGCAGCAACAAATCACCAATTCTTAAAAAAAACACAGGGATAGAATTTACATTAACCCAGGGCATCTTAACACCCCTGTGAGATAAATCCAGATAACTGGAGGCAGAGTTTTCCAACAAATATATGTACAGTGCCCTTTGGATTTTTATTAAAATCCTTATCCTGGTCTTGCACTCATCGCCCAGCTGAACAGGCACAGACGTTTCCTGAAGTGAAGACCATGCCCTGCTTGTGCAAGACTTCACAATGAGCAGGCTCCCAAAAATTAGACAACAGATTATGGACAGGAGAGATGGGAGGTGGAGTGAGAGTTGGCCAGCTCACGAGCCATGAAGGGGGATGGATAACATCAAAAACAAACTCCACCTGGAAAGCTGCATGTAGGCAGCAGAGCAGAGCAAGTTTAATGCGTTCGGAGCCTGAGGCATTGTTTAGCAAGTGGGTGGATGCTTTTTGAGCCAACTTCATCTACCCAAATGGTGTCAGAGCCATTGTAAACTGCCGTGTTAAATTATGGTCACAAAGCAATCCGGAGCTGAGGAGGGCCGGCAACAAAAGGCTGCACAACACAGAACAGGCACATGCCTGGTTGTGCTGCAGGAGGCAGGTAATGGCAGCACCTGCTCTGCAGGAAACCTTCCTCACCCTGCAGGCACCACAACCAGCCTGAGCCCCCCCGGGCTGGGGAGGACACCGTCTTCATCTGATCTGGGCTACCCCAGCCAGACTCCTCCAGGTTTTCTTGTCACTAACAAGAGGAAAGAGTCTTTCTGCTGGGTGTCAAAAGATCCGACTTGGACTTCTGCATGCAGCTGTCAAACAGAGCAGCCTCCATCAGCCTCCTCTGCCTTCACTCCTCTCTTTTTTCTTGCATTTGTCCCCTAAAGGCGGGGGAAGTCTGTAAATAAATACAGTACCTAGCCCCACACTGCTCGTACTGATAGCTGAGCTTTCGGATTCGGCCACAGTAAAGCAACATTTAGACCCTGCTCATTTATTCCACTGCACCAGATGAGTCAGATGAAACACAGCTGAGACCACACCGGCCATCACTGCCCCACAAACCACTTCACTGGCCTCGAAGGGAGATGAAAACCCCAGATCCCTGCCTGACAAGTGTCCTGTCTGCAGCCCTGGGGTGTCTGCAGGCCGAGAGCAGTGCCCAGCCCCAGCCCACACAGAGCTCACGGGCACTGGACACGTCCACACGGCCGCAGGACAGAGCAACCCCGGGGGATGAGCTTTCTCCTCACCAATTCTTACAAGCAAACCACTGCCCAACATAACAAGCACGTTTTCCAATGTTCACCAGAGCACAAAGCTTGACAAGAGAGGGCTAAAAGGAAGCGAGGGATTCGAGCCACCTCCCGAGCAGTTTTCCACGATGGGAATGCCAGACGTGGGCTGGCACTGGGTGTGTGGCAAGAGAGAGCTGCTCCTCAGGGCCTCCCTGAGGACACGGCTCCCTCACCTTCACGGCCCTGGGGTTTCTCACTGTAGGTGCCTGACATTTTGCAACACCTTCCTGCACCTCAGTCCCACATCTGTCAGAAGCCACAGCCAAATTCTGCACTTTGCATGGATTTCTAAATATTGTACCTACAGTGTCCTGCTGCTGGCAGGGTAATTTCCAGTTCTGCCCTTCCCAGTGCACATTCTAACATTAAACTTTATTTTACTTGGCAGACAGAGCTCACTTTTTAAGCAGCTGTGAGCAAAAGACCCCTCAACTGACGTAAATAAACATAGTTTTATTTTTAATTTGTAAATTAAAACAAACAACTTGTGTTCCAGGCAGTGCAGTCCACATCTACATCCATAAAACCCCATACAGAGCAAAGGAGACCTTCTGGCCTCTCCAGTGCTCTGAGAAGTGCCTGGTTTTACCCTTAATATTGCACACTGATAAGGACAGAAAACTTCTGATAAATCTCCGAGTCCTTTTTGCATAACCCCCTGAAATCTGAGGCCTGCTGTGCAGACTACAGTTTCCACTGAAACAAAAGTCCAACTAAGCAGGAGATAGGAATGAAACATAGAGCATAGGTTTAGACTACAGAGAGCTGAAACTATGGAGTAGCTCTGACTGGATTTTGTCCATGGTCTTATTCCTTGTGTTGAGGGCAGGCTTGTAAAGACCACATTTGGGACCTAACCCCCAGCAGCAGCAGCAGCAGCAATCTGCTGTTTCCCCAGAACAGCAGGTCTGAACGCCCAGTAAATTTTTATCCCCATTGCTGATGGCAGTGGTTTTATTCCTGACAAACTGAAACCACTGAAGCCCAGCACTAAAACACAAGCTGGTCACAGCTCAGCCAGCCTGGCTCCCTGGAAACACAGGAGTGACAGAGGCAGAGCGTGCAGGCCTGGCGTCACCGCCGCCACTCCACACACAGCTCCAGGAGCAGGAGCGGCAGATGGAGGAGGATTGTTCAAATGGCAGAGCTGGTCCTTCCTTCGGAGACATACAGCTCTAGCAACAGAGGAAAACAACCAGTGAGGAGGTTTGAGGAGAGCAGTCCTGGAACACGTGAGAAACAAATGGGAGGCTGAGCAGGGGCTCTGGAGCTTTTGTTGTTCCTGGCATGGCAGTATGTTGGATACACAGGGTCTTTTTCAAGTAGGACCAAGTTTAAATGAAACACCTGATGAGTGAATATTTCAAATTACATCCTCAAGGTAGAGGAGATAGCCAAAAGCCTGGGTCCTGCAGTCTCTGGCACAGCACAGGTCTCTGCCACAAAGTAAAACCCAGAAGGTGAAGATGCACCAAGCATGCACAAAGCTTCCAACCTAGATGTGCCCACACATGCTGCTGTACTACAGAGAGATGCCAAGAGCAGAGCTTTTTGAGTTAGAAAGGCATACAGGCAGGCAATGAAAGAACTTCAGATTTGTGCTAAGTTTCCTTAGCATATAAACTATATCTACTATAAATATACACACGATTTATTTATATGTAGTAAAGGCACAAGGGCTCAGGAGCACTTGGCTCAGTTTGAGTTTATGTCCCTCCCACAGGCTTTCTGCAAAGGTTTAGGAAACCTTCTGCTCCTGTCTTCCTCTGGGTTGGGTTGTTACATTTGTAAAATAAAAAAGTCAGTCCTTCACCTGTTTCTGGTTCAGATCCACTTGCATCAGCATTGGTACTGATGGAGCAATTCAGATCACTAATTTCTCTGTAAGCTAAATGTTGGTCCTAGTGCCACTGGGCTGCCATTCTGCTACTGCTCCTTGAGACTGATTTGGGTTACTGTGACTGGAGGGAAGAAGAGAAAATCACCCTGCACATTCACCAGCTCAGGATATCATGGTATTCTGAAGCTGATCAGTGCAACCGGGTGGGTTGAAAACAGCTTCACTGTGGAGTTTGGAGATATGAGGCCAGAGTTTTCATTAGTGCCTCCTGTGGATGCTGTAACTCAGAAGATTGTTTCCAGTACCTCTGCCCACCAGCTTTTCCCAATTCAGCCCGTTGCTTGTGGGAGATTTGTGCAAGAAGCCAATCTGCTATTCTAATGCAACTCAAAGCCAACTCCTTCAGCGGACAAAATACAGTCAGAGCAAATTTCATATCTGCTTTCCCAAGGTCCCTTCTCTCAAACAAATAAACAACAAAAAAAAAAGTTTATTTTTATAGAGCTTGGCTTAAAAAGCCAGACTTGGAAATGTACTGAGTGGAGCAATTCTCCAGCACCACCCAAAACTAGCCAGCAAAGGAAAGCTCGCCAAGGCTGTTAATTTGACGGCTGGGGGGGAAACGAAACCTATTGCTGCCATCTGCACAAAGGAAACAGAGGCAAAGCAAAACCCTGCTGTGTGAGCAGAAAGAAAGGTTCAGCATAGCAGAGACAACACAAACCATATGAGACACTTGTTAAACCCCCTCCCTGCTTCTTTTTCCACCACTAAATGCTGCAGGACAATGATCAATCTATTCAATAGAAGCTTCAAACAAGACCCCCAGGACCATCAGTGGTGCAGGTCTCTGTTTTCCTACAGTTTCTGGCACATTGAGGCCTTGCTCCCTGGTAAATCTTTAAGACAACATGAATAGTTTGCATACTCTGAGCCCCACAGATGGTTTGGATCTAAAGACCTTGTGCAGACTGCAGTGGTCACGAAACCCATCCTCACAGCATGAATTTGGGATGCACCACATTTTTACTGTTGCTTGTACTGCTCAGTTTGTGAAGCAGAATAAACAAGTGAGCTTTTAAAAAATAAAGGCAGTTTGTAAAGAGCGTGATCTACTGCGAGCTCTTGGTTCAGCTCATTTCACCCCAAAGGTAAGCGTGGCTGTAGTGTGGGCTATTGTCCAGGTGAAGAAAACCTCTCCCTCAGTAATCCTGCTCTGGTGGGGGTTAATCTGCAATCACCTCTATCTGTGGCCCGGGCCCCTACAGCTGCACCAACATCTTGGGCTGGAAAGCTGGCAGGAATACCTTGGTAGTGCACCAGGAGGCTCTGGGAATTTCATTACATTTTCCACTCACCCAGCGTGTCTCCGGAAGGCCATCTACGGAAGAGAACAGAACCAGCGTGTTGCCGCCCAGCTCTCTGGAGTTTCTCCTTTCACACCCACTGCCAAAGCACAAACACCCTCACCCCAGGCCAGATTCTGATCTTCTTTATACAGCAAAACCCAAAATCCACTAATATCAGGTACAGGCTCTTGCTGCAACATCTACTGACCAGCAATCCCAAGGGGTACAAGTCCTCTCCTCCTGCCTGCAGCAGAGCTGAGCACTGATTCTCCATGGCTTCCAACTGAAGTTACAAGAAAAACACCACATCCCAGCACTGGCCTTGGAGCAGAGGGACTGGCACCCCCCTTCCAGGCTGGACAGAGACTCCAGTACATATTCAGGCTTGTTGCAGCCTGTCTCTCAAGTGACACTTGCAGTGGTGCCGTGGCAGTCCAGCACTTTTCACTTCAGCTTTGGAAGAAGCTGCAATTCGCAGAGCTGGCGGGGGCAAGGGGTGAAAAATTTATCAGCTCTGCAGTTCGTTTTAGAGAGGGCACACACAAAATGCAGCTCAGCTGGATTCATTCATCTCCTCATCTGAGCAGATGTGAGGATATCCGGTGACCTTGTTGAAAACAGACTCACCTGGAGAGATTCAGAGATTTGTACCGAAACCAGAGTTCTTCCAGAGAAAAGTTTGCACTTGGTGATTGCAAAATTCTCCTTGAAAGCAAAAAATCCTCCTGCAAATAACAGACCACCAGCAGGGTCTCACACACAGAGGCATCTCTGTGCTCACAGGATACACAGAATTTCCATAGGAGCCAGAAAGAGGAAGAAAAGGTGTAAGACCCAGGAGTCCTGACTCCATGCCTGGTAAAGACCGTTCCCTCCTCACAGGAGGATGTATGTCACTTTTCCAGTATGTTCACAAGACCTGGGGGACAACCGAGCAGGCATCCTGCCCCAGGCATCAAAATGTCACTTGGCAAACTAATGAGGGCTTTGGAGTAATAGTGTCCCCTCCAGATGTGCCCAGGAGAGACGTGGCACCCCCGGGGCTGCCGGGCGCGAGCAGCCGCAGCGCTGTGCCCCGAGGTGACGGACAGCTGTGGTGTGAGCAAACCTCTCTCAGCGGGACTGTCTAACTCCAGCTTAAAAATTGAGCTTCTGTTTCAAGTCAGATTTTCCCCTGATGTGCCTCATCCTGCCCAGAGACAAAAATAGAGGAAGTGAGAAAACAGACCTTTATTACCAACTGCAATCCCCACTGCCCAGCAACCAGCTCTACGCTCCCTGTCAGCCTTGCATAAAGAGAAAATAATAAAACCAACAGCCCGCACTACCCACAAAATAAAATATAGACAGCATGAGCCTTTATGCAGCTCAGTCACCACGTGTCTGCAAGCTGAGCAGAGGAGAGCAGCAATCCTTGTCCTAGACACTGTCTAACCTCTCCTCCGGCTCTGAGCGTGCTTCAGGAGGTGACCACAACCGTGTCATTAGGTAAACTGGGTCTCCTGTCTGTCCTGCTGGAGAGGATGATCCCTTTCCAGGATTCCTCATTATTTACCTACACATAGTAGACCATTTGTAATTTATTTTTTTCCCTGCTGGAAAGGAAAACAAAAGCCAGTGGATTCAGTGGTGAGGATAATGCAATAGTTCCATCAGGGTTAGGCTGCCAGGCTGTGTGCAGTTGTGGTGGGGAACATGAGGAGGGCTGCAGGCTGCTCCTGGCATTGCCGACCATAATTACCCCTAACCAGATCACGGTTACGCCCTGTTCCCTGCAACACTTGGGACTTCCAGACTGAAACACATCTCAGGCAGATACGGGGGCTGTTTCTATCCCTCCTAATGTCCGCAGTGAGGCTTCAGGGGTCCCAAGTGCACACAGGACTGCTTATGCAAATCTGGTATTTAACAAATGATTGGGATGAGCCAAGGTAAACAGGCAATGGGGGACATCATGGAAAACAAAGGAGCAGTTTGAGCTGAAGGAGCACGTTATGCCTTCACAGTATTTTATGAGGAATACATTAGCCCTTAGGGAAAGTGTGTGAGGAGACAAATCTCAAGTCATTATATAAAAGATAATATGAACAGCTCCCCAGGCCAGCAGAGACATCCACCTTCTCCCCATCCATGGACTTCAACGAGAAAGGACAAAACGTCTTTAACTGTCTCCCATCCCTTCCCATCCCCTCTTTCTCCCTGCCCTGCGACCAATTCTTACAGCACCGCAGTCCCCAGCGCCGCAGTTCCCTGGATGCAGCCGGGAAGCGTTTGGACAAACAGAGCAGCACTGCTGGCTCTCAGCACATCCCTGGGGACGGAGCAGCACCTCCCTGCTGGGCACTTGCTGTGACACTGGAGCCCCAGAGTCTGGGCTCCGGGGAGCACGTTCAACCTCTGGCATATAACCCTGCAATGCGATCTGCCCGCTCCCATGTGGGCCATCCCTTCCCGCCTCCAAGGCTCCCTACCCCGGGCACCAGCCTAACCCACCTGCTCTGAGCTGTTAGCTGCTCAAGTCTGCTCCTCTAACATGGAATTTATCTGCAGTTTCTGAGATGCTGGCACAACCTGCCTGCCTAGGATAGGCAGGGTCAGTGGGATGAGAGCCTTCTGGAGCTGCTGCAACAACAGGCCAGAGTCCAGTCAAGCATTAACCCCCAGGACCGCTCCCAGACCCGGCAGCGACAGTCCAGCCAGGAATCTGAACGGCAGTGAGATGTTCCCACAAACAGGCCAGCCCTTTGGCAGATGGGGGCAGGAGGGCCAGGGCGGCACACAAACACAAGCTCTCATAAGGCCATAAAGAGCTTCTGTTTCCCGACACACTGCACCAGCGGCAAGGCGGAGGCAGGGAAAGCAGCAGTGCCGGGCCACGTGGCAGGTCAAACCACCGCCCAGTTTGTTGGCATCCTCCAAAGTTTAAATACGCTTTGAGCCAGCAGTGAATCATCCCTGGCAGGTAAGAATGATATTAATTTATGACATGCCAAGTGCAAGCAGATCTTTTGGTGTCAGTCCAATGGTTTTAGCCTTATTAACACACGGCGATGGCTCAGGTTGCAGCTGTGCACATTAAACTCTGGCAAGTGGCATTTTAAACAATGACAAACTTCAGAACAATCACTCCACACATGGAGCCGGGCCAGGCCAAACTGAAGGGTGGCAGAATAAAGGTCAAGGGGGGAACCTGTTTGTCTGGGAGAGGAACAGGTGGCCCGCTTGGGTTGCTGCAGGGTCTTTAAACTGTCTGAAGGACACAGTCAGGGATCATTTTAACCCATTAAGCTGCTTAAGCCTTCCCTTACACCGGTTTGAACTTCGAGAAAGCATTAAATCTTAAAGAGCTTAGCAATACATCTTCAGGAAAGCTCTCCCCTGTGCTTATGCATCCAGAGTGCACGTGCTGCACTGTGGACAGGCACATCCCTCCCACGACAGCAGGACCCCTCTGGCAGCTGAGCCAGATCCGAGCAGCTGAAACACAGAAAGCTTTAAAGTAAAGCCCTGCACCAGAGCAGAATGTCACACTGGGACACAGATAACAAGGGGAACGTGTCCCCATCACCACTGTGCCACTCAGCAGGCCCGAGGACACTGTCAGAGAGGAAAACATCTCACCAGCTCCTCCCTCACCAGCCTTGCACGGGACACAGAGCGAACTGCAGCTGCCGAGACCTTGGGTTGTGCCCATGGAACTCAAACCACACCCAGCAAGGAGGGCTGTGACAGACAGTGACTTCCCAGGGCAGAGCAAAGTCCGCCCAAACCATCCCTGCCACCTGTGTTTGCATCAGAAAATAGGATGATGGAGACATAGAAGACATTTTCATGGCAGGAAACGTAAATATTCCAAGCCATGTTTCAAAGCTGTACTTCTCAATTTGAAAAACATCAAAATAGATTTTTTTTGAAGTGTCAAAAGCCAGATGTTTCAGAATAAAACAGGAGAATAAGACCTGACACGTAACAATGTTTTCTAACGCAGTGCTTCCAAACCAGTTGTTTTCAGAATCTTTAATTTGCCCCCCTCTCCACCCAGTCTTATCCTTGCAAGCAGAATTTTTATTTTCCAACCAGGTACTTCCCAAAAGAAAGAATTTTGAGCAATAAATCAGATCCTGTTAAATAAATACAAGGATTTAGCTACACACGAGATCTGATCCAAAACAGAACAGGGTGTAAATTTATAAAGAAATAGTTCTCTCAGATTTAAATACCAGGTGTGTGGATATATTTATTCCCAAATGAAATTAAAGGAATTAAATTCTTTCATAACAAGGCACTTTTATTCTGGAATAGGAGCATCCACATATGAAATTAATCAAGAATAGCTAAAGCCACAGTACGGTCTCAGGCTACTGACTGTAAGTGGAAACAGTAAATTCATTCTGCCTCTTGCAGTCTCTTGCTACATAACACACCAGATCCCCCTGGATAAATGTTCCTGCAAGTAAAAGACCAGTCCCAGCATGTCTGCGAACACCTCATGATAATACTTCAATGAGATGGACTGGAATCAATAATTTTCATCTTGGCAGCTCGGGGCCAGCGAGCAGGAGCTGGGCAGGGCCGGCAGCCAGCACGACGGGGAGGGGAGGGCAGCTGGCACAGCGCTGACCTGGAAAGACATTTCTAGCTAGCAGGTATCAGTTCCTGCACCATCTGAGCCTCCTGCAGGGAGGAGGCAAAAAGGAGTTAATTAAATAAAGGTTTTCAATTCGAACCTTCTCCCAAGTATCTATAGAGGGATCAGAAAGAAGTTTGGCTGCAGTTTAGACCCAGCTACTGGAGAAATTCGAGCCCCCATGTTTCATAATGGAGGCTTTAGAGCCAAGATTAGATACTGCTCGATGTAAAAACCTGATACAAAGTACTGATTTAATAGACATTAGTTCAATTTAGATATCCCTCAGTTCATCTGCAGCCAGAAGAGAACACGTCTTTGTGATCCAGGTAATTGTGCAGAAATGTGATTAGGTGGCTTTGTGTGATGGAGCACAAACCTGTGTCACTGTGCAGGTAACAAACTGCTTTAATATTTGCCACACCAGGACCACAGCAAGGGTCTGTTTTCCAACCAGAGAGCAGAACATTTTCTGGTCAGGGGTGAGGACTGAGGGAGGAAACAAGGGCTGTTATTTACAGCTATGCAGGCAGAGAAACAGAAGAGGCATTACACTGTGAAGAGTAATGAGCGTGTCAGAAGGATAAAATCAATCTTAATTCTACAAAGATGTAAGATACAACTAAACTCCCTATCGGGCAGTTACTCAGTTTTTATAGAAACAGATATAGAACAATAAGGTGTGAATACAGAGAATAATTAATCTTGGTACTTTTAGACATGGGTTCTCTACTGCCTGGACAACTGTTTTTCATCCTGCTTTAAAAGGAGCACTCACCTGGAATTCATATAGGAGACCTTGCCAGCCCTATTCCCAGCCAGGCTTTCTGAAGGAAGTTAAAGCTGTTTTTCTTGGTAATTCTTCTCTTCATGTATCATCTCCATTGACTGGGTTTTTTGCAAAACTGGAGAGCCAACAGAGACATGGCAAAAGCAAAGGTGGCCAGATTCAAGTCCATGCTCAGACTGCTTCGGAACTTCAGTGCCAGCAAAGCAATCACAATTATCACAAACTGACCCAACAATATTCAGCTTGATTCTTCTAATTGCTTTAATACAATAGAAACTAATGGTTAGAACTCCGTAGTATAAAGGAAAGGTAGTAAGATTGAAACAGCAGCTACAAGAGCAGAATTTTAGGAGTTCAAAGCAGAACAAAACCAAAATGGGGCATATTTGATACAATTAGTTAATATGTACTCCTAGAAGAAGCACTGGTTATCTTCTTCAATTTATTTTTTCATGAGATCAGGCAGTGCCGTCAGCATCTTCAGACCATACCTGCATTTTATGATGAATTATGAACTCTCTTTCTCATTCCTAAACAAAATGTCAGTGTTCCCAGTGGACTCTACGTGCACCAAAATGGGATTTAACAATGCCTTTTTTTTGCTTTCTTAATCAAATAGCTTGATTTCCTGTTATAATAGTGCACTTAGAGAACATTCATAGTGCTGATCAATAAACACAGTCTTGCATTCCTCATTACAAGAAAGCTTTCTCAACTGATCTTGGGGAAAAAAAAAATAACCCTCCTAATAACTTGGTGAGGTTCACAGCAAATAACAGCAGAACACCTTGGGGTGTCCTGTGCCAGGGCCAGGATTTGGATGATCCTGACGGGTCCCTCCCAGCTCAGCATATTCTGTGATTTCTTGGCCAGTCCTCATCACGTGGCCACAGTCATATTTAGCACCAGGACAGGGCTCCATGAGTGGCAGCTTTCTCTGGCAGAAAGAGCCAGTCAATATTTACATTCCTCATGAACATACAAAAGAACATCAGGGTACTTGAGAAATTAGCCCTTGATTGCCACTTGGAAGGCATCATCAGAAAGTCAAATCACTTCAGCATCTCCAACAACAGAACCGCTTTCGTTCTTGAGACTCGAGATCTCTCACAGATGTGTCAAGGTCTTTGCCTGGGAGCAGGAGATGTCTGAAGGGCATAATGGGTGCTGAAAGACTGACTTGAGGGGTTTATTATTTAAAATGTGAAAAGATAAAAAAAGCGTATGGTCAGCTCCTGCCTTCTTTCTTGCTGAAGCAGCAGACAGAAATCTGATAGTCCTGAGCCAGCTACAGGGAATACTGGTGGGATTCTTCAGTGCAGGGTAGAGAGGGTTCTACTGTAATATGAAATGATTGCTGAAGTTGGGGGACACAGACGCAGTGGGTTCAACTCGGCTCTCAAGTTCCCAAAATGTCACCACATAGAACAGCCCTAAATCTCGGCTTAGAAGTCACAAAACATCCAGTGCCTTTCCAAGTGAGATCTCAGCTCCTCTCATTTCCTGCATACAATAGCATTATTCAGTCATTGAAGTTTCCACTTAGCTTGCATTTATGCCAAGTACTTTTAATTGCAAAGGAAAAGGATGTTAAGCTCTCCCATTTCTTTCTTTCTAATTCATAAGGGACACATCAGTGGTTGGTAAAAGTTATAGGTTAAGGGTTGTTCTCCCATTTATTAAGGGACTCACATCCTCCTCCTGCTGTCAGGCAAACGGAGGTTACCTCCACTGCAAGGGTAGGAAAAGTTACATCGTCACTTGTAAAATACAAAAAAGGGAACTCATTGTAAACCAGCTACCAAACAGGCTTCAGAGAAGTCTGGACAGCACCTAAACCTGCCAGGTTTACAACTGATCTGAGTCGCCTTGACCACCACAGGTCTCACTGGAGAATGGACACTGAGTATTCACCCAATACACTGACAGAAATCCAGACAGCATCCAGCTCAAAGAACTCATCACAGCATGGAGAGCAGCAGCTTTGACTGAAGCAAAATGCTGCATAGCAAGGAGAGAAACAACTGGAAAAACAGATGCTTAATTTCTACTTATTTTTGGCAGCCTTGTTCCTATGATATCAGTTAAATGAGGAAAGAAAGCTGCTGAATGCTGCTTAGTAAGGAATCCATGAACCACAGCCTCATCTATGGACTATCAGGGTGGCAATATAGCCCTACTGAAACTTATTTTCCTTTTGATCAGTCCATGGAAGGGTCTGAAATAACGTTTCCATACGGGTTTTGTTCTTATTATGCAAGATCTGATGAACTACATTGTCTGAGACAAAGGGATTAAGTGAATTGAAGTGGTGTTTTGGGCTTGGGAGTGTTTTAAGTGTCTTCACCCCACCTCTTCAGCCTTGGGACAAGAGACTTATTAGCTAATTACCATGCAAATGAGCAGGAATGTAAATTAAGTGCTACATTCTAACATAGCTAAATAGTCCCAAGAGCAAGAATTTAGTTAATTTTAATGAATGGTAATTCTATCCAAAAATATAGTTTATTAACGAGCACATACAATAAATCGCACAACTAACTTTAAATAAACCATCTAGCAAGCTCACCTTCACACGAAGTGACATTTGGTTAATACAGAGCGAGAAAGCAATGCACATGTGCTTTCCACAGACACAGAATGAACTCAGTTGCAAACCAAGTTCAAGTTATAATCCAAAAAAGGGCACAGAAAAGCAAAAGCAATGAAGACTTCACATGAACATTGCCATTTCTTTCCACCAGACCTTCGGTCTCTTACAAAATAGGTCTGTAATACAAAAAAGTAATAAAAACTCTGGATTCAATTTATTCAGCCTCTTCCATCACAAGTTAACTATAACATTTTGCAACAACATGAGTAGTATTAAGAGGGGAGTAAGAGGCAAAGACAGTTACATCCTGGAATTATGGATGTGCAGCTGCAGGCACAGCAGCAGCCATGGATTCTGGTGTCATCCCAGTTTTTGCAAGAAATACAAAGATGGTAACACACATTCTTCCCTCTCATCAATTAAAACTTGACCCTGACATCAGGGCAAAAGTTCTTCTGTTATCAGTGGTACTCTGGTGGGGCCAAAGTGGCCTTCAAAAGCCAGTTGTCCTCTCTAGTGACAGGTTTGTCACCCTGCAGTCTTCAGCTGGGCTGTGATGTCAGTAGAACCTGACACGCTGCTCCCACACGGGCGTTAGAACAGTCCTGCGCTCCCTTCACGCCAGAAAAAGGGATTCAGCAGAATTCAATCTGCAGGAACTGATGCCAGCTTGGCAATAAACAGCACCGCTCTGCTCAGAGCAACATCTCAACCTCACCACAACCGAGTAAATAGAAGGTTTGTAATGAACCTTGGTAAGAGCCCAGGAGAAGCATCAAAACAGGAAAATACACTTTTCTTTATATGAGACCTTGCTCTTTGCACAGGAAAGGGCATTTCTGATCCTCTGAGGGATGATCAGGAAGGTTCCCAAGAACAGTGCTCCGAATGTAACCCTGTCCATGGCAAAACCACTCAAACAGGATTTTTAAACAAAGCCAGAGATTCCTCTGTTTCCTTCGTGGCAGAACAAAAAGCTACCCATATATAGGGTTTGAATTTTATTAGCATGGTGCCTATTATCACAACTTAAACAAAAATTATGCCTGTGATCCCTAATTATAATGGGACTTAATCTTAGGGAAATTTTACAGCAGTATCAATGGGCTAAAGACTTATTTTGTCTCATTCCTCTCCTGCACCTTTCTCTTTGTAATGCCTTGGGAAAAAAACCCAAAATCTTTTCCTGCTCCCACCCCTAAGTGAAGAATTAAGATCTACTGTTACAACAACAAAAAAAAATTTAAATGGTCATTTTTTTCAACATCTGGAACCTCAGTTTTTGTAGTACACAGAAAAAATTACCTCGGTGGGAACTAACCTGACAAACCAGAGCAAGAAATCAAAAATTACCCAGAAACAAACCAACTAAAGAGAAGTCCAAGCACTGTGGCACCTTGAAAACCCAGTGATGCACAGTTCAATCAGCCACAGGCTCCCTCTCCCCTCTGCAATTTGCATAGCTGGCTCTCATGCTTGCTGGTTATGAAATACTCTTACAGCAGAACAACTTTAGAAAAATTTGGACAAGTGAGAATGGAGTTATTTTAATCCAGAAGAATATCACCCAAAGATACAGATGAATACAAACACTGTTCATATTAAAAAAACCCCAAAACATCAAACATGAATTTAAGCTGCATTCTCAGTCTATATATTGGCTTTCCCCTTCTTTGTTTTATAAAAATAGGGTATGACATTTCAGCTTCAATTGCATGTTTAAGTCATTTATTTATTGAACACTCCATTCTTGAAATATCATCTATTAAAGTGTTAGTTAAGATTCATCCTGCTTATAGAACAGGCTAAATTTCTTCTGAACTGCACTTGGAGACAATAATAAAGAGACTGATACAGACTCAATAAGAAATAATTAGATTATGGGAAGAAGAAAGAAAATAATAAATAAATAATTATAATAATAAAATCAAGCTTCACTCTTCCTGACTCCTAATAAAACAAATGCTAATGTCTTTTAGGTGATCACAACCAGATTTAACTCCAAAATAGTATTTACAGACTGAATTCAGATATAAACTCTGATTTCAAGTCTCCGACTTGCTATAAAAAGAGGACAAAAACTTCCAAGAAAACATCTCCTTCAAAGACAGAGGAAGCCACAGTAAAAATAATACTGAAAATTCCTGATCAGAGTATCGTATAAAAATCAGTTTCTGTAACACTACCATAGCTTTTATCATCTGTTTTTAAAAAAGTGGGTTCTGTCCTACTCTTGCACATTTCTGATACAGATATAATTGAACATGGGCAATTTACCTCTCAGCTCTGAGGTACTGAAGGAAAAGGATAAAGCTGAAGGTGGATTTTGCTGCCTCAGCACTGGACCCTGTGGGGTGGCTGGGCCTGCTGAGATTCCAGCATGGAAACAAACCTGGGAAACAACACAGACAGAAATCCAAAAGCACCAAGGCTGCTTGGACATGGCTCTTTCCCCTACTGCAAAGCAGATTTAATAAATGGGATTTATTTTAGAAAGTTTCACAATTCTTAAACAGTAGATGATACTTGCATTCCTGAAGGATTAAGTTCTACATTTCTTAATGCTAATTCAACTCTCTAAAACCAACCCAATAAAACCAGGAAAGGTTTTACAAGTAACACGCACAACCTAAAAATTCCACCCTCAAAACTGCCTTTTTGGTACTCTTTTAAGCTCTTAAGATACTCTATTTATTGAAGAGATGCCAGGAAGCCTGCAGAGGGAACAAATGCTTCTTTGGCAACAGGAAAACATTTTAATGCCTCCTGCCTTCAAAGTACGCACACCTCACCACAACATATGCTAATACACTACCAAATAAGTCTCTTTATCTTGCCATTTTTATAACAAACTGTTTCATTCATATCTATTTCGGCTTGTAACTACCTACTGCACAGAGCAGCACACTGTGTAAAATCAACAAGTGGTTTATACCTAAGAAATAGAAAGTAAAAAAAAAAAAAAAAAAAATAAAAAAAAATAAAAAAAAAAAAAGAACAAATTATATTTAAAAAATATTATATATTCAAAAACAAATCGAGAGGGGCTAATTGTTTATAAACTGTTTCAGTATAAAATCAAAATGTTAAGTCACATAGGCATTTTGGGCCTTTTTTCCATCCTTTGTTCTTTATTTAAAATGAACAAGATGTAACCAAAAAAGATTCCCACAAATATGACACTGAGTGGCAATTTGCACCAAATCTGCCATTAATGTATGAAAACAAATGTCCCAGCCCTTCTGTGCAGGTGTCCATGTGTGCAAATATACCTGTGCATGGAGATACACACCTGCTCCTGGATTTCCAGCCTTCTCCAAGGCACACAATCCACTGACACACTTGGACAAATCAGCCAAATGCTGAATCTAGAAAAAGATCAAGACCAGCTCTTTGCAGATCTATAGTCTGCAACTGTAAAAATATAATAAAGATTTACTATCATATTACTAGTTGGGTTTTTTCCAAGTGAAATTGATACTTAAAGTCGTCTTCTTCCTGAAGAACTCAAAGGAACAAAAGGAGAACTCTTTCTAAAAATAAAAAACTCAAGCAATGAAGATAAAGAAAACACACCCTCAAACATGCTGGAGCAAGAGCCCTTAGTGTAGGCATCAGTACCAGCCTTCACTGAAACAGGATCTTCAGTCTCCAGACATATCCTAGTTACTCCAATTAAATCACTGTGGTATTTAATGATACTAGAAAGAAAGCTCTGCTTTTAGTATGTAGATTTAAATACCATAGAGAACTGTCAAAGACTTGGTATACAACTGGGATAACTCTGCTGGGGTAAACATTATGATGAGAGGGAGAAAATAAGGCTGAATTTTATGGAAAAGTCACTGGGATCCATCAAAGGTTTCTGCAGGCTTACAGCAATACACCTGATTGCAGCTGTAGAGGGGAAGAGGATGGGGATGAATAAGTGAAAATTTGCCGTAACTGAACTTTTTTTTTCCTGTTAGAGGAATGCAACTGACTCAAATGATGCAACGGGTCAACCTGAAATCAGGCACATTTGAAAAATACTGGAAATCCTGAAGTCAGAGCTCGTGAATGTGTTTGGTTTGTGTGCTGCCTCGGAGGAGAGAGAAGTTCATACTTTTAAAAGCTCGGTATTTACACTTCTGAAAAGTTCCTGCAGTTCATCCAGATTTGATAGGGCAGGATTTAAGTGCCTCAGAGTGTTCCTGACTGGGCACTTCTGCTGCTTTGGCACACGCACACACGGTATTCCAGTACCAACGGGACACGGCATCGAATGCAGCTTTACACTGGCAGCACTCCTGAGGAGGTTGAAATGTTTATCAACTCAGTAGGTCAAAAGTCTGCAGACACTGGGTGGAGCAGCAGTATGCCACAAAACTAACAGTTGTCCTCCTAGGAGAAAGAAAAAAAAGGGGAGGGGGGGAACAGTTGTCAGTAAAGATTAAAGCTCCTGGCTCCATTCCACACAGACAATGTGCTGGTTTGTAAAATATGGGATTAGCCCATCTCCACAGTCCAGAAAAAGCACAGGTTCATTTGCTGTCTCTGAGTGCCTGACACCAAGGCAGGGAAACGCTGCAGGGGTTCTCAAAACCTTCCTGGTTTCTTATGCACTGGGTTTAGAGCAGCAGTGTGTGGTTTTTCTCTCTGAGCAGGGTGTGGCTGAGAGTCACAGCCAGCAGGTTTAGCAGCTGACAGGAAAATAGCTGGGCAGCCTCGGTCCTGCTCATGTGTTACTTAAATTACTGCTTGTAGGCATGAAATGACTGAAGGCCAGTGTCCTCCCTGGTTAGCAGAGTGAACAAGCAGATCTTCAGAAAGGATGAGTGACAGGCGGTGCTGTCACACCGTGCCACGCACTACAGCAGGGATGGCACTGAGCAAGTGTGATCCGAGCCTCACAGTGACCCTGCTCCTGCCCCAGCCTGGCAGGGACCGAGATATCTGCCTTAAAAACGTTAAGATCTGTTTTTCACTAACCCAGAAATCACACTTCACCCAGTGCTCATGGCATCTGTGCTTTTTCTGATACAGAAATCCAGTCCAACACTTAACTCTCCGCCCTCTAAGAGGATACAGAATGTGATACGGAATCCAGGCAGGAGTTACTGCCTGGATGTGGCATGTGCTAATCAGTGCTGCTCAAACGCCCAGGATCCCTACCCTGTGTGTTTTCATGGTCACTTTAAGCTCTTTAGAACAGAAACCCTGTCCTTCACATCTTTCTAAACCAGCTATCACACCTCCACAATTCCACATAATCTTACCATGTCAAGTGCACGAGCTACAGAGATAAGGATGACAGGCTGCCCTGTTTAGATCTCATTTTCTGTGGATTTGCATCAAATGTCAGCTACTTAAGACTGGATTCATTAAAGGCATTTTGCAGAACACAGTACATTCTTGTCTAAGGGAAGGAATGATAACTATTTTTGAAACAAGTGAAAACCATGCAGAAATATGTATTTTTAATCATTACATTTTAGGATGTTAATATAGTGTTCTTCCAAAACAGCTCTGAAGTATGTTTTTGTGGAGTTTTAATAATTCCTAAAGGTGTCTACTGATAACGTCTATCATCTTGTAACTGTAACTTCTACAATGAGCAATGCTGAGCAATTAATTACAAAGTAGTCCAAACTCTCACACTGTTGAATTATTTAGGGTAGTAGATGGATTTAGTGACCAGCCAGTAGTTTTCCATCATTTTCTTAGAAAATGTTACTGTTGAATGTTTGAAAGAAATTCTTTCTAGTATGATTATAACATCTTATGACTAAGAATATTATGACTGTAATATGGAAGCAAATTATTTCACTCAACATGAAATCCACTGAATTTCGACACATGACTGAAGTGTAACGGAGTGGCAGAATGAAGTGTGCATTCTTTGCAATCAGATCTTTCTAAGAAAGATGGCTTTTCCAAAATAGCATTTATGCAGCCCTCTGGCTGCTGCCCAGATTTGGCATACCTAAGTTGTTTCATTTCATAAAGCTGAATTGCCTAAAAATCAGATGCTTCTCATGTTACAAACTGACAGCAAAGCAGGCTGTGATACAGCTGTGTAAAACAGGTACCATCAACCTGAATCACCCTTTAGTCTCTTCTCTTTTATTAAAGATCTTCCTATTGAAAAGCAGTTTCTTGTTTTTATGGAAGATAACTATCAAATCAATGGATTTCAGCAGGGCAGGAACTAAGTGTTCCTGCATTATATAGACACCAACAAATAATCCTAAAACATTCCTTTTTAGAGCACTTTTCTTTTCTGCCCACCACCTTTAGGTATATGCTTTGTAATTAATGGCTTGACTTGAATTCTTTAAGAAGAACCTAACATCACCTTTGCTTGTTTAACTCCAAGTCACTTAGCTTTAAACCTCCTTTATTACTTTTCAAACACTACAAACTGAAATTTCTCAGATGATGCTTTTCCATTGCTCAAAGTGGATTCCTTGCTATTATGGCTCATGGAAGGCTACAGAATCCACTCAGACTACTAGGGATTAGAGAAAGAATCCCTGCAAAGCAATCAGGGCTCACCTTAAGGGTATTTTATATCTTTATCTACATGAGAGGAACATTCCCTGAACCATGTCCCCATTTTGAGTCCCTTTTATGACTGTACTGTCCAGTAGGTCAGCAAGTCTGTGTGGGCTTGTCTACTTGATTTGTGAATCCTGCAGACACTTTCACAACTGCTACAACCATAAAACTGAAGTATTATTAAAAACATGTATTGCTACAAAATGTATGTTCCTATGCAGAATGCTTCCACAGCATATCTCAAGTTAATTAGTGTGGAAATTAAAACAAGACTATTTTACTGCAGAACATTTTAATTAAGCTCCAGCTTTAGAGCTTTTTTTCCATCTTTGATCCTGCAGCACTTTTTGTTTGGTGGTGGCAATCTGAAGTCAGGGTTGAGAGCACCAGGGCAGTTTCTGGTGTTAGGTACCACTTCCTTCCCAGGGCACAGAAGTGCCAGGCATGTGCTGCACTACCACAAACAGGTCAATCCCATCCTGTCCAAACCCCTTCCTGTCTTACACCAGGCTGAAACAAGCATATCTGAAGACCCTTTTAACAGTCTAACAGCAGTATTGTGGTTGACTCATGAATAAAGTATTTGTCAACTTACACATGCAACCACAGGCCAGAGACTTTGGATCTGAAATGCTAAGTTTAAAAAAAAGTCCTTAAGAATATGCTTTGTTCCATAAGGTGTTTTTCTTCCAACGAAACCCCAGTGTAATTTCCTGTATAATTACCCTTGATGCAATCCTGCCATTGGAGTTTCCCTCAAGGGAAAGAGCTTTGGGTAGACAATGGTAAACATAGGCTGGCTGCAGCGGTGGCAGTGTCCCAAGGGACAGTGCAGCAATTCCAAGAGGCTTTTGGGTAGTGAGATTGGAGTCAGAAAGTTTAAATCTAGAGAAGAAAAGAAACAAAAAAATATTTATAATAAAATGACTGCGTGATAAAGTCAAACACAACAAGCATGATCCATGAACAATTCAGAAAACAGCTGCCTTGCATTCTTAAGGTTTTGTCAAAACAACAACGAGGTAATCCAAATTACCACAATTAGAGTGAGGCACATGGTGCTTTCCATGTCTGAGTTCAAAAAGTTGAAGTTAAATGTACAAGTTTAGCATCTGTGGGCGTAAGTTTAACTGGGCTAAAATACCCAGGTGAAAATATTATAGCTTGAGCAAATATTACAGAGGATTAAAAGATCATGAAGGATTTTTAGACACAGAGATGATCTAGACAGTTGTTTACTAACTAACAACAATACAACATTATGAAAAGGACATCAGTAGTATTTTATTAAAATATTTCAGCAATCAATCCAGCAGGATAGTTAACCTCACTACAAAGCCCAAACTCCACCATCAGCAAAAAGGGGTCTGCAATATTTGGAATTACTTGAAATTCAGTCCAGCTCAGCATAATTCTCGTAGGTCCAACCAAAGAGACCACTCTAAAAAGATGGATACATTCCTTATCTGTTAAGTGTTCCCCCACAGCCTACAAGATACCATCATTTTCACCAAAAGGGACTCCAGGGTCATTTCCTGGGAAAGAAACATCATTTTCCCAGGCCTGGCCCAAGCCACACAGTGGTTTATAAATTAAACTTCACATGCTAATCTCCATCTAGAAACTGAGAGACAGCCAAGACAGGTGAGTGAGTTTAGGTGCTGAGTAATGAAGACAAGATGCAGTACCTGATAAATCAGTTTTACGGTATCACACTGGTCTCAGCTTTCAAACACTGCCAGGTTGAACCCCAGACACCATGTACCACAAGAGCCCCAAGGAGGGGACGAGCAGGACATTTGCGTCAGAAAGAAAAGGTCACACTCTGCAGCCAAGCAAAGACTGAGGAAAAGTAGTCCAGTCACTTCTGTCACTTCCCCAGCAGCCGCCAAGTATTTAACAGCACTCTTGAAACTGCAAATTTAGGCAGTGACAGATGAAATCTGCTACTTTAATCATATGTGCCACCTGCTTCCCCAGCACAGCATTATCGTACACCTGTCTGACACAGGCACTGCTCCTGCCTCACCGAAACGGGGGTGTTGCAGTGGAAGTGCCCACAGTCCTTAATAAGGTCACTCACAATAGGACATACCTACGGGTGTGTGCATATGGAAATACAAATCCATCTTTTTCAGGTTTCTTGGCTGAAAATAGGTATAGTCCTCACAGCCTCGTATAAAACCATTTACAAATCAGTCCTTAAACTGATTTTGCAAAACCACCTTCCCATTCCCAAACCAAACTTCACCGGCACCTTCAGGAACCACATTCACGCAGCTGGAATCCAGAAATTATTGTGCAAGTCACAAGTGGGTGAGAAAAGAAAAGACAGACCTCCTCGTACACTTTTCGTGGCAAAGCAGTGAGGATTTACTCCAGTGGCCAAGGTACAAGAGACCCTTTCCATAACCCCTCTAATCTTCCCACTGGAACTCTCTACTCTTCCGCTTTCTCCTTTGACCTTTAAAGCTGAGAATTCCCAAGATAGCATCAACAGCGGGGAGTCACAACACATCCAGATCTGAGAGGATCTGCAGGTTATCATCAGATATTGCTAACTCATGTGATTGCACGATGCAGAACCAGATGAGCCAAGGGCCACTTTAGAGCAGAGAGCCTGAATTGGGGCAGAACTAAAGCAGCTCAGCTGTCACGCTGTGCTGAAATGGCCGAGGGCTGCTCGCATTTCTTTTGCCTTATGTATAACAAGTCTGCCAGTTTAGGAGTGTGCTGCCTGGCAAGGAGTTGCATTGTTGGCTGATGCATCTGATCTTGCCTCGGGAACTGTATTTCTCATCTCCTATTTCCATTAAAGAGTTTCTCCTGCAAAAAAAAAAAGCGTCCTTCTTCATACAGGCTTCAAGTAAGAAACCATTTATAAGCATCAATTGACCTCAGAAATAGTCTTTGGAACTCTGGTTTTTGATATTGGACATTTTTGTTCCAATGCAGCATTTCAAACATAATTTGATTAAATAAATCTTTTAAAATATAAATCCTTGCCCAAGCCTTTGAAGAACTGTTAGAAATGTTCCTATTACTGCCAGAAAACACTTTCACTCTTTCTGTAATCTGAAGAATGCAGAAATTTCATACCTTTCAAAAACCTGTAGTAGGTGTTATAGAGGGTCCTCATGGCCAGTTCTTGCAAAGGCAGCACATGATCTGTTTCTGTCCCTATAGATTTCACCTCTGCTGGCAGGAACACAGTTAACTGGCCTGATGAAAAAGAGAGCAGTTTCACCTCTGAAACTTGAATTGGAGAACCACAACTAGAAGGACACAAGACATTTAGAAAGTGGTTAGAAAAAAAATAATAAAAGTAACTTTATGGGGAAACCCAGATGACCAACCCAAAGTAAGCCTGAAACTGTTCTCCAGTGCAGCACCCCTCAGGGATTCCTTGCAGAGAGCAGAGCATGGTGGGCTTGACCTTTAAAGGTCCCCAAGCTATTCTATGATTCTATGTTTCTACAGATTCCTACCTTCTGTAATGTGCTAGACATGGGACATTTGGAGGAATTACTCATCAAATAACATAAAGAAACGAGAACACAATCCCAAGGGGGTGAACCAAGCGCACTACGTGCCCATTACTTTGCCCACGTGACAATCTCTTTAAGCCTCTTGTTAGTAAATACTTTACTGAGGGGAACAGTTTCATACCCAACAGTTTGCTTCCCATGTCTTGGACCAACCAGCTGAAAACAGTCACGGATTTCTCAAGCACAACACGAGAGGGAAACTCCAGCCACAAAATAATGTATTTTAAATGCCACTGGGTGATTCTGTACTACACCTTTCCCCCATCCACACAGCTCCCTTGGAAGGCAGGGGGGGTAGGTGAAGGAAAAATAAAAACAGCAGCCATGCTGTAGTGGGAAGATATCCTAATAAGTCTACTAGCCTTGCCCTTCCCAAATCATATATGGAAAGGGAAGGTTATTTGGGTCTAAGCAGAGAAACTCAGCTTGTAGTAAAAATAATAACTCTTTACGTGATCCCTGTTGCAAGCGATCATACCAGAGAGACACGCATAGGAAAATTCTACTAAGAGGTTGGGGAAGTCAACAGGGGAATTGGAATTGTTTATGACAACTGAAATTTGAGGCCAAGAGCAACTTGTTAGGGCCAGTCCTAACAAATGGAACAGAAACACAAATTTGTCAGCCTTCCCAGATATTAGACCTAAAACAGAGGTAACCACTCTCAACCTTATCAGATGTGAAAGAAATCTCATAGTACTCCTCTGACAACAAAGAATCTCATCTCTTGTGATTAAAGGGGACACAGCCCAGAGAAACAACCAAAAAAGAGCAGCATCAAACAGCAAGCAAGTCAATCAGCCTCTTGGTAAATATTTAATACTTTCTCACAACCCATTAGTGAGGCTAAAACTGGGAATTCAGAGATCCAGTATTTCAACAATCCATACCCATGAGTTAGTTATCACAATAAATAAATCCATAATGTTGTATTTTCAAGCTGAATGACCCCTTACCAACCTCACCAAGGAACAAACCCATGAACTCACTACAGTCTCTGCAGTTCAGAGCTGGGACATTTGGTCTACTTTACGTAAAGGGTGAGGCTGTTAATGCCACACACAAAATCCATGGAGGTTAAAAACTGGAATAGAGGATGGTCTGAACAGCTGGGGAAAAATAGGAACTGCAGAAGAAGCCTGGTGAATAAATAGGTGAGGGGAAAAAAAAGATGGGACCACCTATTGGCTGCCTTCAACAAGACTGACAGATCCCTAACTGGGGACTATGAAATCCAATCTGCAAAAAATAAGATCAAAATTTATTTTGAGTGCTGAGATCATCACCTCTCATATAAAAGACTTTTTTCAGTCAGTCTGACTGCAGGATGCCCAGACAGAGATTCAATACTTACACAAGGCAATTTATATTCTATTTTCAGAAATCAAGCTTTATGTTAGTAACAGCAGCTTGTCAGATTTTATTCTCCAGTGGAGGACCAGACAGAGCACTAAAGCCTGGATCTTCAACTTGTGCCTGACCCATGAAAACCTTAGCCTGGTTACTAATGCTTTCTTGGAAAGAACACAGAAATTCTTCACATGACCATTATTACACAATTTTAAAGTCTCTCAGCACATTATCAAATAAAACCTTTGGTTTCTTAATAATATATATGTGCTCTTCCCATACTGAAATTTTTTTCTTAAAAATAATCTGTGATGTTTCAAAACAGTTTCATAACAAAGACAAGGGTCTGTCTAGTGCACAAATACAAACATTATTTTTCTTACTAAAAATTATCTCATTTTACTATTCATTATTAAGGAAGAAAATCACTTTTCATTCCACAGAGCCATTACAAGAATAAATTTCTTTGCAACATTTGCAACTCCTTCAGTCTCTTCTATACTAGATTTTTAAGACTAGATTCTATAATTCTGTACTAGATTTATAATATACTAGCAGGTGGTCTCACCAGCACTGCACATGTAAGAACAGCAAAAAGAACTGGTAGGATCTTCACAAAGGTCAGTGCAAAGATAACATTTTTTGAACTGAGTATAAAATGAAAAATTAAAACTTTAAAAAAAAAAAAAGGAAGATATGGTTATTGTAGAAAACCACCTGAAATAGGCAGGACAGTTGGACCTAACTTGCTGGACCATCTCCTGCATTATCATTAATGTTTCTGGTCACAATCAATACAATTCTGTTAAATTTAAGGTCAATTTAATGTCTGTCTAACAATTTACAATCAGTTCTGGGAGAAAAAAGGCTAGAATTTATCTTTCCTGAAAAACAAAATTAGTAAAAGCTTGCGAGTCACACAGTTCAGCAGAACTGTAATCCAACTGCAAGTATTTAAATATCACCAACCAGCTGACACGGGAATATTAGAAAAACCTTAAAATGCCAAGACTCAGCATCTCCCATATTGCAGCAGAGTGCAGGCTGTAGAGAGGGAATTTATATTTAATGCGAGATCTGCTGAGAGTGAGCATACCAGAAATTTATAATTAGATGGTAATGGGGACAATCCTCTTCTGATCAGTTTTACACCAGTAAAGCTCCATTCATCAGGGGTGCTGATCCTAATTTATGCCAGTGTCAGGGCAGAAAGAATTAAGCCAGTGTCCTACACAGACCACTTTTTTCTTGCATTCTAACCACAAACATGAGACAGCCTAGGATATTTTTAAAATCCACATGTAAAAATAAACCTGCCAATCCATAACTCCTAAAAAAAGTCACTTTAGTTAGTAGGTACCAAGACCTACAAGAAGCTGATGCTGGGATGTAAAATGAGTGAAGGAGCTGCACATGACTTTTCAAGATATGACCCACAACTTAGAGAAATATAAGTACTTAGAGGCAAAGAGATGTTGCAATATATTAAAAATTATTTTGTTCATTCTTCAGTTCTAGAAACTCTGTGAAGCCTACACTTTCGGCCAACTTTTAAATTCAGCTCTAGGCCTTACATTATTATTACAAATTCTTTCAGAGTAACTTCACTGTTATGCCTTAATACTAAAATGGTCAAAAGTCAGCAATTAACACAGAAGATTTATTACAAAAATAAAACAGAACTGGGAGCTGCAGTAATCCCCTCCAAGTAACATCAGCCCTGAATCAATCACAGACACACAAAAAATAAGCAGCTGTATCATAGGGGAGAAGTTTTACAAGGACAGGTACACAAGACATCTGAATTAATTCATACCTACCCACTGCAACCAATGACTTTATTATACAGATAAGATGGGAGGCCTTTCAGGTGAATATTGTTATCCACATAAACGTATTGGAGCTCACGAGAACGACCTAAATCTGGGTTTAGAAAACAACAGAAGTCAAGGGGAGAAGGGATGACACAGTGACAATTATAAGCAAAGCAATTCTCTTTAATTATAAATAAGCTAATCAGACTCAATGTAAGCAAACATAAATTAGTACTTCTCAGTTGTAAAATTTCAGCCAATGGTTTTATTATGGATGAGCTGAAAAGCTGTTTAGAAGCAAGCATTTCAAACTACTAAAACAAAACAAAGCCCCCTTTCAGAAGCCCTGAAAATCCCATTATAAATAATTAAATTTTAACATTGACAAACTCTGAAGTCAGTTTGAAGAAGCAAAGGGACAATTGATTTCAAATCCTCAGTGCATACTTCAAGTTCATAAGGTCAAACCTGCTTTCATTAACTGGCCTCATGTCAGTGAAATCACAGCTTCTCTATCTTTGGGAAAGTGAGCAAGGCAGACACAAGAATGTGCTCTGTCCCCCTCTTTCTCTTCTCCAAGAAGGGGTCCTTGCTGGGATTCATCAGCCTTAACCAAATACAAGTGCAGTCATTCAGAAACGGGTCTGCGTGATGCAGTGAAGTACAGAGCCCAAGAAAACAGAAGGCATTAAACTGCAGAATGCTGGACATCAAAAGTTGTGGCTGCAATAAATGATCAATACTTCTGGAGGTGTGCTGCTTGCATTATTGCTCTTAAAATATTCATGGCTGGTAGTCAAAAGAAGCAAGTGCAGCACGATTAAGTAATGCCTTCGTGGACTAGAAATCTATTAAAATTCCTCTAGACAGGAGCATGTCAGTACGGAACTATTTTATTTTGCTTAGAAAATTAAAATTAAATGGGAAAATTTAGGTTTCTTGGAAGAATTCTCAGAAATAAGAATTTTGCTTATTAGCAGGATCTATTCAGTGGTAAAACTGCCTACTATTAAAAGAAGTGAAAACCATACTAATGAGAGACATTTTAAAAGACACCAAACTGAACTAAACAGAATGGTCTGAAAGAGTTTGGGACTAGCAGGAAAGCTGATGTGTAGGATCAGCTGGGCAGCCCAGCTCATCTGTCACAGCCATGCCCTTCGAGACACTGGGGCAGGAAAAGATTTCTGGGTTTAATGCAAAGCACAAACCAGGACAACAGTCTGAAAGCCTCTGCCCAGGGTGGGAGAGCTGCGACCCAGACAAACTGCATGGTGAAAAATACAAATCATCTGTGTGCCTCTCAACTTGTTAAACTTTCATGAGTACCCTAGAGAGACTAGGATAAACAAGCATTTGGCTGCATCAGCCACAGCAAGACAATGCTAATACTGACTAATTCTGACTTCACATCTTTATCAGTTACCTTGGCTGGCAGAAAGATAAGGGTAACTGGAGAAATGGGCACAGCTTCTGCCTCCTTTGTAATCGTGACCAAGAACAGAATAAAAATTAAAACAATGTCCATGATATTTCTATTTGGAAATTCTATTTGGAATACTGATCTCTTCACATTCCCTACTACAACAATAGGTAATACAAACCCTTCTTTATTACAGAGTAGTTTTATTGTACACAAGAGCTCTAAACACCACTTAGTGCAGATATTTTGAGTGATCCCTCCCCAAACGTGTGTCCACCTCAAAATATACTGAATGTCTTCAGCTGCCAGCCACTTGAATGGCAGCTGTGAGCACCAGAAACCTTAAAAGTTCGTGCTGAGGAGTGACACATTATCAAATCTTTGCTATAAAGAACAAGTGATGATACTGACAGAAAACGAAGAGATTCCTTTTCTAAAATAAAAGTGTTAACAGAGAAAAAATGAGTTTTGGGGTTTTTTCCCCTTAACACAGGCCATTGCTTTGCAACAGTCTGTGGAGGTCGCAGGGACCATAATCTGGGCTTTGTTCAAACCAGAGTCACTGGACATCAAGGGACACATTCAACCATCACGTGCTGCTCTGACCCTGTCCCAGAGACATTCCAGTTCACAGAACTATCTGCTGCATCCACCGAGTGTCCTGCCCCAGGAGGGGAGCACAAATCCCTCTGCTGACTGATGGGCACTGCTGGAGATGCTGCTGAGCATCACCTCAACGAGATGATTTATTTGGGCTCAGTATTGCAGGGCTGAAAATAGTTTAGTAAAGTTCTGGGATATTTTTAGATGAAACAAAACCCCATTGTTATCCTACAATGAATAAAAATACTGCAACACCGAGGCAATGTAACACCATAAAATATTGTAAGGCTGCTGAGGAATCAGCCAATACAATTTAAAGCAGGTAGCAGGTGGATGGGACATCTAATGTTCAGAGAATGTTCCCTCGTGTTGCAGTTAAGACTAAAAACAGCAGAAAACTATGGGTTGCTGGGGTAGCTTGAATGTGCTACTGTTTAACTTATTAATTTAGAGAATGGCAGAAAATTTTTAAAAGAGGCTCATCTTGCTGGTTTCTACACAGATGTATGCAAATGGGCTGAAAATCAGGCAAGTCAAAAAAAGCCCTAAAGCTGTTCTTTTCATATGCACTGAGAGGGGGGAGTGAGGCTGCATCTCATCTCTTCCCTCTGTCTTTATCTTATGCTATGTTTAGATTCTAAGTTCTGAGTTGACTGCATTTCCTAGGTAATTAAAGCAAATTTTTGGATGTTAGACAAAATATCTCAGTAGGAAAAATTCAATTCCCAAAGCCAAATAGCCTGTAACTATAAATGTTCCTTTGATAAAGTTTCTTTGCATTAAATAACCAAGCATCTTCTAGACTCCAAAAGATTTTTTCCCAGTTTCAAACATTATCCATAAAGTTTAAATTTAAATAAATCATCACTTTGAAAGGCTCTTTGTATCCCATCCACATTAATTTTTATGTCTTATATCAGTCAACAAATATTGTTAAAAGTTCTCTAAAAACCATGCTTCTGAAGAACTTTGTGCAGTAAGGAAGCTGCCCATCTCTGAAAAGGCTAAAGCTACAAAGAAGGTTTTCATGTGGCTTCTGCAAGCACTGTACTGTGTCTAAAACATTTCCACTTTCCTCCTTCCAGGCTCTCAGATCAAAGGCCTCTCTCCCAGAAATGACCAAATGCCGTGAGTCCTGAACAAACCCCAATTCTATTTTTTTTTTCTTTTTCTCCCTCTTTTTTTTTTCTCTTTTTTTTTTTTAACCTCAGGGCCCTGGCATATGCATTCCACATGGCTGAAGATGGAACAAAAGCTCTTGTGTGGCTGCACTGATGCTCTTTTAACCATACTGTGAGGGCAAGGACACAAAAGCAGCATATACTGAGGTAGAATAAGACCTTTGTTTACTGTGCACTGATAATTACTAGACCCATTTTCTAAAGAAAAAGTGCACATAAACCCTCAAACAAAGTGATATAATACTGAATATTTGCTGTCATAACATCCCCTCTACTGCCACTACATTTGAGAATTTATGGCCTATTTTAATTATATTTCTACTTTATTACATAAATGATTTTTATTTTTGCAGTGTCATCAGATTCACATTTCTGCCTGCAGTGGAATTTGTTTTCAGGCACTGGAGCATTCCCTAATGCTAAAAATTTAAAGTTAATTTTCTGTCAAAAGATAATTTATGTTGTAAGTAGACTGATATACAATGATCAGCAGATTTCTAAGACCATTTACCAAGGGAGCATGAAGTTACCATGACAATAATACAACTGTTCAGGATGTAGCTTCCAGTTCAACTTATACATATAATTTCCGGAGTTGTTCTTAAAAATTAGTTTATTAGAAAGGCCCAAAGGCTGAGATCCATGGTGTCTCATTTCTTTCAGTATAAACTGAAATACTCACAGCTAAAAAATGATTTTTATAAAACACTGGCATATCCAAGAATTAGGTGTATTCTGCAGAACAAATTACTGTTTCTGCAGAATAATTCACTATTGTTTACCCATCTGCTTGTCTGTGCACCAGTTCTGAAAGTCAGGGAGTGGGATCAGGTACTTTTACTGCATTTTGTAAAACTGATTAACGGTGTTACCCTGCTTTTTTTTCCTCAAGAAACATGTGCCTGCAAACTTCAAAGAATGTACAGGGCAAAAAACTGCCCAATCCCTGTCCAGCAGTGCTGTGACAGTGCTGGGCTGCTGCTGGAATAAACCTTGCTCCTATCAATCCAGGAACAGGAAAATGCAGATTTCCATTACACTTAACAAGAGGCTCTGCTGGCAGCTACGAGGGATAAACTTGGACAAGGCAGAATGGTTCCTTGTTGACATAGTAGATGTCACCCACCATGTGAAATAAATGAAGTAAATAACGCTTTAAAAAGCATTAAGCAATTTGTTTCAAATGTATTTCTTTTAACATGGACACATCTACTAGAAAAAGAAAAAACCTCAACCATTCTGCCAGGAGATGAATAAATTCTCTGCTTTTCAACACAGCTCCCTAATTGCAAAAAATCGTTTTGACAATATTTGCTTGACTATCACTTGTAAGTATTTCTGCAGTATTTTTCACCATTATTTAGCATCCTTACTCAGTCATTAACTGGTGAAGTTGGATGTAAGAATACACACAAAAGCCCCACCAGCCAACATGTGCAGCAAGCAAAAATAATGCTACAATTATGCCTTAACTTCAGCAATACTCCAACAAAAATATTTTCCCAAGCAACAGAAGATAGATTTAATCTTTTTGCTTTTCAATGCACTCTCTCTTCTACTTTATTTCATCACATCTTGACCACTCTGAAGCCTTCTGATTCTTCAGAGGAAGGATTAAACATTTACATTTATACTGTGCTGCTTTTCCTCTGAACTCTAGGATTTATGATTCAGTTTCATATCCACAGATAGCAAATTATCTCCAAATGTTCACCAGTGAGTCACTATTAAGAACTACTGAACAAGGTCAATTGACAGTCTTTGATGTTTCCCGTTATTTTAAAAGTTCCTTTTGAATGTTTTGAATTTGAGTCTAAAAATAAAGAAAAAAGAAGGTGTGTCATTATATTAGAGATTTATTTCCTCCTTTTGAACTTAAAACACTTTGGCAGATCTATGGCTCATCCAGGTCATGGCTTGCTCACAGATAAGCTACTAGTGCAAAAGTAGCAAAAACTTTTATCCTTTAAAATTTCACATCTCATCTTACTGAATTTTTTGCAAAATTAAAAATATTTAACTTCCTCTCATGGGAGTTAAAAATATTTGCCAAAATAAGGGAAGGCAATTTGCTTGTTTTAGTAGTGTGGAATCTGGATGATGCATCCTGGAACTCGATTTCTCGTTTATATAATGACATATGCTGGGACATAACTGCAACACTTTGTCTGGAGACATTATTTGCACTTACTTTCCAGTAATATAAACTAAGGTGATAAAAAATTCAGAAAGATCAGTAAGTTCTTTAAAAACTGAACTGCTAGCACTGAAAAGATTAAGTTAAACCTATACAATGTAATTAATTTAGAAATTATGATCTCATTTTCAGCCATCTCAATTTCCAGCTTCTTTCCAATGTGACTATCATAACTTAATCTGCACCTAATTAACACCAAACTCCGTATTCTAGAAAAACTATTAATGGTTATTCAGATGGCAGGGCAGCTCTGCATGTGTCTATATCTCAGCTGAGATTACTCCGTGGCAGGGCTGAAAAGTGACAAGTTCAGGGAAGAGGATTTGCTTTTCCCAAAGGGAACACACAGTGACTGCCCACAGCAAACCCCCACACACTGACTGCACCTCCTACTCCTGACCTGCTTCCACACTTCCAAACTTTCAAAGGGTTGAGCAAAAGGCACATGAATTCCTCCCTGGGCTACTGCTGTGGAAATTTTGATGGATGCTTATGCGCAGCACAAACTAAACCTGCACTGGATTATGTGGTACTGACACTCCTAATGCTGAAAAGTAATTTATATGGAGTTACTGGGACTCCATGGCAAGTTTTAAACCCTAGCTGAAGAATCTTAGTTAAATCATCAGATCCAGCAAACAGAAACAGATCATTACCCAAAGTGGTGGAACTCAGATTACACAGTACTATATTTAAGCACATCATTTAAACTTTTTCCCCTCAGTTAGCTAAAAATAAAGCAAATTTGATAGCTGCCTTATTGCTTTAAAAAAAACCATGAAACCTTAACCTGCATTTTTTTTATTAACATATTTTCCAACAATATGATCCCTGTGACAACTCCATAAACAGAGTCTGTGGGGACCACCAAAGGAACTCACTCGTTGCAGTTTGTTTTTTAATTTCTGGGGGCGGACAGTTTGTTTTGCTGTGTCTGACCCCCCCCAGGTGGGGACTCACCGAGGGGCAGGAATGCCAGGCGGTTGCCAGCCATGGAGAGCTCGTTGAGGCTGGGCAGCTGGCACAGGTGGCGGGGCACAGACCACAGGTGGTTCCTGTCTGCAGTCAGGTACTGCAGCGAAAGGCACATGTGCAGCCTCTCGGGTAACGTCATCAGGCGGTTCGTGGAGATGTCCAGCGTCTGCAGCTCCCGCAGGTCTCCGACCTCTGCACGACAGGCATGGAGAACGGTAACTATTTTCACAAAAACCACCACAAAAAACCCCTCACATAAATTGAAACTGAAGTTCATCAGTGGTGCTGCTTTTCTCTCACGATACTGTTCTATCAATCCATGTTGAGAACTGACGCTGATCATCTCCGTCACCTTCATGTATCAAAAAGATTTGGAATACGAAGATGACGGAGATGATCAGTATCAGTGAGGAACCTTTATCAGTATGTTCAAGTATGAGATCTTTCATAGAGCACTCCTGAATTGTGACAATTACTACTGTCAAAATACCAAGCATTTTCCTAGTCCTAAATCAGAATGAGGGGAGAAAAAAAACCAAACAAAATCCAAACCAAAATGCAAACAAAAACACATTACAAAGCTTGCTGATACTGAGGGTGTTTTGCACAACCCCAAACTCAGGAAAATTCAAATGGAATTATTATTTTTTTAAACACTGAGGATGCAATGACTGATTACTTAAGATTCTCTTGCAACAAGAGTTACAAACACACGCATAGCACTTCTTGCTTAGTGACAGTCTTTCACCCAGCATGCTTGGGAAAAACAACTCTGTTTTCATGATACAGTTCAGAAGGCCTAGTTTAAATTAGAAAAGAAATTTCTTAATAACCTGTGATATTGTTATGTTATACCGTAGGAAGATATTTCATTAAGTTCTAACCTATAGCTGTAATAATTACAGCGTCTAGAGATTTTATTTTATATTATTTCAAGAATTTAAAAGTAGATTGTGTTTCTAATACTACTGTATAATTTTTTAATGTAGGTAACAAATTAAATCCTTAAAAGTCTGTAAGACATGATTGCACAAGCAGCCTCACAGTGTTTATCCTTGTGTCTGGCCTGTGAAACAGGATGCAGGACTGACTGACAAATACATTCAAAATATGTTAAGCAGCTCTGCAGGTTACCTCATTGTTTATTTAGTTATTCTTTTACAGTTACTCACAAAACTGGATAATTCTATATATTATCTTCCTCAGACAGAGGGAAACCATAACATTTTCCCCAAACACAGGGAACAGTTTTGCTTTGTTTTTAAATACTTCACAGCAATGGAACCAACTCATGAAGTGCTCGGTGCCCCTAGAACTTGCTGCAGTTCTCAGCATCTTGCAGACCCAAATGTACTTTGCTCTCAGCTGAATGAAACCAGCTCTTGCATCTGAGAGCTGCTAAAACAAGATTCACTAGAATTTTCTACACTGAAAACACCAGACAATCTACACAATCCACAATCTGTACAATTTACAGCTCTATCACCCAGATTTTTTACAAAGATATAAATAGGGTAACACTGTTTAAGTTAAAGTTAAACAGAACCTGTTGTGCCCTTAAGCTCTCTGCAGCAGGAACTAGAAAATTCTCTGTTCCCTGAGCTCTGAGGTTGCACCTTGTATACTACACACAAAGAAGGAAACAAAACACTAGGTTAACCCAAGCAGTCTTCTATACAATGGGGAAAAGAAGTTCACCTTGGGAAAAGCTGCTATCAATGTTACTTTCAAGACTGGAAACATGAAAAGGAAAGAAAGGGAAGTTGTAATTCAGTATTAGAGATTTTGACACAAGTAATCCTTCAGCAAAATGCATGTGCACATTTAGAAGGAGTTTCTGCCCACTGCAAACAATCCCAGCATCAACTACAATAAAGACTCAACAACACAGTTTATGCATCCTTTTAGAAATATTACTGACAGAAGCAGCTGCTGTACACAGATGATCACATTCTTCAAACCTCTTAGCTTTGATGTCAACAGGAATAAGCTTTATTTGAAAAAGGTTTTTTTTTTACTACAAGATCGAAAATAAATGACAAAAGCAAAATAATCACTACTAAATAGCACAAGACTACTGTGCAAAAAGAACTGCAGCAGATCTCATTTCGAAAGAGTTTTATATTCATCACAAAGCCATATGCTTGAAAACAGTGACAGGAAAAGAGCCACCTACATTCAGCCAAACCACTGACCACATGCAGTCAATAATAGGCCCAGCTATTTTCATGCACTAACCTTTTTCTCTGCCACTAAAAACAGTTCTCTAGTTCAGTTTAGGTCCAAAATCCCATAAATGTTACGGTTGGCAAAGCTGGCAGAGTTTCAAAGGCATTGCTAGAATGATATGTTTCAAATCTAGGAGGAAATAAAAGTATTCTCACTTTATCCTTCATCCAAAAAACACATACCCAAAACTTCATCGTCTCTACCTTAATCTCCCAATGCATACCAGATGTAAACATCCATTTTCAACATCTAGTGCCACATGTTGCACAAACACCCACCGACCCACAGTGAAGTTTAAGACTAAGCCAAACAACACGAAGTGCCATCACATTAAAGATATAACCCTCATATTAAAGATATAACCCCCAGACTCCCCACCATAGTGCTCAAAGCTCAGTTTGAAGAACATGCTCAGACATTTACTAATGACACTAAATTGGTTTTCATCTCATTAAAGCAAAGGGAAACAATAAAGAGGAATAACACAAATATAAACAGTCCATTAATAAGTTTTTCAAGGTTTTAGTTACTAAATACTATTATCCTTGCTTTTAAAGTCTTGCAGCATAAATACTGCAGGAAGCCTTGGCTAAGAAACACAGTGAAAGACTTGCAAATCTCTCTCTTGCTGTCACCTCATCAAGCACTAGGATACACCAGAGGTGAACTTTGGAAATTTACAGCAGATCCAGAAAAGAAAATGGCTATTCCCAAACAGGAAGAGCTGACAAAGGGACTTTCAGAGATTGCCCCAGCACCCCCAAGGGTAAGAAAGAGACGAGCATTACACACCACCATTAGACCACACTGAGGAGTTCCAATTACATTTAAATGAAATTCATAAACGTGTAATTTAAAATTTATATTAGCTCTAGGATTAACACTATCAAAATCAACGTGGCAGAGCACTGAGCCCCATTCTGATACCAGAAGCCAGAAAAAAAAACCTCCTCGGCAGTTCTGCTACCCCCAGCTCAGAAGCACACAGATTTGTGGAGGCACCGAGAGCCCAAACGTGATGTTCCCGTGCCGGTTCGTGGACTCGGGCGTTTCATCCGTGTCCATCTGCAGGGATTGCTGCCGGCACACGGAGCTGGGCGATTCCAGGGCCATCTGGTGCCAATGTGTTTGCAGAGCACACAGGGGGGCTGACAGACCGGGAATCCAACACTCCCTGACCCCACGGAAATTCGGCGCAGGCGCCGCGCCCAGCGCCCCGCTCCAGCCTCTGAGGGGCCGTGCAGTGCCACAGACCCTCACAGGCTGTGTTCCAAAGCTGCCAGCCTTGGGGAATTCATTTTATCCTTCTCTTCGCTGATAATATGCAGATTCAGAAGGGATCGCTCAGCTCCAAAAAGCAGCCTTTGCATCTGCTGTAAGAGCTCTCCCGACTACTTGGAAAAATGAAAAAGTGAACTGTCCTCTTGTGTGTTGGGGTTTTCAACAAAAAAGTGCCAAATAGATTTGTCCCCCAACACAATGAAAAAAGAAATATCAGCGTACCTTTAATATTTTTCTTAAAAAAAGGTGAAACCCGGAAAGAATTTCAAGGAATGTCCAAAATTATTGACCTTTTAACAAAATGGACTGTGTTTGTATAAACGTAACTAGCATCAAGAAAAAAATCTGATTCAGATGGTTTAAATGCCAGTTTTTAAAATTAATTCCCATGGTTTTACATGAAGGAAACAAAAAAAACCCATCTGGAAATAAGCAGCCTATACAACATAGAGTAATTGCCAAAGGCAATTCAAACTTCCTTAATCTTTCTAGGGGTACAGGCCTCACCAGCTGCATGGCCCAAAAATAACTAACAGTTTTTCTTTACATTTCAAGAGTAATCCCACCTTTCCCTGATGAGCCATAAACCAAAATTTCATCCAAAGATATATGAAACACATACACAGTTGGATTTGAGTGTATGGGAGGGATGGGTTTACTTTAAATCTGAGTCCTTATATCCCAGTAAAGTTAAAAAGAGGGACAGGAAAGGGCTACAGACCTACCTGCATGAGAATGCACCTCAAAGCAGGATATTAAGGGAAAGTAGAGAACCTACAAGGAATGGAAAAAGGGACTGATCAGCAAAGAGAGCTGGCACTTAGAGGTCAGGCTGCAGAAGTTAAATGCAAACTGCCAGGAGGCCAGGAAAATGGGAACTGACAGACAAACAAAAGGTTTCTCAACAAGTAGTAAAGAGCAAGAAATGAAGAACTGATGTCAACAAGGAATAGAAATTAGGAGGACAAACCAAATATTAAATTAGCTTTTTGCATCATTTTTTCCTGTAAGAATAATGCTGTGTATGAGGACAGAGACAGAATACCTCATGGGAACAAGGACAAAGCACTGCAAATTACCACATCCATTACTAAAATGAAATGAGGCTGCTTAAAAAAAATTTCCATCCCAGAATACTGAAAAAAAAAGGGTTATATATCAAAATTGCAGATTCAGGCACGAGGATTCTCAATGAATAGGACATTTTCTGGGATAGCAGCCTAAGGTTGGAGAAGAAATGCAGAACCTGTGTTCAAAAAGGCCCTGTTAATGTGAGCTCAGTGCTCCCCAGCATCTCATAACAACTGTTCTAAGGGGAAAGAGCACCCAAGAGTAACCAGCGACTGGAACATAAATAGAAAGCAGAATGAAAATGCAACCCAGATCTTCTCAAATGTAAATCAAGACATACTGGTTTATCTTTCTTTGATGAAATTTCTTGGTTAATGGTAACACATGAATATCACACCTCATGGTAAATTACTGGGATGGAGAAAATATTACAAGTCATGGTGTTCCTCAGGGGTCTACTTTGTTTAGACTTCCCATTTCGCACCTGGGTAAAAAATAATATTAGGTTTTGGGCTGCTGTCAACCCAAGTATTTAAAGTAGTAGTAATGTGGTAGAGAACCAAATTGTCATACAGGAGGAAAAGCAAGAACTTCTAGACTTAAGAGAGAGACACGGAAAGAAAAAGAACAGAAAATCTTAATAAAAAAGAAGAGAAAATAATGATAAGAAGGTGCTGCAAGTCAGGGCTCTGCTTGAAACAATGAAGGAAGAGAGGGACTGGCTATACTTGTTCACTCTCTAAGGGCAATAAGGCAATTTCTATGTACAGACAGCATTTCATTAGGAGAAGGGAAGGTTGTTAATATTCCTCTGTATTGCAGGCAGTAACGATGGCCTTGCTGTTCTCACACAAACCTTTAACCCTCTGGTACCGGGTTCTGACAGGAGGGGATGGATCCTCCCTGTTCCGAGGCTGCAGCTCAGGACTAACAAATCTCTGCTGTTTACCATGCAGTGATGGTCTCCAGCTTGTGCTACCAGGGGGACAATTTCTTATGAACAGTTACAAAATCGAGCACTGTGAGTCTGGCTGTGATTGTGAACTCCCACAGCCCAGGACTGTGAGCCCAGCCTTCCCTCCCTACCCCAGGCTCTAAAATCAATAGCGGTTCCTGTAGAAAAGGAACAGAGGGTGCTGAACGTGCCTACCCTAGTTCACCCTTGAAATAATGTTTTAATCAACTTCCATGACCCTGAGCAGCAGAAGCATTTCCCTATCAGACTTGTAAAACCACACACCAGTGAGGAAAAAGTGTTTGAAGTCTTCCATACTTAACAGAACTTACTACCTGTCCCATTAGGAAAAAAAAAAAAAAAATATCCAAGTCTATACGTGCTATGAATTTGAATTGGATACTATTATCAATGTAAACTCTAACAGACAGGAAGTGTAAGTTTAAATTGCTGAGCGCTTGATGGAAAAGATCTCCTTTAGATCTGCTCTAGGATGTCTCAGGAGGACTTAAACAGACTTTAAGATGGATAAAACAAATTAAATAGCCTATTATATATTACATTACATTTACTGTCCTACCACGCAGCTCACATTTCATAGCCTATAAAAATTAAATTTTCTAGCACAAATTGACACTTAAGGTAGACCTGTGCCATCTTCAAACAAAGAAGTCTGATCATAACTGAAATTGGTATCATTAGATTTAAAGACAATGAAAGGGGCAGGCAAATTGAATCCCATTTACATTTTGACACTGCTGCATACAGCTCTTTTTCTGTATTGTTGGTGAGAAAGCTTGAAAAGTGTTCTGTTTCTCAAGTCTAACAGACCTGAAGATTATTTTTCTTGTATTTTCCCATACAGGCTAATATTTGCTTAGTTTTTTAACGGGGAGGGGGGAGGAAGAGGCATTGGAAGAGATCTTGTGATACCGCAGCAACTATTTTATGAATAACTCACTTTTAAATAAGGTGCTGAATGAGTTCAAACCCATAAAAATTCTATGCAAGAAGAAAGCCTCTATCCCAGCTGATCAAACTTCAATCTATTAATTTCAAAGCAATACTTATGGCTGCATTTCACACAAATATTCTGGCTGCAAAGAACGGGGGAAAAGATTTTTCTGGGGCAGGATAGTCTTTGTGAATGAACATAGTCATGTAACACCCCTCAAAGCTGTTCCCAATTCTTGGTTTCACCTACTTCAGACATAAACTACGTTGACTCTTCTCCAAAACACTTAAGAAGCAGACAAAGCCCACAACCAAGTGAAAAATACATCTTTCTACCGAACATACCAAAATAGAATCTTTTTTTCCTCAACCTTGCTAAATGTCACATGCAAACTTAGTACCAATCTGTATTTATTTTGTGCCATCATTCACAAGCAAAGGTGAGAAAAGTGGCTCCATAAAGTCCAACCTTGCTAAACAGTAATTTTAGGTCAGCTAAAAATGGCTGAAAATAGACATCAGGTATGAGGGTCTCACTAAGTCAAACTCTTCTAAAAGGTCAGTGGTTCCCCATCTTATACCACAATTAAACTTCAGTGAACACAACTGGCAGCTGTCTGAATGCCATGGGCCCAGCACTGTGCTTCCCTCAGCACACACACAGAGCACAGACCCACAGTGGTTATTAGCCTGTATTTCCTCTCAGTGCAGGTCTGGAATGACATTTTTGTCCACAATTTGATGGTTTCAATGAGAACAGTTAGAATAAATCGGATGACAAAAATACCAGAAATTATTATACACCAGAAAAGTGGAAAAGGTGGGAGGAAGGGCAAGAGGGACAGGGAGAAGAAAAAATTGTTTATGCACAAAGGTAACTCAAGGCCATGAAACGATCAGGTTTGCTGTTTTCTTGGTTTGGTTTGGGGTTTTTTGTTTGTTTGGTTGGTTTGTTTTTTCAGAAGACAACCTATCCTTTCATTTTGTTCTAGTGTGTTCTGCCTACTTCACTGCCCCACAGCAAGGTACTGCTGCTACACAAACAAGTTAGAGATGTGAAGTTAATATATTGATTTATTCAATGTTTTTATTAAATGATAGCTCAAATTTTGAATAGAGCGGCCAAAATGAAGTATAAAGAGTCAGAATGGTACTTTATCAAATATATTGCCTGAAAAACTCTGCTAGCACTCTACAGAAAGTCTCTGAGGAGTTTTTCTGCTGTTGTCTTTCCTTTGAGGAGCAGCTGTTTTCCTTTTTCTGGGTGGTAAAACATAAACAAAAGTGACATGAATAAAGCATGAGACCTGTTATGTTTCTCTTGTTTTGTTTATGTCTGACTATCTTTACTGCTGCACATCATCTACCATTCACTGTGCACTAATATCAATACATGGAAAGGGAGGGGGAGAAAAGCCTTCCAGAAAAACTTTGTGCATAAAATACAGAGCTGATGATTTGAACTCACGATGCCGGACAGCTGAAGATGGCTCCTTAAATACAACAAACCAGTACTGAAACCAAGGCAAACAAAAGGATCATCCTAAGCAGAGATTAAGGACAGCTCAGGAAGCCACAGAGACAGGGCTAGTCCTGGCTGTAAATTCTAGGACAGCTTTTTCCTTTCTTCTTCCAAGGAACAACTTGAGATCAACACAACAGAGTGGTCTCCCTGACAAACTCAGATTAGTGGCTTCTAACTCATTACAGCACTGGTGTCTAAATAATCCACACAAAGACCAATCTGTTGTGACTGTTGCTATCAACCGTTTCCAACCAACTCACAACAGACACATCTTTCTTCTTCTTGAGGTTAGTTAGGGCTTTTTTTCTTCCTCTCCACTAAATGCATAACAAAAGCAATAGGTCCAGGTTCAATTTTCATCTTTCAGTGGAAAGTACTGTTAAACCAGGGCAAGTTATGGCTCACTCACTGTACTATTGGGAGACACCACAGAACACCCTTCCCTGAGGGTCAAATTCGGCCCTCGTAACAAAAAGATGCAACTGCAAATTTGTGTGGGATAAAGAAAAGAATGAAAGGGAGATCTTTAGCCTGGAGCCACGTTTACAGCAGTGGAGTCACCATACAAATGCTACTGGATGGGAATGTCTTAACTCAAGTCCTGTGAAAATAAGAGTTCTTCCAGGCCACTGGAAGTTACTGCAAATTGCAACAGTAATTACCAGGGAGGGACTGGCTAAATGTTACAGGAAATATTCCCACTATAATAGACACAAAAACTATAGATCCAGATGTCCTTTTCTAGCAGTAGCACCAGGAGATTCTCTTGCTCCTCCTCACTGTCCCAGCTGTGTCTGCTGAACTCAGCAGGCTGGAGAATTCACCAGCTGAGAAGGGCAGGCAAGAGCTGCTACAGTGACATGGTTACTACTTGAAAAATGATATGGACCAGATACTAATAGTTTTAAACTATGATTATCAGTAAAAAAAGAAGACATCTGACTTCAAGCAACTCTAGCATTGTCCTGATTTTATAAATGCTGAGAGCAACTGCAAGCCTTGTTTTAATCAGTGATAGTTTCTGCTGTTTAGTGTTTCAAATCAGCACAAAGTAGACAAGTAAGGCTTGCAATTACACTCCTAACCCCTCGCTCAAGTAATTCTGAATTGCATTCCTTTACCTACACGAGTAAGGAGTCTTAGTTCATAAAGCTCTCAAATGTTAAATAATTACCAACTAGAGTACCCTTGCACTTGCTTGGCATCAAAGCCTCCATCCAGAATGACAATTTAATGCAGATTTGGACAATGCTAAGGTAAACACAGGCCTTTATTTTAAATACCACTGCAATAACATTAAGTTAACTGAAATACAGGTATCAAACTCTGTGTGTGTGACATGAACCACGGGAAGGTTAATCTCACATCATACCTCAAGTTCTACACATTCTCTTTACAGGCTTTTTCCATTTAGATTTAGTGTCAGTAAATGATGCATTTTATTTTGCCTCAATTCATTTAATAGAGCAGTTGAGTAAAAACAAGGGTATCAATAACAAGTAGTGATTTAACTCTCTCACAATGGCATGCAGAAAACTAAATTATACGTGGTCAATAAGGTCAAAATGGAAATCGATACATTATAAAATTCTTCTATTGCACAGCATTAACAGTTTGTGTTTGTTCCCTTTCAAAGACTGAATGACTTTGTTCTCCAGGCTTCCCTGAGCACTCAATCCCTACTAGTAAATTGCATTTGCTTAATGCACAAGTAAAATCAACTACCTGTTAATACTGCTAATCACTGTACGCAGGTTAGGGAGAGCTTAGGGAAAGAAAGAAAAAAATCCAAGGAAACCAAGGAGAAAAAAGTACATTCATAGGTAACTTTATTTGTAAAGACTTTAGAGTCTAATGGGAAAACAAGTTAACTTTTAACACCCAATCCTAAAAATACAAAAAATAAATTTCAAGAGCTACTTTTTTCCTGTCGCAAATGTTAATTTAGTGCAACAACGACAACAACAAAAAAAGAAACCTCACAAATTTCAAATTAGTAAGAGTTTTTACATGAAAAATTACTTGCAAATTCGTTTAGTTCAGTTATAGTTAACAGATAAATTTATTTTAAAACAATGTCAGTAAAGGCAGTAAGCATGGACTAATCCCCCTGAAAAGCTGGTTTTGCTTGTATGGATTACTTGAGCTTGTCTTAGGACCCTCCCAAAGTAAGTCAGCGCAGCAAAACAAAGTTACTGCAGACCAGCACACTGAAATCACTAAGGCCTTTCTGAGGTAAACCTGGAAACTGCAAAGCAGTTACCACCACTTCTTCTTTCACACATTTACAAACTGATGAAAAATTTCAGAGAAAAAACACCTGCAGTTTAGTATCTGTTCAAAGCCGAGGTTCTCTGAAAGCCTGACTAAACACCGCTGAACAGATTGTTGGTATTAAAGAAGTTCTCATGCTACAGAAAGCCCAACACAATCTGTATGGGAAACATCTTTCTCAAAACACCTCTCCACCTCTAAGGTTTGGTCTCAGCCTTATCAATACACATCTGTCTTCACCCGTGTGAACAGCTATTGGCAGACGTTTACAAGAGACACCCTTAAAACTCCCTTGAAGTTCAGTTTTGCTTTTGGGTAACAGCTCTAAACCAAAGACTTTTACAAGTATTTTAAAGAGCATCTGTTTTGAAGTTGCACAAGCGAGGTTCATATATCTCACGTGTTTGAGCCAGGCAATCAGTAAAGGCTTATCTTTACTATCAGATCATCAGCAGAAGAATTCAGTGCTGACAGATGAATTACAAGCCAACTTTTTCTGCAATATTTTAACTTAGGAAGCAGGTCTGAGATTAGACACTAAATGATGACCTGAGCTGAGGTTAATTTCTCAGAGTATGCCCTCAGTAACAAGTGGTTTCTGTAAGAACAGTCAGAGGACTTATTAGAAGTCCCCTCCTGCTCCTCTCCTGATGGAGACAGGCTGATACACGCGTTGCGCAACAGGAGAATCCGCCTCGTGACAGCCCCGGGGTGCTGCTCAGAACCTGCCTGCTGCCAGCCCCAACACGGAAAAACCCTGGTATCAAATTCCAAACAACAGGCTTTGCTGAGCTCTCCGTAGAGGATTCAGCATGTTGAGGGAAGAAGTTTCAAAAGGAGGGGAATGACACCTTAAAAAAAGTTACAGTAACTTACGTGAATTTTCCTTTGATGTAGATTTTTTTCTTATGTAAGAATAAAGTTAAAAGATACTAAAGATTCCTTTTCGGGTTAGGTTGGGCTTTTTCTAAAGCACGAAAGCAAACTAAACTCCCCACAATATCTTTAAGACACTATCATAATAAGCACAACAGTGATTACATGAGTTTTCACCAATCCTGATGACAGCTGCACAGCAAAGCAGCCAGACAAGCAATGAGCCATCACACTTTCTCATTTACCAAGATTATCAGAGATGCCACCAAGAATTTTGGGGGTGGGAGGGCACTTGCCAGAGCTATGAACAGAGTAATGATCTATTAAACTTTAGAGCCTATGCTGATAATCCATAAAATTAAAGCAACTAGAAATGTTGTATTTTATACGGTCTTTACGGATTTCCAGATACATTTATGTAACTAATGCCTTCAAACACTCCAAGCAACAATACACAGCACTGCATCCCTGCAAAATGAAATTCCTGGTAGTCTGGTTTTCTACATTTTAATTCGACTCTACAGGAATAAGATTGACCAAAAGCAACCAAAGACCCTCCACTTCTTCCTCTCATTTGCTATGCAGACAATGAACTCACATAAAACAAACACCACAAATGGAATAATTACTGAATTCAAACACAACTGTAGCCACTTCCAGACTGATTTTTTCCTGTGGTATATAACTGTGTCACGAGCCCTCCCTATAAATTTCAAACCTAAGTTTTCAAACAATCAAAATGTAAAAACCAAATAATTCTATTTGACCTTCATTATTTAGGTCTGTGTGCCAGGTCTAATCAGTTCTCACGAGCACATTCCACTTCTTAAAAACAGACTGTAGAAATACATTTTTCAAACGAAAAGGAACACAACGCATTGTTTTGATGCTACAGCCTGAAGCCCTTTATCTGAGTTTTATCAAAGTATATTCTATCACTGATCAAAGCAGCAATGACAAGTTAATGTTCTCTAAAGTTATATATTGCAGTATAAACTTCCCACTTTTGTCTCGTGGCCCCCGGCTCAGCATGACATTGGGGGGACACTCGAAGGTCAGGAGACTTTCCAAAGCCCTCGGTTCCCAAGTGGCAGCTCTATACATGGTAGGAGCGGGGAGAGGAATTCCATCAGGGCTCTGTTCCCATATACCCTAAAAACTTCAGGTTGCCATTTCTTCTGTCAGATGTTTGAGTGACTACTTGGTATGTTACTGTGTCAACTATCTGTCTGTCTAGCAGCATTTCCACATCACCCTATTACTCACTTTATTGTCATGTCAAGACCGTTTCTCACGCTAAAATTAAAATCAATATTTAATCTTAAATTTCTTTCAATTAATTACTTTACATATACCACATAGTCAGCTTTTAAAAGCAAAGTCTGGAAGTTACTTGGACATGCAAGTCCTTCCCTTTAAAAAAAAAATAATCTGTATTTTAACAATTCACTGAGAAATCTCAAATTGAGTTTACTAGAAAAATGTTATGCAATTTTATGTTTAATGAACTGTGTTGAAATGAGTTGTACTTAAGACTCCTTATTTAACAAAAAGGCGTAAGAACATGCAACACAACTACCACGTTTCTACAGTCATATTAAGACCTCCAACATCTTCACAGAGTTTTAAGCTTCAGATGAATGGTTGTCAGGATTACTTAAAGCACTCTCAACATCTTCAAAATTCCTGTCTACCCCCAGAAACAAGAGGAAAACCCCTGGAGAAATGAGGCTTACAGTCACTTGAGAAATCAAGGACTGCCGAGCAGAAGAACGAGCCAGGATCTGAGAGGCAGCACCAAATCTCTGAACAATAGAGAATCCAGTTAAATCTGCTCCCATCCTCTCAGGAATGCGAGACTCATCCAAGCCCCCACCACGAGCAGCAGCTCCAACTCCTTTATCTCCTATCTGAGAGCCCTCCAGGGAACAGCTACGGGGAAAGCCCATGGCCCGGAGCTCAGCAACAGACGTGTCCCTGCAAGGATTCTGATTTCCAGGAGCACTGCTAAGCCAGGAGCTCAACAGGCTTGGGAGCACCACCGGCAATAATTAGTTTGGCTCTTCCCGCTCCATCCTGGTTTCACCTACACCTCACCAGGTTTCTTAGGAGCTCCTCTTCAAAGGAGGGAAGGAACAGGGAGGGGCTGGAGGGGGTAATTCTGTGAGTTTGGTGCATGGAAATCTTTCACTAGGATCTCACACAAAACAGAAGGGAACAAATGGCAGCGTTGGCCCGTTCTCAGAATCCAGTTTCAAAATGAAAAACACGGGGATCTGGGATTTGAAATTGAGAATAAAATCAGAATTGAAAATTAAAAAATCGGGCATCAGCAAGTCACAGGCAGCCTCACACGGGCACAGTGTTACCCTCAACAATCAGGTTTGTTCAACAATCTATTAATAAAGCGATCAATCTATTAACAAAATGATAATAAATTAGTGATCAGAAACTCAGGTGGTGTCATTCTGAAATGTCTCTTTCCAGGCAGATGATGCCACCATAACTGTCACTAAAATCTGGTGGCCAGGAAGAATTGCCACATCAAAAGAGCACATTTATAGGTCAGTCTCTGCCCATACAAAGAATTCCAGCAAAACAAGGATGTCTGAGATGCTGACGTACAGCATCCTGCTCCCAGACACTCACAGATCTATTAATGAACTCAGTAATTACATCAGCATACTGCTCACGTTTAAATACAGTCAAAACTCAATCAGGCACAGATTTTTTTTTCAAGTGAAAGCATCACCAAAACTAGAGGCCAAAAACAAAGTGTGGTTGATCCAAAATCATTACAATCTTGCTAAAATACGCAAGAAAAAAGAAAAAAATCAAAATCGATAGTTATGTTACAATTCTGAGTGATCTTTAAATACTATAAAACTAATTTTAATTAAACTCAAAACACTTGGTCATTACCTTGTGCTACAATAGAATTTTAAGCTTCCATTTATTGACATGAAGCCTCAATGGCAGGTTCAGCTTGTGCCTGATCTTTTGTTCTGATATGGAATGATCACGTAAGTTAAAATCTGCTTTATAAAATTGCAGGTACTTGAAAATATAATGCACTGAACCATATCACAATCTCTTTTTTTAACTAAACCCATGCTCATTAAAGGAGCCTGATTTCCAACTACTTTTTCCAGTGATTGCTCTAAATTAGAATAGCAAATTTTAAGATGGAATGTTCTAGTCCAATAAGCCTGGTACACAAAGCAATATTTGAATCCGTAATTTAAATGTTACAATGAGAGATGCTGATGGCTTCCTCCAAATGGTTCCCATTAGTTTTCAGATTACTGAATTACAACACATACATACGCAGCACATGCATTTCTGAGGACCTGCTGTGCAGCACCAGAATGAGGAATACCAGGAATACCGCAGGCCATTGTTGAAAGAGATACTTTTGTTGGATTTTTTCTTTTTTAACGTCATTTCTGCTACAGTTACAGGAAATATTTCAGTTCCAGTGCACCCAATAGAAGCCCATCTGGAAGAAGTGATGGAACAAAAGTCTATATTGGAACAACATTTTTTAGCATAAAATATAGGTCTGGAATTTTTCTGTGTTTCTACTGTTTTTGTTACCAGCATCCAGTGACATTACGAACCTTCCATGGTTCATAAATGCTGTATGATAGTAACAAAGAGGCTTTTAAAAGCCCCTCAATGGGGAGTGGGGGGGAAGTGGAAAAGAAAATAACACTAAGAAGGGGCAAGTGGACAAAGAGAGAACAGTGAGCAGCTCTATGCACAGATGACTCATTCTGACATTCTGTACAGGTGAGGGTATACAGGAAAAACTTCAGTTAAGGAAAATTTCCAGGAATTTAGTGGAATTCTTTTATTCTCTGTCTTCACTTCCCTCCCCATAAATTCCAAGCACTCAGAAGTACTAGTAGTCCTCCTGAGATTTTAACCCAAACCAAATGTTTGAGCAAGGCAGACTGTTATAAAATCTCAAGAAACCAACATCCTTTAATTAAATAGGTACCACTGTGTTTGGACGTGCATGGAAGTTAATCCATAAGGAATACCAGCTGCACAATATACTGCCCTGTGCTTTGGTCACCTCTAGGCAGGTCTCAAAGTCCAATCCCAATCGTTAACCATCCACGTTGCCATTTTGTTCCTGACTCCTCCCTGCTGTAATTTCATAGGGGACATTTTTCTTAAAAAAATTTCAGTCCTTACAGGCTGCCTGGATAGGGCTGTATTGGAGCTTATACAAAACCAAAATATTTAAAATCTTTTCCTCCTAGAAATCTAAGGAATCACTTAGAGATACTATCAGTTATTTTTATTGTGCTTCTGGATTAATAGAGCATAATTACCAAAGCTTTACTAATCCTGACGTGAAAAGCACAGTACAGTAACAGGCAAGTGTGGGTAAGTTTTGCATTGATTTAGGAAAAAAAGTAATAATCAGCTGTTGTTGAAACTAAGAGGTAATGTAAAGCTTAGTATGCTGACTCTTGGTTTTATAGAGCAAACTGAAGCTAGAATTGAATTATTAAACAGAGCATGTATTTTACAGATCTGTGCAAAGAAAACCTTATTTTTAATAATTAGGCATCAACTCCTTCAAAGAAAACAACATATTATTATAATAATTAACATATTTTTATTTATGAGGCCATGCTCCTTTAAATAGTCACATACTTCCAGAGTGCAAAGCTCATGTAACTTAATCTGTGTTTTCCTCAAATCCCCACAAGTCCATTTACTTAAAAACACCACGCTCCTGGATGGGTGCCTGGCGTACCAAACCTGTCCCGTCGCGCATATTTTTATACGTGTTACTAAATTAGGAAAGCAGAGTGGACTAAGGTTATGCCAACTTGGAAAAAAGAACAGGGTCTGCATCAGTTTGTGCCTTTGCTTTTAAACTCACAACCATTATAAGAAAAATTTGAACTTATTAAGTACCAAAGCGATCTGCCCTAACCAGAGGCAGTTATAACAGCAGAAGGGAAATCTGGGGGGAGCAGGTAAGAAGCCAAATTTATTCCCCCTCATTTTGAAGCCTCTCAATCAAAATGTGGAACACAAGTTTAAAAAAATGAGTTAGGACCACATATTTTCATGCCAGGGTCTAGAGTAAGAATAGAATTACTGGCACGCTGTACCCATCAGTGGAAATCTACTGTGAAAAGAAGGGAGGGAAGGAGTCGTGTTTATGTGCCTTTAATTAAGCTTTACTGAAATCCCTTATATTGAGCTCTATTCAGACTTCTAAGTTGGGTATTCAAGAAGTCTTTACCAGTTAAATACTGGTATGAATAGTAAATACAGATATTGTACTTTACAGCAACATTAAAAAAGGGAGAGAAATGAATATACAGTTTTCATATCTGGAAGTTTCTCCTGCCCCCAATTAGTAAAGTGAATTCCAAAGCAAAGCAGACTTTGCAAAAATCACTCAACATTCCAAGGGCTACTTTATAAATAGACAAAGCAGCAATCAACAATTACCATATTATTTATAATTTTAGTAACAACTGAACCCTTCTTGTCATTACACTGAAGTTACCTGTGCAAGAGAAAATTATCTAGTATTTATCTATAAAAGTTACGTATTTCAAAATTCATCTTCCTGAACTCTTCCAGCCTTCTGGAAACACAAGTTGTTTCAGTTACAAAAACTCACTGATCTTACCGCTATTAATTTCCTATTAACTTAGAGGGTTATTCATTATGGAGAGATAATTATTAATTTCCTAATAATGGGTGGGAAGACTCAGTCCTCCCTAACATTAAATATGATCAGCCTCAAAAAGGTGTGGTCTTAACAAATGGAATGGGAACACCCAAGTTCTATTTCTGGCTAACACTGACTCCTGCTGTGGCCTGGAGCAAATCACTTCTGTTAAAAACACTTTTTTTCCACTCTGTAAAATGAGGATAACACTCCCTTATCAGCTTCACAGGATCTTTCTCAAATGCTTTGAAGATAAAGTTTTATAAGCCCACAAATGTATTTTAATGAGTCTTAAACTGACTGTATTTCTAAAACAATTTGCCTTAAAAAGGAAAAGGATTTGAACAGAACTGAAGGGAAGGGTCTCTGTGCTGTTAACCTCCCCTAATATTGCTGCAGTTTGCACTTTAAATACACCAAAGGCACACGAATTCATTTTCCTTCAGAGCCTGCCTAAAGGAAGCAAAATGGCAACAAGTGGATGCAAGCTGCAGGAGTCTCCCGAGACAAGAAAGGCGTGTGGATGTGCAGGGGAAGGCACACATTCATTCCCTCTGCAGGGGCAGGGACCTGCCCCCCTCCAGCCACGGCCGCTCCGCCGCCTGCACTTCCCTTTACCACTCAAACAAACAGCACCCCACTCCTGACAACAAATTTGCTATTATTTAGCCACTTTTCTTTTCCTTTTTTTTTTTTTTTGCTTGGTCAATGTACTCAGCTCTTGGTTTTTAAAGTTCCTGAACAACAAACACAAAGGGAACCGTGGTCCAGCCCATGTAAAGACAACTGCTGATTTTTTTTTTTCCCTCTTCTTAAAGGGAATTTTGCCAAAAGATGGGCTGGGATCATAAACCATACCCTCTTCTTTAATTACTTAGCTTTTGCTCTTGACTTGGCAAAACATTAAGCTTTTCATTTCAGTAAATCTATAATTAACTCCAGCATGTGCTGAGTAAACATAACCTCACTTTTAATTAAATCTTAGAACAAGATGCTACAAAACTTGCTGTTTCTAAAGAGAAGTACCTCTCAAGTAATGGGCAAAAAAAAATAAATCTAATCCTTGTCAAATAAGAAACTTAAATCCAAATTTGAGTGCAACCCACCCTCTTTTAAGTCATCTGTTCCCCAAACATGCATTCCAGCTACAAGACCAAATGTAAACCTGAAGAGCCACCTCTGCACATCAAAAGATTCCAAGGCTAAAGTCAAACCAAATCTAAATGGTAACGGCAAAACAGAGAACCTTGGCTTTGGGACTTCTCAAGAATAATTTTTATAATGCATCTCACCGGATTTTTTTTTTTTTTCCAAACGACACGGTAGTTCTTACACAAAGAGAAATAACATTTCTCAAGAACGAAAGGATCTGAAATATCATATGCATTATAACCACCAGAAACAAAGGGGAACTTTCTAGCTAGGCATTTGCCAGTGAGAAGATTCAGAAAATTTCCTTCTGACAGTACATGCATATAGAACTAACTCTACAATTCTAAATTAAAACGTAATATCAATTCACTGAATAAAAGGAGAAATCTCTGAAAAAATAAAGTTCAGCTACTGTGAAAACACAATGTCATGTCAAAGTCAAGCTCATATATGAACTAATGCAATAATATGAAATAACCATCTTTTGTTTATGCTGATTTTTTCCAGTAACATCTTTGGTGTCACACATTTCCAAATGGCCCTCAAGAATTTAGATTATTTAGGTGGTACATTTAAATAGTAGAAAACTTCACAAAACTTACTTCATGTTCAAGAATTGCATTTACCAGAGCCAAATAAATGAACCAAAAAACTGTTAAAGACAGCAGCTACAAGATTTACAATTTGAAGAACAAAAAAATGTTGTGCATTTAAATGAAAACAAGTCCTCAAGAGAACTTTATAACATTAAATCTCATTTTACTTATCTGCAACTCTTTTAATCAGCTCTTCTCTGAAAGGCAGAACCTCTCAGGGATTCTGATTACCCCAGAATGTAGATACTGATGACTCTGCATTAGGCAGAAGCTGGTCTACTTATTAATCTTATCTAAAGTATATTCAAAACATGACATTAAGAGAAATTCACAAAGCATTTTCTTCCAGCCATTTGCTGTTCTATTTCAGTTTCAACACGCTTATTCTGGACAAATTTTTCCATTTAATTCTTCTCAATTCAGCTGAGTCACCTCTGAGCAGTTCTCACAACAGCTGAAGGATGCTGGTGGAAGCCCCACCAGCAGTGGCAAATCAAACACAGAGCCTTGAGGCCAAAGCTCAGGATCTGATCCAAGGGTGGCACCATTTGGGAGTGTTTGCTGAGCACAAAGGAAGGGCTCTCAGGGACAGCACCAGAGTGCCACAGCACACAAACTGCTTCCCCATCTCCAAGGGACACCATTTCCACGTTCACCTAATGCCCATTTCCCTCCTCAGCAGTCCTGTACTGCCTGATTTCTTCAGGAAGCCAAAGCTCGTGTATTCACACTGGCTGCATGTATTTTTATGATTCTCCCCCATCTCTTCTCTTAAAATATTTCTTTATAACTCACTGGACAATCACGACCAAACCCGAGAAAAGCAGAGTGGTTGTCATTATTAAATACTCCCAGGTTTTATTAAAACAGGTACTTAAGAGATTAAAACTTTGCCCATCCCAGTGAAGATAAACCACAGCACAGGCTCAGCCTCTATCAGAGTCTGAAGAATCTCTAAAATCAGACTAGAGGCTTAAATCTAAATCTTAAATGCACATTACTTCAATTGGTTTAAAATTAGATTTCTATAAGGCAAATCTTAAATACTAAAAATGAACATCAAGAGCACAATTGTGGAACAAAACTATTAAAAATGCATAACAAATCAACATATGCTATTAATTGCATTGTTTCTTCCAGCTCTTAATCACAATTAAGGAAGACACAACAAAGAATCATTCTTAAGAATTAAAATGCAATAGAACAGTGGTGGTGTTCAGACACATAATAGCAAATGTTTACCATCCAACTGTTCTGCAGCTGCAATGAAGATATTTTTTAGCAATTGATTTAGGATATTACCAAGAGTATCCTCCTAGATATTCACGGAATTTCAAAAAACCTGAGGGTACTTTTAACACCAGACACTGGGAATGAAGACCTAAGAGGAATGACAGGGCAACCACTCTGAAGTAATTTCCACAAATGACTGTCACTGAAACCCAATAGCTCTTTTTAAATGCAGATCTTTAAATTCTGCCCAAGCTGCATGGGTACAAGCTAAGTTTGATCTTAAATAGTTCTTTATTATAAATTAAGAGCCATTAAGAGCTGTCTTTCCCTAGCAGGGCAGTGCTGCTGTACAGAAGGCAGTGAGCACACAGTAAAATGATGTGATTTCACTGCAGTGAAGTCACATCCCATCCCAGTTCAGCTTTCCCAACAGAATGCTAGCTGACACTATTATGAAGATTCATGCTACCAGTATAATTAAGGATGAAACAATTCATCAAAAGTTATTATTTTGCTCTCCTTTTTCAATTGTTGAACATAAGTGTTATTCTGAAACTCCAAGATTTTTTTTTTTATGAAGCCTTTGAAGTCTTCACAATTTTACAGAGAACATCTAAGAAAATATGCTCGGAAGCCCTCTTTGGGAATTGTTCTGTTTAGGAAACACTCGGTGCAATAGATTAACCCTCCAGTGGGCAAATTACGCAGTGTGAGTGAAAGGCTAATCCTGCTTGGGCTGGTCACGCTTGTGTGACACCCAGTCCCACTGACAGTGACAGGATTAGACCAGCAGCAGCAAAGGCACAAGGACACCACCACAAACACAAAGGCCACACACCACTGGGTTCCCCAATGCACAAGCAGGCAACACCAGCATTATTTCTACACAGGCAAACTTCTCATGCACACAAACCTAACCACACTCAGGGACAATGCTCAGGACCAAATTTTCTATAAACTTCAGGAGAAATTTAATGCAGCAAGAAGTCTCAGCTGATACCAGTTCCTAATCAAATGTGGTAGACTCCAAATCAACTCTTCAGTAATGTAAATCATCCTTTTGAAAGTCTTTTTTGGAGCCTTTTTAAGTTAATGTGTGAAGTTTTGCAGAAAATGTGTCACTTTCTCTTTGAACAAGTCTTTCTTTCATGGTACAGCACCATAAGGTAAATTATCTTTGAGGAACATAAAGCACACTCAAGTCACTCCTTTCTTTTGAATGTAGGACATCTGAAAATTGATGGAAATTTTATTGGCCCTGGGTCATAATGTTTAACAGGTTTATCTAATTTCATTCCAGAGCATTTACATAGTCATATACATTTTTTTTTCTTTCTAATCATAACCATCCTTTGACTTTTTAAACAGCCTAGAAAAGTGCAAGGAAAGGACAGCAAGACTTCTGCACCCAAAACTTCAAGGAGCATTTGCAATACATTTCTTGAGAATAAACAACGTGAACTTACAAACACATGAAGGTCACATTGAGAAATTAGTTAAAACAGAGCCAAAAGCTAATCCTGTTAGATTAAGTTGGACTAGTTTTTTGAAATCATAGCCTTAAATTTTTATCATCTCTTTAGATCAGAAAATGCAAATACACCAAAGAAAAATTAAAAACTAAAATTAAAAAAGTATTTGAAACTCACCATCATCTTATCTGAACAGATATAAGGGTGATGGAAGAATAATAATGTTATATCTGCTTATCAAAGTATTTAGAAGACAAAAAAACCATCATTCAAAATCTGCCTATGGCAAACTTATTCTGACTTTGTGTCACAATTACTTTGAATAAATTTTGCTTTTTTATTGTAAACTAGCAAGACAAACATTTGTTATCTACTGTCACAATGAGATAGAACTGCCATAGGCAAAGCTACGAGACATGTGTCTTTTTAGAAAATACGAGATTTGGGCTGTTGGGCGAAAAGAAAGGAAGGAGGGACCAGAATCCTTTATATTGTGGAAAATTGGAAGAAACATCATTTTATCATAATGACAGTTGTCACTGGCATTTTGTATCTTCTCAAAGAAGTTCAATATTTTCTTGATACGATGGCAAAGGCTGTTAAATAAATACATTTTTCCCACTTCAGCAGCATTTTTCAGGAGTCTGCAAGCACACAGAGCACAGCTTTCGTCTTACTGCAGAGCACATTGGGAGCAACACAAGCAGCAAACCCTGCAAGTGCAGGCTGTGGCACTCAGCAAACCAAGAGCAGATCACTTGGCAAGTGGAGTGGCAAGGCTGTGTCAGTGCTGGGCCCCCTCGGGCACTGCACTCACCTGCAGGTAAATATTTCAGCTGGTTGTTTGCCAGGCGAAGGTGCCGCAAAGACCTCAGGCGGCCGATCTCCGGACACACAATCTCCAGGGCATTGTCACTGAGGTCCAGAAACTGCAGCTTAACCAGGGAGCCAATGGCTTGTGAGAGAACAGATTGAAACATGAATGTGACCCAAGAGCAACGTTAAAACCTTCACGGGACTGTGAGAGGAGAGCAAGCCACAGTGCCCAACAGCTGTGTCTGAGCACATCTCGAGGTGTTAAAGGCGGTCTCACAGCTCACTGACATGGACTGTGTAAATGCTGCTCTAGCTAACAAACAGCTCTGCTGGCAGTGAGACGGGATAACAAACACAGTGATGTACAGAAGGCTCCCATCTCCAAATTCTCCTCAGACAATTCTGCTCTGAAACCACTTTCTCCATTCTCTTCCTCTGAGTCTATCCAATTTATATTCACAAAGAGCATGAATTGAACACAAATTCCTCAAGCTGGGAGCATAACTCTGCAATTAAGACAAGGAAAATAAACTAGTACAAGTACTTGCTCCTTTGGGTTTCAAATCAGTCATGATCTAAACCAGCAGAGCATTCAGTGGCCTGAAAGCAGCAGACACTCCGGATTTTTGTTTCTGCAGATGAGTGCCATTTATCCTTTTCACTTTCTGCAATTAGAACTGGAGCAAACAGCATTTAGGTGCATTTGAGAATTCATTAAAAGAATTTAACATAGCACAAATGAGGATATTATCAACTAAAAGCTACACTGGTATATTTTGTATGAAAATCTTTAATGTTTTATGGGAAAATAAAGGAAAAATAGGTCTCTTCAAAGAAGAAAAATGAATATTTTATGATTCCTGCCACTTATCGTGAGCTGGTAGATTACTTACCTTCAGGTACAACAACTATGTTATTTGAATGAAGGTACCTGGGGGGAGGAGAAAAAAGCAGAGGACACCACCTGTTACCCTCAAGGACTTCTGCCACATAATCAGTTTGCAAAATATCCAGTTTCAGACTGAAAGAGCACCCTCAAAGCCATTCCTCCCTATGACCACAAAAGCTGTGGAAACTGTATAAACTGGCAATGGACAAGCACTTAAGTTTTGCTTGGATTATTAAATAATTAGCATAAAAATAAAAGAAAATGACATACAATTATGTAAAACAAACCGTTCACAGTTACAATAATAATGGGCTTTAGTTTTGCGAGTCATATGGAGGAAAACAAAAAGGGAAAAACATAAGCAGAGAGAATAACCAGAATGAATCACATTTGATCACCAGGTTATTTGACACTAAATGCTGGCCAAGGAAAGAAAAAAACCCCACACCCACACAAGTTATACAATTACAAACATTTTCCCCTGCACATAAACTCTCACACCTTTAGTGAGGAAATAAGCATATGATCTATTCACTGCAAGTGGGGTTTTCAAACTTAAAGTACATTTTTCAAAAGAAAAACCCAATCTTACACATGGTTATTTATGCAGTTACAGAGGGTGGCCAGATCTCTCACTAAGAATATTCAGCACCCTCTGATGGAGCACTTCCAGTACTTCTGGTAACATAAAAACTGATCTTGGATTTTACACATTTCAGATTTCAATCATCATTGCTGCAAAAGAACAATTGGATCTTGTAGAAAATAACAGTAGCAAAATTTTCCAATATTGATATCCAACTGTAAAGGAATACTGAGTACTCAATGTTCATTTGCTCAGGCACACGTGGAATTATTTTCATAGCATGTTTTTTTTCCACTGTATTCCAAGAGTATTTCCTAAAGTAGGAGCCTCTCTTTTCAGGGAGACAGAACAAGAAAAAAGATGTATGAACATTTCAACTGCATAGGGCACCTGAACTTTCTCTTTTTCTTTATAAATTGTAGTTTGCTAAAAGCTTAACAAACATAAGAATAGCATACATGTTTGTAGAAACATAGGATGAGAATTCTCCTATCCATTTCAGCTGCAACTCCTGAAAATATTTGTGAACTACTTCACTTAAGGTAAAAAAAAAACTTTATTATGAGGAGCTACACCTCACAGTGCAGCATCAGGGACATGATATTCAAAGAAAAACACACAAGTGAAATAACTAAGGATGTAACTTTGAGGAAAATAAAAATAATTTAAGTTTGTCTCTCAAAACTGAAAGCTACTGTAAAAAGTTACTCTTTAAAAGATTCTTTATTTCGTGGTCTCGTGGTCTCTGCCCTGACAACAAAACACCTCTTACTGTCTCATTAAAAACCGACTTGTCCTATTAGAGCTACAGAAACCACAGGCCTATTGCAGCTCTCTCTAGACCACCAGAATGTGTGGGATAATGGTGGGACAGTTGAGCCTGCTGAACACCAAACAATTAGGCTTGACTCCTATAAATCAGTGTTTGCAAGAAATTATTTTAAGCTGTAATTTAAACAGGTTTTCCTAAAGGAACCATCAAGTAACATGGAGATTTCCTGATGCTCAGTGGCAAATCATGACATCAAATATAAAAATATTTATTTTACTGCTTCAGAGCACAAACACTCTCAAGACAGAGGCATGATGAGATAGGATTTGCTCTTGGGTGAGTCAGAGACTGCAGTGACCTACAAACCAGCTCAGTCACCCTGTGGCCACAGGCGCCAGAAAGGTGGGGTTAAAGGGCCACGTGAAGATGACAAGAGCAGACAGCTGAGGGCACTGACCCCTCAGATAAACACCTCCTGTGTGCAGCTGGCCATTCAAAAATCACAGGCAATGCTCCACCAGGTACTCATCCGAAACTGAGACAAAGGACTTACAGGGGGAATGAGGATGTCCGTTTTAACCTGCCACTGCCAGTCCTACCACAGAAAGGAATCACAACTTTCTAAGAAGAAAAGGGGAAGGAAGGAAGAAAACATTGTTTCAGGGGCTTAAGTCTTAAAATAATTGTCAAAATAATCCAGTTCATGGGACATCCATTTTGTGGACAAGACTGGATAAACTGCTCTGCCTACAGCAATCATCATTCCACAGTTACTACCCCTACATGCTCATCCCTGCTCCTATTTGACAATCTGTGACTTGGTTCCAAAATCTGATTACTGCAATCAGCAAGACTGAGATGATAAAATCCCTGGGAGCTGGGTGGGAATGAGCAGCGAGGGATGGGCTGGAGGCTGTAACCTGTTACTCTGGCTCTGTCACAACCCTCTGACCACTGCACTGGGAGGTTCCAGGGCTTGATCAGCCTGACAAGTCTACACAGAATTTAGGGGGTAAGTATTTTTTCCCTTAGCAGTATAGACACTGGTATAAAGGTTCTTCTAATACAATAAACAAGAAATTTTAAAAAAAATTAAAATTGGACTGAATACACCTCCTTCAGGAAAAAAGCCCAACAACAAACAAATTAAGAAAACGCAACAACAAAAAAATTGCCCTTTCTTGCCCTCCAAGAAAGCCCTCCACATTTAAGAGATAAATTATGTGCAAGTAATACAGTCTAGATTATTTTAAGATGAGATAGATAAGCATAATAAAAATATATTAGAACTCCTACACAAACTCACAATTCCACGAGGTTTGGAAGCTTCTGTGCAAGGTTTTCTGGCTGAAAGAGAGTTAGAGATTTTTTAGGTTTCAAAACAAAAACCAGACAAACATATCTTGTGTACCCAAGTCATTTTAATCACCACACTACAACATGTCAGCAGGAAAAATGGCAACAAGGAGTGTCTATAAAATACCCTGTTTCCATACCCCCAAATATCCATTAGGGCAATCTTGGATGTATCCTGGGTGAGCAATTCACTACTGAACAGAACTACAGCCTAGAAGTGACATTATCACGTCCTCAGCAAAATGGGAGTCAGATTTCTGAGGATGAAAAGATGGATTACCTAATCTTACTTTTGAAAATATATTCAAATAAATGAGTTAGTTGAAGGCAAGAGATTGCTAAGAACTTGCAGCCTTTACAGACTTAAAGCAGAACAAGAACTACACAAGATGTCTAACCAGAATGCATTTTATAATGCTGCTAAACTGGGAAATGACCTACAATCTCTGTGTAGCTTAATCAATTACCACCAGAACTGCTGAATCCATCAAACTAGATTTTCATATTTACATATTAACATGCATATAATTTCCTAACTGCCAACTGATCCCTAGCTGTAATTCTCTTCCTTGGTGGCATTTATAGCCATGAACACATATCACAAAATTGGCTTCACAAGTTTCAGATGTCGTGTTGGAAACTGTACTCAAAATTATTCAAAGTCAAGGCAGTTTTATTGCTTAAGAAACCTGCTTTAGCTTAGATTTGTTTTCCTGAAAAAAAGGTGTTACAATACTGATATATGCAGAAATGACTGCATTTTAAAGCCAGCTTGATCACATAATTAAATTCCTGTTAAAACCAGAAATTTTCATGTGATCACATAATTAAATTCCTGTTAAAACTAGAAATTTTCATGTGATAAACATGATGTATGATATCTTAAATAGCTATATTATCTAAAATACATAACTTTGTGTTCATAACTTGATGATGGAGGAATACGCTAACCTGAAAAAGTAACGTGGTAGCATTCTCGTGTAGCAAACGTGCCCCACGGTAGATCTGAGCACAAAGCCTAGCTTGCTTAGCTCGGGAGCAGCGATTCATGGGTGAGGTCAAGAACCGCGGGGTGAGGTCAGGAGCGCGCCGCGGTGACGTCACACCGGCAGGCGCTCCGCTGGTGCGGCGCTGCCCCCTGGCGGCGGCTCCGCCACGGCGCAGGCACGGCCCGGGGCCGGATTCCACCGAAGCATCGGAAAACGTGCTCAGGCACACAAAAAATCAAGGCTTAACTGGAAAAACAAAGTGTGGGAGAAACCGAATCCACTGCATCCTACAGCCTTTATTACGATAAGGATGTTAACCTGAACCACAGACTACTGTCACGGTTTCACGGGCTGCTCTGTCAGAACACGACAGCATCACATTCTGAGGTGGTGAATTAACAACAATCATTCTTGATCTTGATCCTGCTTCAGACAGGACCAACAAGGCAAACACCAACTTCCTTTCAACAGATGGGGAAACTGGGTACTGGGAGGCTCATGTTATCAAAGGCTAACTGAGAAGTGGGAAGATTTGCTGCTGGGATACAGGTGTGCTGCATGGCTCCTTGAGCCATTCATTATGTCACAGCACTCCATCACTTCCATCTTGCCAATGAAGACAAAAATGAAATTATTCTTAGCCAAGGTAAATTCTGTCAGCATAACTACCCCAGACATTTCATAGGAGTCATCTGTCAAGGATAGGAGTCATTTGAGAAGAGCAAAGAACAAAAGCTAATTTAGTAATTTATTTTCAGGATTCTGAAGGAATGAAACAGTGGGACAAAAGCACCATGTAATTTTAGAGAAATATCGTGCAGGTTTAGTTTTGATGGTTGCTAATAATGCTTATGCAATTTAAAGTGTTTATTGATGACCTATGGCTCATCACCTTGCATCAGAGAAGTGTAAGGAAGACACATCTTCCTTCAATAATTTAATTGTTTTCAACTATTCCCAGATGAGATTTCCACTCCCCCCACTGCCCTAGTGTACCTGACTTACTATCACTGTACTAAAATTGAGAGCACTACTTGTCCTACCAGTACTGGACATCAAAAAACCTTATTATGAAATGCTGCTTTGTAAAAATAGCTAAGATTTCTGTTTTCTACAGCTCCTCCTGTTTTTTCTTCTCCATCAGTCTCTCAACCTTTCCTCCCAGGGCATGTTTTCTGAAAGTCCCTTGCTGCTGCTCTCCAGGTTCTCTCCGATTCACCCAGGCTGTTCACGAGTATGAAACTCTCTGCTCCAGCTTGTGCTTTAACAGTATCCAGTAATTACTTCCTTCTGCTTTTAATGGAGATTGTGAAACTTTCCGTGTTCCAAAAAGACATCTGCCTTTTTTTGTAACATGCTGCTGACTTGATCTATTTTGGTCCACTACGACTTCCAACATCTCTTCTGTGGAACAGATGCTCAGTGAATGACACCCAAATTTGTTTGCCTTGTTCCAACAATAGTGCTGAGCACTTGAATGAGATCCCAACAAGGCACATTATGAGTAAGTTATCCTGATTGCTGTGAATCTAATCATGCTCTGCTTCATGCTGTTTGAAAGCAATTCTGCCCAAGTATGACCTACATTTTAACTTTTGTTTCAGTTTCTTTATCCAGGTCTTAACACTTACATGCAAAACTCTCCTTTATTGTTTCATCTTTTGAGCAGTGCAAAGTGTATGAACCTTACTGCACTAAATCATCACTGAATTTCACAAAGTGTCAAGGCAGAGCTGTTTAGAGTCTTTGGCTAATTTTATAGCAGTTTTGATTTGTAATCCTATCGTCCTGTTAAATTATTACACATTATTACATTACTGCCCAAAACCAGAGTGCTAAAATAATTCTCTACAGAAGTGACTCATTCAAGATGAACAAAAGGCATAAAGTCTTCAGAATCCTTTTAGCTTTTGGCCCTTAAAGTGGAGTACTGGACTTGTTCTAGGAAACCCCAAAAACTGCACAATTTTGGTGAATTTTAAGTAGTCATGCCCTACAGCCCTTCCATCCTTGCTCTTACTTAACCTCTCACACCACGGAAGAGCCCACCAAAAAAACACTAACCAACAAATCCAAACCAATCAAGCAACCAAAAATGAAGACTTGGAGACTTGAGGCTAGTGGCAAGTTGTGAATCTATTCTATAGAATCTTACCAGCTCAGAACATCTCACAGTTATTGAACTGCCCCACACTGAATTCTGAAGTCGCAATATCCACTCAAGGTGAGAATTTCTTCAGTTCAGGGAAAAAGAAGAAGAAATCCCAAAAGAAAATCCCACATTAGCTGACATTAACTGTGTTCTCCTATCAACACCAGCCCATAGACACAAGTTTTTTAGTCATTCAGGCTAATGAAGAAATGCAGAATAGACTGCATAGCATCACCTAACAGGAGAAAGGCCGGACCACTTATGTGAGTAAAATGTATAGGTTAAAAAAAAACCCAACAGAGCAACAAGCCTAACAAGAAAAGCCCGAGTAGGTCTTGAGAGCTCGAAAGGGGCAACCATAAAATGGGATGAAATTCCATTTATTACTCCCTACGTTACCTATGCAAGTTCAAGTTCTCATATCTCACAGCTGATGACATCATCCAGGGTCAGATGATCTATATTTTTTTTTCTGTTTCAAAAACCAGAATTCCTAAACACACACACAGTAAACATTGCAATAAAGAAGTTGTCGTACCAATGTGGTCAGGGAATTTCTTTTCATGTAAAGTCTCTCCAAGTACTGCAGCCCCTCATCCTTCAGTAACTCCAGAGGGAAGTGATGGAGATTTCGGTAATTTAAGAACAAGTTCTTGTGCCTTTCCAGCTTTGCCTCAGAGATTGTTTTACACAGTTCTGATGCCATGACTAAGCACCACATCTACTGCATCGTATCTTCTGAGAACAGACCCATTTCTAGGAGACAAAAAGAGGAAAAAAGCCCAGTATTACCAAGGTGTAGCCATGCCTTCTTTTGCAGGAAGAGTTACTGATGACAGATTATCTGGTAATTTATCTAAACACACTTATTCCAGTTAAAACACAAATTCCCCAGAACACCCACACCATAAGCTAGGTTAGAAGCAAGCCTTTGACTATTTTCTGGATCAAGCTCTAGTGCATTACAGGATGTGAAGTAACAAAATCTTTAGGTATATGTAATGATTTCAGTTTCACCCATGTCTAATGCACCTTTCAGATTATTTTGTCAAAATTGCCACCACAAGAAGAAAAGAAAGCAACCTCTATTAACCATTACTGATGTCCCACATCTATCCTGTGACATGTGCTAAAAAATGAACCCACAGATAAGAAAAACACACAATTACGAGGATTTTAGTCTCAGAAGACTAAAAACCACCATTATCTTTTAAGCTAGTAAGACAAAAGGCAATGAAAGTTTGATGTGCTTTCCCATATAGAACTAGTGGAATAATTTACCAGCTGGAAGAGATAATTGGGATGGATAGCCAATAAAGCCATTTAAAAATAATACAATAATATATGAGAAACCTGAAACTTACAGTGAGAAAATTTATAAAAGGTTAGCTAAGACGGCAGATTTTCAGCTTGCTCTACTAAAAATAAAACCAGAAAGAACAAAGTGTCAGGCTTTAACTGACAATTTCAAAACCAGAAAACAAAAGCAGGAAGACAAATTAAAAATTAACTTGTATCTGAAACCTGACTTTATTCAGCTTGTTTTTCACATATAACCAAAATTCAAGTCATTATTATGCTGTCTAGATTTAGACAACAGCAGCAATGCTACATCTTTTCAACTATCTCAGAAAAAAACATAATAAACCCAGACTATTCATTAAAGTTACCATTTTGCTACAGACTTGTGTATATAAATTAATTCTCGTTAACAAAAGGCAAGGACTCAGAACTGCTTCCCACCAATAACATTTTCCATTTCAGTTCAATCCCTCACTGAAGAAGAGGTTTCTAATCATAACAGATATTGGAAGCAAAGGTCCTGAATCAAGAATCCCATCTGACACAGGCATGGTACACAAAACTCCAGCTGAAGAATGACAACCCAACCACATACGTAAATCAAACTACTTCATTCGTTTGAGTAGCTCCCTCAATTTGCAGATAACAGCTCTTAGCTGTGATCTGTGTCCTTCTGGAGCAATACACATTTGTGGGGGTTTTAAGAGGTTTTTAACCATTGCCTTCATTAGCTGTCTTAGGGAACAGGGCACACACACTGGCCCTGGGCACTGCTAACATTAAAGCTCTCTTGGTCCAGAAAAATCAAGAAAATGAAGCCATTACAATTCCCAACTCTACTTCTGTGATCAGCATTAAAACAATTCCCAGAAAAGTGTTAAAATTTTTAATGGGCATAGTCTGAGTATTTATTATTAACTTCTACAACATAAGACAAGGTAAAGGAAAGCTTATCTATCTCTGAAGTTTTTTTAACCAGAAGCTGAGAAATTATGAAACATATGCATAAACAGCCAATATCCTTCCAATTTGTCCAGAGATGGTTTTTAGGTGTCCTGCACTTGTGGGCTTCTCTTCAGAGTTGTGACTCCATGTAAGAAGTGCACATTCAGCCACGGCACACAGGGATACACAGACACGCAACGCCACAGACGCAAAGTCCAGTCACAACCTACTTTGGCTCTTACTTCAAAGGAACCTCCTCCCACTCCCTTCCACCACCAGACAAACTTTTCCTCTCTCAATTATCTTTTTCCAAGGATGAGGCGCAGCCTTACCAAAGAGGAAGGGCCACAACCACCGTCTTTAAGGGGAGTAAAACAGGAGGATGAGGGCTGATAGCACCCAGTGACGATGGCCCTGTGAGGAGCCGGGTCCTTCAGGGAAGAAAAGGGCGAGGAGGAAGGGGAAGGGGGTGCGGGGGAACGGTGAGAAAGAGGGGAAAAAGGGAGGGAGAGAGGGGCACCGGGCAAGGGGGACACTGGGAAGAGAAGAAGGAACGGGGAGACAAGGGGGGAATGGGAGAGATGGGGGAAACGGGCCCAGCCACAGCGCGCACCCCCTCACGGAGAGGCGCTGTGCCGGCGCGGTCCGGCGAGCAGACAGCAGGGGCAAAGCACCGGAGACAACCTCCCCACGGCCAGGACCCGATCGCCCTGTCCCTGCCCCCGTCCCCCCCTCGGCCCGGCGGGGTCCCTGCCACTCACCGGGGCCGCCGCAGCGGGAGCGGCGCCGCCGCCGGCCCAGGGACCCGGGGGCGGGACGGGCCGGGCCGCGCGAGACCGCGGCCGCCGCGCGGCTCTCGCGAGACACCACCCCGCCCCGCCGCGGGCAACAGCCAATCAGAGAGCTCCGTCTCTCCCGCCTCCCTCCGCCAGCCAATGGGAGCGCGCCGCCCCTCAGCGCCACGCCCGCCCCTCGCTGTGGGCTGAGGGGCGCGGGCGTTCCCGGTGTTCCCGGTGCTCCAGGTGTTCCCCGTGTCCCAGGTGTTCCCGGTGTTCCCGGTGCTCCAGGTGTTCCCCGTGTCCCAGGTGTTCCCCGTGTCCCAGGTGTTCCCGGTGTTCCCGGTGCTCCAGGTGTTCCCCGTGTCCCCGGTGTTCCCGGTGCGGCTCCATGAGCGAATGTGTGGGCTCCACTTGCCTCCTCGCGTGTTCACACAGCCCCCGGTGCTAACAAGTCATCCCTGCTTAATCGCTCATAAAGGAGAACATCATTTGCTGATAAAAGTTGTGGTCAGGGACCACCCTCTACCTTTGGTGCAGCTGCCGCTGCCTTTTATTTCTGTGTCAACAGCAGATTGGAGACCCTCAGGCTGTCCTACCTACACCCACAACCTGCCATTTTTACCCATGATAGTTGGTTTGTGGAAACGTTTTGATTTTATGTGTATTCGCACACGCTAGGATGACACGTGAAGGCTTGTTTGTGTCGTGTCAGTTCTCTGCTGACAACAAATTCCCTCATCCTCAAGGTATTTAACATCACCGGGTATTAAAAAGTTACTTTTTGCTGACGATCAGCTCTACAGCTGATTGAAAAGGAATCTCAGCTGCAGAAATCCTCTTTCTAGTTTCCACAGGCTAATTAACACAAACTGGTCCTAACAAGATTCACGCAGCAGGTCTGCAGGGTTACCAAGATGAACACCTTGCAGAAGACATTTCTCCTCTATATTCACATAACTTTCACTTGAAATAAATCAACATGCAGAAAAGCTTAAGATCTTTTCCCTTGCAGACTCATTTCTCTCTTTTTCAGTTCTAAATAAGGAATAGCAGCCGTTAATGGCTCATTTGTCATTTTCCTGCACTTGAAAGGCAATAATTGATTGTGACAACCACACTTGCTCCATCTTACTTTGCAATTGCAGTCTTTTTGGACTTGTTTTTTTCAGAAAAAAATAGATTGGGTTTTGTCGAAATAATTTACCCTTCAAAATTCACCATCCTCCATATTTATCATATCATTCTGTACACATGATTTCTTACTGTGGTTGATAGCACTTGTCTATTTTTTTCAGCTGATGTTAAATTCCAGGAAGTGGCCTGCCTGTAGACCACCATGGGTTTAAAACCAGCAAATACATCACACTTCTTAATGTCACTTTGGTCTCACACTATAAATATCTGAGAAATTAAAAGTTAAGCTTATTTCAGACCAAAGTAGAAGCTGAATATGAGGACTGTTAGCAACATGCTCCTCAGAGAGAATTCGATGTGTCAAACCAAATGTACTTCTCCAGGATATTGAGTCATTGATCAGAACAGAAACACAGTTTCTTCTACTGAAATAGAAAAGGAAAGATGAAGCTTTTTTCCTGGGAGACCTCTTAACAAAGCCAGGATACTTGCTGTTTATTTACACTCATGTTGTAATGATTTGGGTTTTTTGGTTGGAGATTTTTTGAGAGAGTAACAGGTAGGAGATGAGGTTACTGCACTCTGATATTGTTGAGAGCAAATTTAGTCTGTTCTTTTCTGCTCACACCAACACACATCACTGTTTCTTGTGTCTGTCCCCCCGAAAAGTCACTCAGGATTCTTCGTTGTTTTGTGTAGCCTGAATCACCACACTCATTCAGTCTCTGGTTTTTTCCCCTTGACCAATGCCATGGTGGTCTCTGAAAAGTGCTGCTCTCAGATCCGAAAGCTGATCCCCGAAGCTCTGATCCTGCACAGGTGTCCAGTCTTGCTCGTGTAGTCACAAGGCTAAAAATGATGAGCAGGGCAGGGATATTGGAATCTGATCTTCTCTTAAGGAGAGCATTTTCCTCACGGTTGCCAAGTCATTCTCATCTAACAAGTTAGACTAGTGGCATCTCTCTTAAGTAAATTTTGCTGTTTCTTTACCCTAATTTAATTCTTATTTTTGTGCTTCTGAGAGCACAGGGAGTTTGACTTTTCCATCTTGCTAAGCAGGATTGCTGATTTTATCTGTGCCTACATAAAGAAACTAATAAAACTTGCTTTGAAATGCCAGTTTAAAGTAGATCTATTCAAGTAGTTTGCAGTTGTCAGTGACTTGAAGATCCACCATCATCCAGTGGTTTACTGCCAGAAACCCAGTAACTGGAGCAAATGGGCACAGCTTCACTGGTGATCCCTTGTGTGTGCCAAAACCACACAAGTCAGACGAAGATAGTGTGAATAAAAAGAGATGATGCTATACCAGATTTATTATACTAGGTAATTAATTGAGACAACTTTGGGAAGATGCAATTGGAAATAGCCTTTGCATAGTAAAGCTTTATGCAAATGTTTTATTTTGCCAAATGAAACATGAAGAAATTATTTTTATTGAGGTTTTTATGACAAGTTTCCTAGCTTTCAATGTCACAGACCTACGAGATCCAAAGTATCTCAGTGAACTTTTGAATTTGAGTCCTGAACACCATGAGGTTCTGCCTCCCTAATAATCCTGCACAAGTCTTTTCCACCCAGTGCTGTGGATACCACTTATATTGAATCATGTGCATTAAATTAGACTCTTTAAATTTGGAATATGATAAAAATACCCACTTTGCAATTAAGGGTCAGTTTTTAGCAGCAGGAAAACTCAGTGTGATTGATGCACGACAGCAAGAGAGTGTTTCTCCTTTAAAGGTTGGGTAATTACCGAGTATTTTTATTCTCTGCTCTTCAGTGTGTTAAGTGGCAGTACAAAATGGGCTTTCTTGGGCATTGCCGTGTTCTGAGAATTATGGTGAGGCAAAACTCCATCAGTAAACACCGAGCTCATGCAGTTATGCTCAGTACAGAGAGGTCCTGTGGGCTGGAGGAATTGTCCAGGCACAGATCCATCCAGCGATCAGCAGATGCAGTTTCAGCTTTCTTTAGGTTCTGGTGCGTACGAGTGTTTGCACAAGTGTGTGAAGCAGCAGCAGCCCGGTGGACTGCCTGGTGCATCTGCCAGGTCTCACAGCCAGTGAACATCTGTCCATGCTCAGACTGGAGAGGAATCTGCTTAACACATGCTTGGGACATTTGGAGTGGTCTGGGAAAATGGCAGAGCTCCCCTTTGCGTGGCAGGATTCCAGCACGGGGACTGAATGGTTTGTGCTGTCCTACTGTCTTCTGCTTATCCCTAGAAAATGAACATTGCCTGGAATTTTGAAAGCTCTTAAAATGAACATTGCCTGGAATTTTGAAAGCCCTTAGTTGAATATGCAGTTTCATTTTTCTGCTCTTACAGACACTGAGGGGTGGCTTTCTTCCTCACCTGAGGACTAATAACTTCCATTTCTCTTCGAACAACAGCTGAGGGCCTCGTCATCATCAGGTTCTGCAAAGACTTGAAGCAAACAGAACATTTCCAGTTTGCATCCTTTCTTGTAGAGTTTCAAATCTTAACTCTTCTTACCCTTGTTTTCACTTTACACTGTCTTACATAAGATTCTTTCAGTCAATCCAGATTTCATATACATAATGATACAAGACTCAGTTGGTATAAATGTCAAGAATTTTGGATCTGTTCTTTCCACAGGAGGTTTATTTTGCATCATGCATCATTTGCTGATTTGTCTCTTGTACCAGAAAGAAATAAACTCTCTAAAATGCTCGGTCTTTACTAATGGAGAAAGAATCCATTGTCCAGAAAGTCCTTGTTCTTCTTAGGAAGTCTCTTGTAACTTAGAGTTGGTAATTTTGGTTTAGGGACAAAGTTCTCTTATTTGAGTGAAATAAAGTTACCGTGACTCATCACCGTACTGCTAACTTTGATTCCATAAATGCTTTAACTCTGGCTTCTGCAGCAGTACAAAAGTGGGAAGGCAGATGGAGCTCCTGCACATGGATGCCATAACGTTTAGCCATCATCCACCTTTGGCTCAAGGCTTTTTATTTTCAGTTTATTCGTTATTGTATTTGTTAAACTCGAACTGACTCCTTTTTCAAAGGCACAGTAATGCTAATGAAAAACCTAATTTCAAAAGAAGTTATTTGCACTGCCTGGTATGGTTCAAACCAGCATCGCTCAAAATGGAAGCTTTTAAAACAGTTTATTGCTAATTTGGGCTGAACTAATTTTTGAGGGAAATTTCCTGGTAATCACACTGATTATGTTGTGTAATAGACTCCCTAAGAAGTCATGGAAAGCACTGGTCATTTGGACAAGCTGCATTTTGAATGGAACAACTCTAATAGAGAATAAGCAAGCAGTGGATTTTGTCCCTGATCATGCAGTTTCTGCTCATTCTAAATTCCCACTGATCTAATTAATCTCAATTGGAAAAAGAACAATGCCTCACTGACTGCCCCAGAAACCAAATTCCTCTGTTAATGTGCTAAACAAATATAACAATAGGCAGAATCAACATTTCTGCCTCTGCTCCATGGGGAAATCTCAATATGGGATCATGCAAAGGTAACAAACGAGCCAGCTCTCCATGGCTTTTCAGTTGTTAGTCCATAAAGACTGTGAAAGGGGCATGAGGCTAATGTGGAGGTATTTTGTGTTACCTCTTGTTGACAACATAATCAAGACTCAAATTAATTTCAATTAACCAGATAGTATTTTTAAACTCACCAACACTGCTGTATGTCACAAATGCATTAAAGAATAAAATTCTTTTTATTCTTTGGAATTCACTTTATGCAACTCTTCAAACTTGACTGATTTGGTTAAAGTCACTCAAAATATTATCTCCAGATTTGCTTTGTTCAAACCAGTAAAGTAGTAAAACTTCAATAGCAAATTTAGACAGCACATGGACACTTATTAATTTCAGTCAGCAAATAGCATGAAGTGTTCTTTGGTCTATTTTTATGTGTCCTCAATAGCATTATTTTTTACTACCGCCCTCGGCTGCCATTGGAGCTCTGTGGTGGTGATTTCTCCATCCTTCTGCCTGCCCCAGGTTTGCTTTCTTTTCACCTTCACCACATTTCCCTTCAGTCCAGCTGACAGACCTGCTCAGTTTGCAATAATTGTCAAAAGATTCCCGAGTATTTCTAATGATTCATTGGATCTAATTTGACCAAAAGTTCTTATTCATTCAACTGAAGTCAGTAGTTTTAACATTAATCATTAATTATTCTGAAGTTGTTTCTACTTCCAGATACCAAACCTGTTCCAATTCTTTTATCTGCATCTATTGCTGCCTAATGTTATTTTCTTTTTTCTCTTAGCCATTTATTTTTCTGAGAAGTCCCATGATCTGGTGTTGAAACAAATTCATATCTTGTAGAAAGACTCCGTATCATCAGCAAAGCTCCATTGTTCCCATAAATTTACTTTAAAACTTTGATAAAATATTAAATCCCTGTACTCTCACCCACACAGTTTCATAATTTTAGCACATATAGGCTTGAAATGAAAGTATTTTAGTGACAATACACACACTTGAAATAACATTTTTATATATTTATGAGATGTCTGTATTTCTTGTGGAAAAGTTTCAGGTGAGGTGCCAAATGTCTTGGTTGTGTAAGGTGACCGGTTTTGTAATTTTATTCCATTCATTTCAGAAGGGTGTTAACTCTGTGACCTGTTACATTATGATAGAAATGAGGCAGGTGGTGAGCTATTTTTCATTCTAAGGGAGTATAAATAGTGAAGGGGGGCAGCATGGTGTATACACAGCTCTTTGATTTATGCAAGCATATTGTGGAACCTGTTTGAGGGAAGTCAGATATAGAAATCTTCTGTTCCTGAGACCAGTGGGAGATTTGCTTTTAGAGAGCTTGCAGGGTTTCTCCTTTTCATGTCAACCATCCATCTGGTTACAGCTGGGATCCGACCTTTCTTTTTATTGAACACTCTGGGAACAGCTTAAATATACGCCAGGATGTTCCACGTGTTGGGGAGACACTCAATAGGCTGCTTCCTGTCAAACACAGGATTTTTCATTTTCGACAGCAAACCAGAAAAGCCAAAGATCTTTCTTTTCTTGTTAATGCTCTGTGTTTCCTCTCAGAAATCCTTCGTGGGAATTCTTGAGCACTCTGGACTGAGAGGTCTGAGTCAGGTAACCACGGTCAGGGTACTCTTGGCTGGGGAGCCCTTGGGTGCTGGTCAAGCTCTTGCAGCAGCCACTGCTGAGTGTGGGTGCTTTTTTCCGAGTCCACGCCTCCTTCCTGCCTTTGTCACGTTTGCACCACAACACTGATAAAGATCTTTCCACATTGTAAAGTCATGGCACAATATTTGTTGCCAGCTCCTCCTTTCCTCGGTGTAGGGAGTGTTTTGGACAAAATGCCTTTTTGTGTGGCAGCAGCTCTGCTCCCAGGGAGCTGTTCCAGGCCCTACGTCTGTGGCAGGGTAACATCTTCTGTCTGACCAACAGAGATAATTCAGCCCTCGTTCAAAAGCAAAAATGGAGACTCAAGAGTCATTTCTACTGAAACTATTTCACAGAAACTATTTTTCATTCTTTACCAAAGGCATGGGAAAAGGAGTCGTGTGCCTTGTAGACTCTTCCAGAGATTAATGCCCCATAAATCTGGGCCAGTGAAATAATTAGGTCTGTTAAACTCTTTTTGTGCTTTTAGCACTCAAGTCGTGGTCAAGGAGTTCAAGATTCTCAAATACACATTATATACTTAGAACAGCTCTCCTCTGTGAGTGATGGCACCTTCATAGCAGGAACCCAGAGATACACATTGCTGCAAATTAGAGATAGCCCCACCAATACAGCTGCAACTTCATTACGATCTTTAAATTAGTGTGTGTTTCTTTCATAAAATAGAAGCCAGTCAACCAAGCACACACAAAACACAAAATTTGCCTGCTGAAGAATAAATCCCTGTCTGCATTCTAGTGCTGCACTCTGGTCCCATGTTGGGTAGGACTGTGGATAGACATCCTTAGCACACTGCTATCAGGAAATAATTTAATTTTATTTAGGTGTTTGAAAAACATCTAAAACCAAAGGAGAAATTTATACCAGAGCTCTTTTGTGTGGTTTATATTTTTGAAAAATGGGCATTCTCTGTGTATATCCTATCCTTAGAGGTGGCTAATCTGTAATGCCACTCCTGACAAATGGATCATTCTGGATTTGGAAAACCACATGGATAAGTGCACCATGGTTTGGCCTCTATGTTTTAAAAAATCAGTCTAAATAGTCTTAATATACCCCTGAATAAGTGGAGAAAGAGAGGAAACTGATATTAGGAAATGGAGAGGCCCACTTCCCTGGAAGATTTATGTGGTACCGTATGCCAGCCTTTAACAGCATATGTCAAGTTCGTAGAGGTTGATGACAGGCTATGTTCTATGCTGTGCTGATGAGAGGGCTCAGCTCTCAGTGACTGTGGCCATCCCTGATGCAGAGAAAACCACAGCAGTGAAACAAATCACTTTTTCCTGCCTCCATTTGCAGGTGTTTCCTCCCTGACCTCTTCACCACACATGCCTGACTTCCAGAGCAATTCAGGGTGAATGGCAAATCCTTTGTGTCTGAAAAACTGTCCTTTTCCTTCAGTTGCTTAGGGGAAGGACTGTACTGAAACCACATGAAACAACTACTAAAGACACTTTTCCTGGCTGAAAGACAAAGTCAAGGATCAATGCACAACAACAGCATGGAAAGATAACAGCAAAGTTAACTAGATAAAAGCATCACAACATAAGGGCTTAGAAGACTCCCAGTGTTCTGACCTCTGCTGTCACAAAGTCTTTGAGTTTGTTCAATACCTGTTAGGAAGAGAGTCCAAAACCCACAGAAGATGAACCATGCAAAGGGGACTTTCCTTGTTCAGTAGGGACAGAAGTTATGCCATGATATTCAGACACAGTGAGCATTTGCTGTAGGGTGGTCTGCTAATTTAGCTACAGCACGGTGTCCTATTTGATTAATTTGGATTTTTCAGTTTTATCTTTCCTCCTCAAGTTCTACCTGTGGCACAGAACTCAGCAATATGCAAATATTGCAAGAACATTGCAACACATCTCAAAAGCTCATAGTATTTCTCTATGCTTTTATTTATATAAAGCTAGAATAGGGGAGGATCTTTTTTGCAAAATCAGATCTTACTTAGTAAAGCTGAAATTCAGCTCAATACGAGCTCTGCAATTTGTTCATAATATTGGATTCCACATTGTATCTCTAAGTGCAATAATATGAGATGTCCAAGGGGTCGTACAGACTCACATCTCAAGTTCAATGAGAGCAAACTCCAGAGAATGTTAGAGCAAGGAAGAAACTAAGCTTGTTTTTAGAAATGGGTATCAAGGAAGAACCAAGGTAAAACAGAGGTCTTGCAGAACTGAGTAAATGATTTTAAAATATTTCTAATATATTTGCTGCAGACAGAGGGTCACTCAAAGATGAAGGGGGGCCCATATTCTTTAATCTCCCTACCTGCACCAGGTAGCCAGGGCAAGCAGATCAGCCAAATGCAATGTGTGGGGAGAAAATAACATTTCCACTCAATGATTTATGCTTGGTATTTCATTGGTGTATAAAAGCACTGCTAGCAAAGTAGTTTCATGCATATTTTAAAAGGCTATTTCAAGTGACCAGAGACAGGAAGGCCATGAAAGACTCGAGGATGGCAAGTTTATAAAAGGAAAACAAATGGAAAGGAAATAAAATCCCTTTCCAGCAGTATTTGACTTTCCCAGCCCATGTGACAGACATAAGCAAACTTCTCATTTCATTCCTGACACTCAGCAATGTTCCCCACTGTTCTCAGATCCCTTGGACTTTTCTTCTTTCCCATCACTTAATGAAGAGATAAGTTATCTTGAAAAGGTTTAGATATAAAGTCTAGTGGAATTACAGAAATAGAAATACGTACTAATCAGAAAAGCAAACTTACTCTCATATCTAAGTTTACATGAATACTATCAGTATTTAAGCCAATAAACCATTTGATTTCCCTTGTGCTTCTCTGTGTTTGCCTCCTTATTTTGACTTAGCAATTAGATTATTAGCTTTGCTTTCTTGCTTCAAAAAATTCAGAAGAAACACAGCAACAATTTCCAAACAAAAAATTCTCAGTTTTTCCTCAGCATTGTGGCAGGAAAAAGAGCTTTGATTTTGTCAGGATACGACAGGCTTGATTCAGCCCCAAGCTCATGGTGAATTGAACAACTTTCTCCTCTTCTTGCACACCTAATCTTCCATCACAGACTACAGCTTTCCTGCAAGGTCTTTTTTTTTTTAAATTGTGGCTGTCCCTTCATTAGGTAGCACCATAATCCTTCAACTTCTGTTGCATTCCAGCAAGTTTGCAGCTCTGGGTTCAAACTGGATCACTGCTGGGTCTGTGCAGCTGCACTGGATCTCCAGTGGGACGACAGAGATGATCACTGGACAGTGGCAAACAATCCAAAGCCAGACTCACCAGTGCAGCTCATAAAGTGAACAAGAGTCAATGACTGCAATACCCTATAAATTCCAGCTACAGATCACTAAGCAGCTCTTTTCCCAGCAACCTGCAACTGTACATGTAAATTGTCCACTTAAAAATCTCAAGTGCTTTCATTTGCTGGAGCTATTTACACATCTTGGAGACCACAGGGAGAACTTCCTTAAAAGGGTAAGAAAAGCCACTGCTCTTCTTGCAGCCAGAAGAGTTCTTACAAACAGATCATCCTTCTGTTCTTGGGCTGATTGACGAAAGAGCATGAAAAAAATTAAGAATATTTTGGAATATCACTCCCAGAGGCGAAACTTTTGCAAAGATTTTTATCATGACTTCAAAAAGACAGACAGTTGCAGATGACATTAAAGAAATGCCCTGACTTTTGTAACATTGCTGATGAGAGGGGATCACACAGGTAAACCAGCCCTCAGAACATCCAGGGCTTTAGAAATTGAAATTGAATTGCCCTGAAGACAAATTGATAGAACACATTAAGGTAGAATGTGTTGGCAACTTCACCCATCCTCAGTTTCAGTTCATTTCAAAGAAGGGCACAGATGTCGGTTCTGAGGTCACTGATCAAGGTTCTCATGTTATAACTATTTTTATTAAACTTCCTAACACTCCAAAGACACCCAGACCCCAAATGATCATCGTCTCAAAGCCTTTAAAATATAAGGACATTTCTCCCAGTTCCAAGTTTTACAGGCTGTACTGGGTAACTGCTCGTACTGGTTTAGATGACTGCACAAACAGCTACATCAGACAAATTTTGGTTTATGTTGTTTTTTTTTTCTTTTCAACTTGCACAATGAGTTTGGAGAGGAGAAGTCTATGGATTGCCGTCTTGTTGTTACTTTCTGCAGTGCTGGGTGGCAAAATGATAACCTGAGGCAGACTGGCCTTACCAGGGTGGCAGCTGGTGTCAGAGTTTTATAATAACACTTCTCCTCAGCACTGAAAAGCATTCAAGACATTTCCCTTTTGTTTATAGCTCTTCCCATAAATGATATTAATCTGAAGTGGAGCTTGTGAGGCAAAGAGCACTCCAGTGTAAACCTTCCAAGGGTGATACCAGCAGCAGAGCTGCACACAGGCAGCCTTGTTAGGAATTGTTTCCCTCTTTGCTTTTCAATGCTTGAGCCACTTCCAGACTGTGTTCTTTAAAGAGCATTTGCACACAGAGTCTGCATAAGGCAGAGAGTTCTTTAACTCTGCTGTTCTTCCCCAGGTTATCATTGTCCCAGGTCAGTCCAAGGCTAATGGTACTGAATTTCCACAGAAGATTTGGCCCATGGGCACACTCCTTTTGGATTCTGTTCTATTTGCTGCAAACTTTCCCAATTTATATCTTCCCTTATGCTATGCTAAACACATTAGTACTTTCCTTAAAAACTGTCATATAAATTAGGGTATTACAGTTTTTGATATGATGATCTAAAAAGATTCTTTTTCATGAGAGAAACAGCTGCCATGAATTACTTGCTTGTCACTCAATAAAATACACGTATTTAAATCACCAAGGGTATAGTGTTTTCATAGGAAGTGCTTATATCATCTCCAAATTAAAACAGCTGAGTGGTTTTAACTCTATGGCAGCTTCACTTTCAGTGCATGTAAATCTTGCATGTTCACTTAAAAAAATATTATCCCAAGGTTCAGTTCCTGTATTTGCACTCATGATTCAATTATCTGGCCATTTTATTGAAAAAAATGAGATTAAGATGTACATTTTTATATTACAGAAGAGCTAATAATGTTGTTTTAGCACAGCCCCACTGCCTATCAGCAGGATTTCAGTTCAGAGATGTTCAATGTCCAAATCAGTCAAACTGGATTTAATTGAGACATCTAACTCCCTCAGGCCTGGTTGGAAAATGTCAGCCTAAAATAGCATGTCCCTGAGTAAAAAAAAAACCGAGAAAGGCACTTCTGATGTATGTATTTATATGTCCAAATGTCACACAGTGCTGGAACAGTGACTGACCCCTTCCTACGGAGCTGAACCACCATGCTCAGCACTCAGAGAGCTCCCAGGAGCTGCAGGAGTTCCTTCCACCTGCACAGCACCTCCCTAAAATGAGGGAAAGAGCTCCTGGACTTCACCAGGTGGCGAGCAGTGATTACAGGAAAGGTTAAAATAGCTCCCCCTGAGGTACCAGTTACAGGCTGGCCCAAATGCCAGGGCTTTGCCAGGTGAGATAATGCTCTAAACAAGACTCAGGATCTTGGGTGACTTAGGAGTCAAGAACAGGATTTAATGCTCCTCAGTAACATGAACACAGAAAGCAGTAACCATTCCACGACTTGCTTTTGAACAGGACAAAGTTAAATGTTTCTCAGCTTCATTTTCAGTTAGAAAAATAGGATATCAGAGGTAAGTCCACAAATAATTTAATTTTGTTTGTGTTTCAGCAAATGAGGCACAGAATTTACAAACACCTCCCTCAAAGATCAGTTGTTAACCATCTGCTGCCCTTAAACTCTCCTGGAAGGAAGGGAAAAACTCATCTGAAAGGTGCTGAAAGGTAAATAAAGCATTTAACATTCCAGAGAAAACATAAAATAGCCACAATTTTGAAGGCACAGGGACAGCACACAGCAGAAAGAAAAAACCCCAAAATGTGTTCTTTAATGGGCAATTGCTGAGCAAAATTCCCAAGAATTTATATGAGAAATTTCTTTGATTCTTTCACTTAACAGAAGGAAATCACTTACTCTGTGTTTTTTCATCCTGAGGTCATTTTAAAGCAGCATGACAAATAACATTTGAGTAGAAATAAAGAATTCAGCATTATCACCTCCATCCAATGAAATTATTAAATATTCAGATGTCCTTAAAAAGTATTTATTTAACTTGATCATCCTGTTTATTTCTAGATTTATTACTAAAAGCTAAGCCTCTGGACTTTCTTTCTTTCCTTTGCAATAGATAATTGATACCATTTATAGTGAAGAACAGCAAATTGCTTTATTTTTCACTGTTATGAAGAGCTACACTGTGTTTCACTCAGATTCCTCACAGAGCTGCTTGTAAACAACGTTTGAATTAACAATTCAGGTATAAATGTGCAATTCAAATAAATTAAAATAAAATTCAAGCAACCCAAAGTAAAATTAGAAAATAGATTATTGGAGTTAGATTTTTTTTTACTATAGGTTTGTTTTAAAATGTATTTGAGAAAAAAAATGCATCTTTTAGCATTAAAGATTACTACCTGATATTTAGTTAATTCCTAATGGATGCTTTTTTATATAATTCAAGAATTTAACTATCTCTATACACTTTTTTGCTATAGTTTTTCCATAGAACACTATGTTTCTACTCAGCTTAACATGAACAGCAAGAAAGAAAATACAAAGAAAAGGAGAAAACTTGGCAATAATTTGTTCTTCTTTCTCACACTGAATTAGAAAAAGCCCTTCCACAGCAGAAAAGTTTCACAATTAGACATTTGCTTTGTCAGCCCCGGTTTGCTTTTCTTGTTCCTAACAGAGACTTTAGTTGCATTTTTCCACATTCTGTATTTTGCAAATATTAGCGCAGAAAATTTAAAGACGAAAACTCTGGTGAAGACATTTGGATTCTGTTTAGGGATAATAATGACAGCCCAAACTGGAACTCAGGAGACAATGGCAAGCTCTTCACTCTATTCAGCCAGCTTTGGATGAGGCAGTTTTCAAAAGCAAGTTGGCAGAAACACAGGAAACTATTACCTGTCCAAGTTAAATCCCAGAAAGCAAACTTCTGGGGGTTTTTGTTGGGTTTTTTTTGTTTGTTTGGTTGGTTGTTTTTTTTGTTTTATGGGGTTTATTTAATGGTTCCTGTGGTAAAATTAAGAAATTGAGGTGGCAACACCTGAGGCAACACCTCATGTCCTGCCTTAACATAGATCATTTAAGATTAGGCCACATGCAGGGAAGACTTGGATTCTGTAATAAGTAGGATTTATTTTCAATTTCTTTCGCAACAAAAATTGAAGCTAAATAGCTGGAGTAAGAGTTGGCATTTTTTCCTCTCTTCTCTGACCACCGCTGAAGTGTTTTGGTCACTGTTTCTCTCACGAAAAGCAACTGTGCTGCTGAAAGAAGGGAATTAGGCCGGCTCCATCCAGGGATCTCGGCTCAGAAGTAGCCAGGACAGAGGGGCGCCGGGGAGCGAGGGAGGGGCTGGAAGGGCACACAAATAGAGCACACATGAAACCCAAGCAGGTACAACCATTAGCTGGAGAGCTGGCAGTGCTATAAAGCTGCTTTTCAGATAGGCATTTTATACCCTGGCACATCTTCCTCTGGCTGCCTCTGTAATGAGCCAGGGTCCTTCATCTCAGTAACAGGAACTTGGCTCATCCCAGTCTTCCACAGAACCAGGGAAGTGCAAAAGCAGGCAGCGAAGATAAATCCCATATTTGTAGCTGCTGCTGACTCTGCTGGAGGATCCAACGCTGGCATCTGCAGGCCATAACTCATGGAAAAAGTTACGCTTTTCAGCTCTGCCATCTGATATTAAGCTGTGTGCAGCTTATTTCCTATTCCATCAGCACTTGGGGAGGCTCTGCCGTGGTGGGAGGCAGCTGCTCCTCTCCCAAAGGGACACTGCTGTGAGTCAGGGCACGGTGGCCACCAGCAGGCCCCAGTCAGAGCCTCAGTGCCCAGGACTGGGACAGCAGGGAAGGTGGCCATCCACTGGGATCCAGGACTGTGGATGCTGAAATGCTGTTAGCAGGGAAAGTTTCTCTTCTTGCATTCATTCTGTGAGAACTTTTCCTTTGCTGTCTAAGCTATGTAAACAATAGATAGGGTTTTTGTAAATAGCATTCATATCGGGTATCTTCTGACCTTGTGTACATTATATTAGGAAAAAACGTTTCTAAGTGGGTGTCTGAGACTTTGACCAATCCCCCTAGGAGAAGTGTGAACACTGTTCAATTGCTATATGGAACTAGAATATATAAGTGGTATTGTAAATTTACTAAATAATTCATTCCTCGCTCTGGACTCCTGCCTCGCTGCATCTCTGACCCCCTGCTTGGAAGCCCACACAGGACTGCCAGGCAGCTCTGTGGCTTGAACAGGAACTTAGCTGTTCCCTGTGTCACTTGGAGCTCACACAGACCCTCGTGACCGACCTCGGAAGCTGAAGGAGCTGCGTTTGTCCCCTTCTGGTGTCCTTGATGCAGGAGAGCTGTTGGCAGGTCACTGAGGGCAATCTCCTCAGGTGACAGGGCCCATCTGCCAGCATCTCCTACACTCTGGGAATTTCCCTTCCGACTCAGCATGTTCTGTGGTTCAATGATTTTCTGAATTTGGCTGGTGGCTCACAGCACTGATAATGGAAGGTTCCTCCCCTGCCCTCTTGCCAGCAGCAAGGGTTTTATTTGTGATATCACAAAATATTTGCTCTGTTTCGAGACAAAAGGAGAGGGAATGTCTCTGCTTGCTTTCCAAAAATAATCTTTGCAATCTTATTCAAGTGCTAAAAGGGAGTTGCTGGCTCCCCTGGTGATGTGTTTGATCATCTCCTGCATGAAGTTAATGTCCCACTTATTTATTTTAATGACATGAGACCAGGGCCCAAGCATGAGCCATTCTTTACTAGTCACACCCTATTAAAACAAGTGCTCAAAAACATGCTTTGCCTTTTTGCCCCAGCAGAAAGGTATTTGTATCAGGATAGGAGGGATCAGTAAGTCATCGATATATTGACTGGACTGCCAGCAACTGCTTTACATGTAACACTGCACTTAAATTTAGCAGCTCAGTGGATTGATTGTAGTAATGAGCACGTCCTTCCTAAAATTTCCAGAAAAGAGAAAACTAATACCTTCAATACAGAACCTTATGGCTTTATTCTGACAGGGAACTAGATCTACTCAGGAGTGCTAGCACAATTTTAGTGCCTTTTTTTCCCTCTAGCATTAATGTACACTTGAAGTGAATTCCCATGCTTCAGATGAGGTGAATCTACTTTCAGCTACAAATAACCAAGGCCATATTTGGGGTCACAAAGAACAAACAGCAGATCTCCAACATAGATTTTATACCACATGTATAACTTACTGCCACGCTATTTCATCTTAGTTGAAGCACAGTGCAGGACAAGACAGTTATTAAAGAAAAACTGGGTGCTGTCACGTTTCCCTTTAAGGAATTAACATAAAGTTTTATATTTTGGTGATTTTCTTTCTTCAAAACAAAGCAATTATCCTGCTAGTCTTCCCCTCTCTGGTAAATTCAGTATGCAAAGCAGCAATCACTTGTTACCAATATGAGAAATAAAAGTAGCTTGATGGATTTTATGGAAGTGCAGTCTTCAAAATCAAAGCATCTATAGCAGTCTAATAGAAGTTATGGCTCCCTTCATTTTTTAAAAGAATACAGAACAATATAATAATTTAATGTTTTCCCCATTACATTGTTCAACAGCTGATCTTTTCCTTCTGCAGGAACATTCTACTGTTCTACACAATGATGTGCTGTTATTGGTCTAACTGGAAAAGACTGATTAAACTGACCAATTTTTAGAGAAAGATTTTTCAATGAGAATTGTGCAATAACTCATCTGATGCTGAGCAGCAACATCTAACAAAGAGACAGAACTTGAAAAGCCGAGTCCACGCCCCGAAAGTTGCCCAATTCAGGACTCAAAAAGCGAGGCTGGTCTCTCAGCACGGGCTGCTTTTGTGGCTGCTCTAACAGCCCATTCTGCTTTGTACCAGCAGCTGCTGGGGGAGTTTCCAGCAGAGCTCTTTGGAAACCATTTCAATGGAAGCTTTTCCAGATGTAGGCGTGAGCACGCCAAACGCTCTGGCTCTTCAATGTAAAAAGCAAAGTGGAAGCTCACCCCGGGGCTTTAGCAGAGAGCAGCTTCAGTGAGTGCCCAGCTCCAAGAACCTGCTCTGGAACACTGCCATGGCTCCCCAGGGCTCACACTGGAGAGTGGCACAAAAATGTGCCAAAGTCTTCCTACCCCTCTTTCTCAAGTTTTTCTTTCCCCCTCTCCCAGCATACAAATTGTCTAATAATTTGCATAGAGTGATTTTGTTAAGGCTTCAGAAAAATTATTTAATACCCATAATACAGAAAAAATACCTGCTAATTCTGTACATGATATGTAATTACTCTCTCACACAAGGACAGACCAGATTGCCAGCTATCCAACCCACCCAATTATTTACCATGCAATGAGATGGGATCTTGTGGAATAAATAAATTCTGCAAAGGTGCAGCTTACCTAGCATTAAAGCATCTTTATAATGTTGGCAGTTCTTAGGTTATAGGAATTCCAAACTTTAACCCTTCCCCTCTTCAAAAAACTCGGTGTTTAGCAAGTACTGATGTCAAGGCATGACTGTACAATTACAGGGCTGTGTTACTCAGAGTTACACTACTTTTCATCTGTATATGCTAATGAAAAATACATATATATTTGAATTTTCTCTATCAGTTTGCACCGGTGAGAGTCTAAGAAATCTGTATCATAGAATTGTACATTGTATTACCTCCACTGCCAAATCTCATTTGGCACCCACAACAAAAAAAGGACTGACAGCAACTCAAGAAACCGCTGACACATTGAGAGCGAGGTTTTAATTAGATCCCTTCTTGGCTGAGCATCTTTTTGCATCCTGTTAGAATCTCTATTCCTTTGCACTTCTCAGAGATATTTAGGCACAGGAGTCACACAAATGCCTGACAGAAAAGACAGATGAGTCAAACTGTTGGAAAGTTCCCCGGGCAGCAGCTCAGATTGCTCACTCACTCCTCAGGCTTTTTCCTCCACTAAATGTCAGATGCGTCACCGATTTAGCAGCCACTGCCTGAAGAGATTTGATTATGTGCCACCATTGCCATCACTGATTTTCTTGGTTAATTCCTCTGCTTAAGTGATAATAGCAAAGAGTGGCAGAGGTGGTCATAGAGCATCTCTGTGTTTTCACAGGATGAAGCAATGGCATTAAGTGAAAGCAAAGCCAAAATTAAGAGAAAATTCAACCAATCTAAAGCAACAGTTTCCAATAATGAAGAGAAGTTGTGTTTTTTAAAAGCTGTATTAAATAGAGGGGTCTCTTACAGGCACACTCTGCAAAACTAAAGTGGCAAACAACCTTGAGCTGCTAATAATCAACAGCCTGTACCTCCCTGCCTGTTTTGCAGGGCCACAAAAAGGCTGACAAAGCAAAGGTCAAATAAGACAGACCAATACACTGAAACACCAACCCACCATGAGTCTCCCTCACATCGTGACAAATGTAAGGAAAAGGAAAACAGAAATTTCATCATGTCAGAAGCATTTTGGTTACAGTGTATTGCTTTTCCTATCAGGTTTATAAAACATGAAGCAAATTCTAGGTAGTCTTAGGGTTCAGCATCTCACCTGGAAAAACAGTCTGTACTTCAACAAGCAAGTTTGATTCCAGCAGTAAATTCCTGCCACATCAACTCCATGTTATGACTTGGAAATGGAAATCGAAACCAATACCAGTGGTTTGTGATAACCCAATAGCTGGAGATAACATCTTTCAAAACCCAGAGTTTTTCCTAACTGAAGAAAAATTTCTCTTTGTTCATTAGGCAGGCTTCTTGTTATTTTGTTGGTGGCAGGAATACATCAGGAAAAGTTTTCCCTTTGAAACTATGTAAATTTGGAGTATGAGCAAATATCTTTTATTTCCATTTAATTTTAAACTCTCCTTTATGGAATTTAATATTGAGACACTCCCATATTTTCAGTGCATCTTTAAAAAGTTATCACAACTGACAAGTGTGTCAAAACCAGGAAACTGAAATCTCGATGTATTGAAAACCAGCCCATTCTGAATCCCATTCCTTACTGCTCAGAGAAACGTTTCAAGTTTCAGAGAAATCAGATCTTCACCACTGAGACTTTCAACAGCAATACTGCTTCACTTAACAGAGCCTGAAAACGTACTTTTTCTGACAGAGGCCATTTTCAGTGGAAACTATTTTGCTGATCACTTAACCATCTTCACATTATGCTGTGATTTAGACAGTAGTTTCAGATACTTTCTTCCCTGTTTTGCAGCATATGGAGAACTGTGGGCTTTTTTCTGAGTGTATTAAAAATGGAGGATCTCTTCAGAAAGTCTCTCTCTTTTACATAAAAATCTCATTCTGACCCATTTATTTAATTAAGAGAAAATTGGGTTAAAGGTACGATATTTTCATTACAAATCAAGTGTGTGGTTGAAGAGAAAGATGAACTTTACAGTACACTGAGGGGTACCATTAAATATATATATGTGTATATACATATACACATTCTTTTCCATTAAAGGCTTAAATGTGTGTAAAACAGTTTTCTTTGCTAGAAAAGGGTAAAAGTTGAGACTTAACTTGGTCAAGTGCCAGGATCCAAGGGCAACTATGATGCTGACAACTCAGTGAATTCCACCTCCTCTGCTGCTTTGTACTCTGCCTCTCCCACTACCTGTGGCACTCCTGCTGGTCCACACGTGCTGCGTGCAGTTGCAATAAAGGATATGCCATTTTCTGCCATCACTTCTATTATCAGCCTGAAAGAGGTGAATCTTTGCTGGTATGAAAAATTAGTTCATTCTTTGAACCAAAATTAACTCAGCCTGAGAGCAAGCTATTTACAGACATTAAGTCCTTTTTCTTGGACAGTGCAGCCTTAAAAACATTAGACAAGAAGAAAGAGAAACATCTGCATTGATTTTCATTGTTTAATACTCAAGAGTGAAAAAGTGTAAAATCACAAAGCTCATACCACCACAAAAAACGCAGTTTCATTGCAAACGACCAGAACACAAGCTGCTTGCAAAGTTTCACACAGCTGACATCAACAAACCCAGGTTCAACATTCTTACCGTCTTTTGAAACACGTGCTGTTCACAAACATCAGCCAGCACAGAGCTCTCGCTATCTCACACATCTCTCTTTATGTTCTATGCTCTATTTGCTTCCTAGACCAGTGGTTTACACATTTGTAAAAACAGTGCCACACTTCTGATCTACATCAGCATAGAAATACATCGTTTTTACCCCCCCAAAATACTAATTATATTTGAAAAGCGTTTTGTTTAATCCAAACTCAGCGCTTAAGTTTTTATTTCTATTTAATGAAAAGCGTAGTATGAGTAAGCTTCAGAAGTGCATGCTGACTGAGGGTGTGGCACCAATCTGCTCAGGCACAGGATATAATTCTGATGCAGAAAGTGATGCCCTAGGGTGAGTTAGTACACCAGGGAGTAGGTTATGTTTGCTCTCATCAGTAATTCATGCACCTGCAGCCCCACTTGTCCACATGCAGCCATGGGGCCTGCAGGATGTGCCTGTCCACCTAAATACACTTCATTGTCTGAAGGCAGAATTATCCAAAAGTTATCATTGTGTCTAAATGTCTCAGGTTAATGAGAACTAAGTGCAAAATTGGCTGCTTATATTAAAACCTTTTTAAAACTTCAACTTTTATATGTGAGGCAACTTTGTTTTCACAGCCTTTCTTCATGCAAAGGAACTGTGCCTGAAATGTTAAAATCTTTTTAACATCATGCTAACGCACATTTCCAGTTCTCTACAATAACCCAGCTTCCCAATAATTGATTAAAATCCTGCTCTTAAATAAAGTACACTGAACAAATTTTTCCTCCAGACAATCAAAAGAGAAATGTATCTTGGCATAACCTACTGCATCTGAGAGTGATGTGCAAAGGAACTTCTAAAGAGCTGTTGTTGCCTCAGTGGAAACAATACTCATTTTTATTTTATTTTTTTAAAAAATCCTTCAGTGCTAAGGGCACCTACATTTTATGAATCACTTGCTCCTCACTGGTTTATTCCCTCACCTGACATTGTAATCCTCTCAGCAGGTGAAGATAAATGGAACAGTTTTGGCATCACTGTTCCTAACCAGCGCCTCTGTCAAAGATTCCACAATGTATCAATAAATGGGCTTGCCATTGTAAGTAGCTTTTTGTTGGTTGCTAAATGTCTTTGCTGCAGATATCCTTGTATCTGTTTTACAGAGAATGGTAAGTCTTGAATAAAATTTCAAGAAAACTTACACTCATTATTTTTACTTCTGTTGCTTACTACAGACCTGACTTCTTCCTTCCTGCAGTTATTTAGTAATTGAAGTACAGAATCTGGTTACTGGCAGTAAGGCATCTAGCTGGAAAATTCTGGCTTGTACATGATTATTAAACACAGAGATGTTGCCACCTTTAAAATCATACAGTCAACTAAGGAAACAAAAGTATAGGATGAGATTAGAAGTATTACAATAATTAACATCCTATTTATAAATGGAAGCACAAGATCTTTTCTGAGCATATAGGAATAATTTTTAAAAGAATATTATCTAGTACACAGTGAACAGTATAAATAAGCTTAGATTACACACCTTTAGTGCTTCTACACAGCTCAGTTTCCTATTCATTTTCCAGCTGTTTGTGGAACTTCCAATGTCAACAAATGATTCCAGACAAAACGAGGAAAACATTCAGAAAATTTTGCAGTGCAGACCAACCTCATGAGTTAATCTTTGGAACACTAATAACTTTGTACAGTTTCAAACTGAGTAACTAAGGTACACAAGGACTAAACTGTCCCATTTCTGAAAGAGCAGGAGGTGTCAGTCAGCACGGAGCTTCTCAGCTTTGCATTTACATTCATAGGATAAAGCAGCAGTCAGCTTTGAGAAATCTACTTCTGTTAATAGTAATCTGAAAAGTGACTAGTCATGCCAGACTAAGATAGTCTAACTGGATTCTAATGTGGATCAGCACACACAAAATTAGGCTTGCTTAACCACAGGAAAAAATCTGGGAGTCAGCACCCACCGGGCTGGTGCTGCTCAGCCACTCAGAGCCAGGTGTGTGTCTGCTCTGCAGAGGTGGGACACGGTGAGTGAGTGTGTGCTTGTGTTTCTGTGTGTGTGTGTGTGTGTGTGTGCAGAAATAGCAGCTTCTCACCTCTGTTTGTCACTGCCATACGTGCCCACTATGGTATTTCTTACCCCAGTGACAATATTTTGGCTGCTATTTTTGCTCCTGCCAGCACTGCCCGGGTCAGACCAGCCAGTGGTGCTGTGCTGGCTTCCAAGATGAACTTATAAAGTCACTGAATTATAAAGTGAAATTATGTCCTTCATTCAACCAATGTGCAATCCAAGTGAAATTAGCTTATTTGCAAACAATTTAAGTAGAAGGCAACTTTGGCCTGAGGCACGTGTTACATTCAGAGGAAAAAAAAAAAAGGAAGAAAACATAAATTCAAATCTCAGGTTGGGTTTGCAGGGGAAGTGATTGAAAAGGACATCTTGTTTGTAAACAAAGAATTATCTGGGAATGAGCTGACACACAATGATCATAAGTGTCATCAATGTCATTTGTAAAAGTTTCCTTCTAACAGGACACGTCTCAGCTAATTTCACTGTTAGGAAATTAGGCACTATGTAGTCATGTTTGACACTTCACACTTACCTTTAGCAATACCTAGTATCAGGTAACCCATAAACTGCAAAATAAGTTGAGGTTACTAATGTACACAGCCACTGAATCTGTAAGGAGCTCTCCTTACCTCAGTGGGAACACTATCCAGTCTACTTTTAAAATTTGTTTTCTTTTTAGAGATATTAAATATACTACTGTCTAACCATAAAATTCACAATTTCTCACCTGGAGTACTGTGAGAAATTCTTACCTCAGTGTTACCTCTTTCTCTTTTGCACTGCATTCAAGCTATACAAATAATGTCATTTTTGTCAATTCTTGCTATGCTTAGTTTGATCCTACAGGATCATATTTAATTTTATAGCTGTAATAACTGTCTCTTATAATGTATTCATTAGGTATTGCATATAAGTACACAGAAATGGAACTGAAAATCAGCTACTACCACTCAGTCTCATATTCTGTTAAATTTGTGGTTAGTAGCTTGAGATTTAAATAGAATTGCATAGTAATATTGTAGTAACCAAGTACAATACAGTATTAAGAAAAAAAATAATTTGAAAAGTCCTATTCAAGCACACATTTAATAGCTGATGTGCTACGAAACAAACAAAAAAAATTAGAATCCTTTGAATTCCCCAGTAGCAAATTCCTGTTTCTATGGGTGGAAAAATCTGAAAATATTAGACACAGAACTCTGAGGAAAAAATATTAATAGCATGATCTCTCTCAAAAATAAATTTTCCAATAAAATAAAATGTGCTGAATAGAGGCTTAAATTCAATACTTCTCAGTCCACCATTAATAATCTAAATAGTTTGAGTATTTCCCCATTCCTTTTTTTCTCTTTAAAAAAAAGGATAATAAAAAATATGTATAAACAAATTGCTACGTAGGCTTCATCACAGAGTCTTTTCAGAACCACTGTCCATCATTACCATTATCCTCATCATCTTCCTCCTCATGGTCCAGGTAGACAAAAGCGACTTTCTTCCCTTCAGAAGTATCTGACCTTTGGTCGACCGTTCTTTGCAACTGCACAGTTTTATCAAAAAACGACTGTTCCACCACCTTTTCACCCTGATCTTGGGAAAAACTGGAGAGAACGTAGCCACTTCTCATGTTTTCGTTGCCTGCAAGCTGATCGCTTTCAACGATGACCTGTGGCTGACCAGCGGAAGGGTCTTGCTTGTTGGACACCAGCATTGCCACTTGCTGTTCTCCACTCTTCGCTGCAGATATTCCACCCAGGCTGGAAACATCCATTTGGAAAGTGTAAGCTGTTTCCCTGGAGCCTACTTTAATATGCTTCACAGAGCTGCTGCTCTCAGATGACTCTGCTGTTTGTGAAAGATCTTCCACCACTCCAGCAATGGGTCCTGTGAAGATTACTTCCTCAGCATGAGTTCCTGCAGGACTTATTTTAACGTGCCTAAAAGCTCTTGAGCCTCCTGAAAGGGTCTGGTCTTCCAGTTCGGTGATTTCTGTGTGCTCGGAGACGGGCCCCTGATAAATGATCTCTTCAGCTGTCATAAAGCCCTGGGGACCCAGCTGGATTTGTCTGACTGAACTTTCTGCCTGTGAGAAGTCCCTCGTGCTGCTGACCTCCACTTTACCAGAGATGGGTCCTTCAAAGATAACATGCTCAGTATGAACCTCTTTTGGGCCCAGCCTGAAGTGCCTCATTGATCTGCTGACATCCACAGCCCCTTCAGCCTGAGAAAGGCCATCTGAGCTATTGAGTGCGAGAGAGTCTGAACTTGACCCCTCAAAAGAGACTTCTTCAGTCACTTGTCTTGATCCTACTGTGACACGTCTTGTGGCCCTGCTGTAGTCGGTTGAAATCTTCTGAGAAATATTTCCAGAATCGACCTCTTCTACGATTGTAGTAATAGGGCCTGAATAAATTACTTGTTCTGTGGTTTGGATTTCCTTGGGGCCCAGTTTAAAGTGCTTCACAGATTGGCTGAATTCTGACGATCCCTCTCTCTGAACAAGATCTTCTGTAGCACTCAGCTCCAGTGTTTCAGAACCAGGCCCTTCATACAGGACCTGCTCAAACCTCTGGACTTCTGCTGGGCCAACCCTGACATGCCTCTGGGACTTGGTCTCATCAGCTGATTGTGATGAGTGAGAGGCTTCTCCATAATCCGCACTTTCCAAAACGGAACCGTCATAAACAACTCTTTCAGTGGTGTGATAGCCAGTGCCACCGCTCCGCCTCGTCGTGGATGAGCTGTAGATCTCTTTGTCAGCCAAAGGAGTGTATTTATCACTGTGGGAAGAAGCATCTGCTTCTATCTTGCTCCTATCCAAGCTCTCTTTCTTCAGGGAGTGTATTGTTGCCTTCTCCTTCTCGCTTGTGATTACTTCACCAAGCTGATCTACATCAAATTCATCAGTATTAAGGGTCTGGGACAGATTGACTTCAGCAACAATTGTCACCAAGCCCCCCTCCTCCTTCTGATCAACTTTTTTGATATCAAATGCCAAGTTACTAGAGTCCACCTTGCTGTCTTTTGTTAATGCAGAGAGCTCCTCTTTCACGCTTTCTGGGAGACTGCCCTCCAACTGCTCCAAAGCTTCCTTCAATTGATGTTTAGGGTCCTTCGTTTCCTTGGATAAAAGCCCTTTTATCGAAGTCTGAAATTCATGGGGAATTTTAATTTCTTTTTCAATAACAATGGATTCAACATGGGATCTTTCACCTTCGGGATGCTCTTTTAAAATATGGGCACTTGCTTCCTCCCCTACCACTTTATAGGTTTCTTCTGGAGAGCTCACACCTTCCTCTCTCTTACTTTGTGTGCCTTGCAAAAATTCATCTTGCCAAGAATATTTAATAGTTGATTCTTCTTCAATATGAATTTGCCCATATACTGAGTCATCATCTTTTTCATTAATAATAGGATGATCATCAGGAACAGATACAAAATATTTCTGTTCAATAGGTGAGTCATCTTCCTCGGTTATTTCTTCCACATGAGTGAAGCTCTCATGGCGCGGTTTCTTCTTTTTGACATCTTCGTATGTGAAGGTGATGTTTTGCTCCTCTTCACCATAATGCCTCTCTCTCTCAGGGAATGAATCCTCCACTTCTTCTACCTGAAAAGGTGTTGAAAAATCAGTCCTTTCATCGGTGGTGTAATCCAGTGCCTCCTCTATAATCTCCACGTTCACGGACACGTTCTTTCCGCTCTCGCTTCCTTTCAGGCCGTGATGGACAATATCTTCTATCTCCTCTTTGGAAGGAGTTCCCACAACGCCCTCTCGAATCACTTTTCTAACATCCTGGTTTGATAGATGTCCTAAGTCACCTTCATCAGAAATATCTATGTCTTCTTGAACTTGAGACTGCACTGTGAACTCGGTCTTTATTTTCCCTTCGTCTTCTTGTTCTTTCTTATTAAAATACGTCACTTTGGTGTCTGTTGACGTCTGTGAACTAGAAGACTGTGTGAAACTTTTTAGAATGTCAGTAACTATATTCTCTGCTATGTTTTCAGTTGGCAGAGTTCCCATTTTATGGCTTCCATCCCTAATTTGCTCTTCACCTTCCAGACTGGACTCTGCTTCTGAAATCCTCACTTGGCGAGTTTCAGCCGACTGAGTTACACGGTCATCTGTTTCTCTTCCTGTGGAAGTTTTAACTCCTTGTACCCTTATCTCTTTATTTCTCTGAGGTCCTTTGTCGGGAGCAGGCCTTTCAATACTGATTGGTACCTCAATGACTTCTTCGCTTCCTGATTCTGAGGTCACAGTTGCATCTTTTTTGGTTGATTCACTTCTCAAAGTTCTTGCAGCAGAAATATCACTCCCTGTTACCTTCTGGCTAACTTGCTCACGGATATATTTCTTCTGCTCAGTCTTCCTCCCAAAATCGACACTTTCTTCTAACAAAGATTTCTCATCTGTTTTCTTTTTCTCATCCTTTGTTTGTTTCTCCAGCTTATTTTCTTTTGGCAAAGATGTCTTCTCATCAGTTGGTTTGCTGCCTCCTCTTTTGTCTTTTAGCGTGGTCCGAGTTTCAATTACAGTTTCTTCATATTTAGACGGTTTTGCATTGGTAATCAGCTCATAAGCTGGAAATCTAGTGAAGCCTGGTTTTGTTCTTGTATTTTCAGCATCAGGCTTGTGGTCCTTGTCTGATCTTTCAGCGTGAGCTGATTCTTTCGAAAAAGATACTGTGGATGAAGTTGTAACTTCTGTTTTCTTTCTTTCTGGAATCCTCTTTTGCTGCATTTCAGTGCTTCTCCAGCTACTGTAGTCTGGAGTAAATGTTCTTAGTTCTCTGTGGTCTGTTACAATCCTTTCATCCTTTGTGACAGTTGTTGAAGGGCGATACGTTGAACCAAGGAGATCCCTTCCAAAAGTTCTTCCCCCTGTTGTTGTGTGTGATCCAGCCTGTGTGGAGTGAGCTGAGTAATGTGCAGAACTGCTCATATTTGTCACTGGCATTCTGTGCCTCGTATCACTGATCCTGGCAGCTGGTGAAGCTTTATTTCTATTTCTTTCTTGATAAGTAGAGTAAATATCAGTGTAGTTATATGAAGTGTTTATAATATCTGCAAAGAGAACACAGGTGATCAAGCATTAAAATAATGGCTTGTATCTAAAATACTGTCAAGTAGAGGGCATGAACTAAGAAAATTCATACTACGTTTTTTGAAAGAAATAATGTCTTCATTTTCAGTGGAGCTTTGTAAAGGCATTCCTGTAGGTTTTGCCTGTTGATTAAGCCTATGCATAAATTAGATTAAAATGGAAAGCAAAGCTTTTTGCTAAGTTGCAAGATCTTGCTAATTTTACTTGTTGTGAGCTACTGGGTATTGTGGCATTTATTGAGGAATTACACTTTTCTTATTTATACTGATGTCCATTTACAACTTCTTATTAAATAATGTGTGCTAATACCATATGCTGGGTTTTTGCTCCACTAGCCTAAGGGGCCTGAAGTTTCTCAGTTCCTGTTGACAGTTAATGGCACACCTGCCACCACATACTAGAAACTGCAAACACAAATACAACCCTTCATAGCCACACAATAGAGCACAACAAGAGAGAGAAATAAAGAACCTTTTAGGCTCTATCTATAGAAATTAGTAAAATGTACCAGGAGTATCTGACAATTAAGACCAACCAGTACTGCACCACCCATATCTCCCACTCCTGAAAAGCTACCACATCTCCTCTGACTTTTGGTAGTGTTTCCTGTATTATTTCTGCAATTATTCCTGTAATTCCTTCCCTATTTGGTGAATATGCCTGAGTGTTGTCTGCAGAAGTACTGGCTAGTCCGGATCCAAACTGTGCTGTCCAGATCCAGGCACAGTGCTCATGATTTAACAGCACAGGCAAATCTGTGTGAGCATTTCAGCCTAGGCCTGAGCCTGTTGAATTTCCTGCTACACACACAGCCTTCAAATGTCTGGGACTACAGTAATGACCACACATTGTTAAACTCATGAGTACTATCCAGATTAACTCTGTTATTAATAACAATGGCCACAGCAGTCACAGTGAAGGTCCATCTTATCTAAAATCCTGTTTGCAAGGACCAAGAGGAGATACACAGGGAAGCGCATAAGAACAGGGCAAGTAAATAGTGATACTTCCCTCGTATACTCTCACAGCCTCCAGAGATTTGCAGCTCCTGAGATAGAAATGGTATCTTAATGTTTAGTAGGTCTTTGATTTGTCTTTCATTAGTCTGCTAAAATATCTCTTTAAACCGACGTGAACTTTTTAACACTCACAATGCCTCAGAATGATGAACTCCCTGGTTTTAAGTACATGTTAAACACCTCTTGCTTTATACTTCAAAACTCTCTTAAGACCTATGGGCATCCAAAAGTTCTTTAGAGCTATGGAAAATCACTCCCTACATTCTCCACTCAAGCCAGGATTTTATAAGGTATCTCATATAGAAGAGCAGTATGTTGATTTAAAATATTAACACTCATAACTAACTCAATATTTGCTTTGCAATACACCCATAAAAGTATACTTCAGGAACACTATAACATAATAATTTCCAGTTATATTTAATTTAATTCAAAATTAATTTTTTAATATTAATATTTTACCTTGTGGCAATTTCCCTCCATGCTCTTCTCTCCATATAATCCACTGCTTGCTCTCCCCTTCTAACAAAGCTCTGCAAAACACAAAGGGCATGTCACTAAAATACTGGGAACAATGAGCATAATATTTTACATTTATAAGTCTTAGAAATTGAAACAATTATCCTGCAGTTGACACATTCCACTAGACCAGGTTGCTCCAAGCCCCATCCAACCTGGCCTGGAACACTTCCAGGGATGGGGCAGCCACAGCTTCTCTGGGCAAGCTGTTCTATAAAGAAAAGGCAAAAATAAAAAAAAATATTTGCAGCACCCTTTCTGTTTGTAACAGAGTAGTAAAGGTGGTGTTGCAGTGTGTTATGAGGGAACTGTTACAGCAGGATTTGCAAGTTCTATCCTTTTCAAATGAAAAATGAAGTATAACTTCTACAGTCAAACACAGTGCTGGAGGAAACAATTTATAGTGTTAAATTAACTATTCTTGGTTCCTATTCAATTGGAAATCAGCGCAACACATTTCACCAAAAAGGACTAGGAAAATTATCTGTGACAGAAACTGCTTGGTTTCCTTTAATGATGTCTCTGTCTAACCCTGTTCCTCAGCCCTCCTCCTTTTTGGCAGTGACACTCCAACAGCTCCCATACTTCCAGGAAACGTCGGTGCAGCAGCCTGGAAATGCTCCTTTTCCCTGTGCAAGGGAATGTTACAGCCAGCACAGTAACTTGGGTGGATGTCTGTTGCTTCCACCAGCCAGTTACCCCTTTCAGCATTTCCAGGTCTGGGAACGCCAGATGTTTTGCACTGATAAGACACAGCTGCCACATCAAAGCTGTCAAGAGTAAGGCTGGAGGACTCTGATAGCCAAGGCTTCTGACTCCCTGGGGCAGGAGCTGAAAGCCATTTAGGACTGGGGTATAAACACCTCTGCTGGACATTTATGTCAAAATTAACAAAGCATGTGTTTTAAGCATCACCTGTATATTTCACACTTCCCATGACTGATCACTTTGGCATTAGAAAAATATCATTAGCAAGGTTTTCTTTGACATGATGGATTTGTCTTGATCCAGAAGAAAAGCCAGGTTAGAACTACTTACAACAGGTTCAGATGGGCATCTTTCCTTCTATTTTGTGAGTCGAAAAAACCCACAGTAAAAGCAATTTATCTTTCTCCATGTTAAGAGAAGCTTTATAGGAGTTGAATCCCTCCAACACATATAATGTTCCCAAAGACCAAACATCACATCTGATGAAGCCAGTGAGTGCCAAAGAAATTGCTCTGACAGACATGCCAGAGAAGCTGGTGGTGACGCTGCAGAAACACATCCAGGAGCTGGCAGTGAAAGTGTTAACCATGACGAAGGAAAGCAGGAATGTGGGGAGTTTGACTAAGGATTTCTGGCTGCTGTTAAAACAACAGTTGTTCAGTTGCTGCAGCAACGTATGAAGTCACTAAAAATAAGTTCCAGGAGGTAACTGTATATGGCAAAGGGCAGCAGCCCACAGAAAAGCTGGATCTGAAGTATTACTACAGAAAGTGAAAGGCAAAGCTTTCTGAAACCTCTGTGAAACTGGACAGAGAATCAGTGTTTTACTGGACACTTCATAATATGTGTGACCTCAACCTTATCAGAAAAACCAAGAAAATGTTAAGCTGAGCTTGGCTTAATAAACTGGCACAAGAAAGGGCAGTGAAATGTCCTGAGCCAGCAAACTCAGGTTGTGTTTCTCAGCTTGAGTTTATGCAATTCATTTTGCTTCTCTATTCCTCTGCATCCTTTCCTAATAACCTCTTGGTGGTGAGGTCTGCTTTTAAACTTAAACTGCCTGAAGAATTCATTTCAACTCTATGAACTTTTAAGTACTCATAGTAATGATAAAAAAAAAAAAACCAACATTCCTCCAAAGCAGCACTCTCTCTAAAAAAATAACCATGTCAGCTACTTCCTGGAAATCAGGTCCCAAGTGACACATACTCCCATTTTATTAACACTTAATTTAAGTGCTACCAGAAAATAATCCAACTGCACCGTTAGCTCATCTCATTATTAATGTCATTTATCTAAAGTTAGCAGGGACATGCTTGTCAGCCTGTGCTGAATGACAACAGAAACAACCAGTCCATGAAAGCAGGAGGAGGAGATAAAGTGGTGGAGGTGGGGGGAGAGAACAAAAGGATGTAGTGCAAATTTGATTATGGTCACTCAGGACAGCAAAGACTTTGTTGCAGCTACAGAAACCCAAAATCTCAAATGAGGCAGTTGGCCAGTGGGCCATAAAAATTCATCCTCTCTATAACCTGGGTATTTGCTAAGGAGTTACAAAAAACCCCCACCTCTCCAGGAAGGGGTGTCAAGGCCATTCCACATCCTTTTTCCATCACAGGATGGGAGGACGAGGAGTGTGAAGAACAGCAGGTAACTGCATGTTAAACTCCCCAGGTGGTGAAAACTCAGTGTGGTCCCAAAATAAAACCCGTACAGGAGTAGGACCTATTGGATGGTACAAGTTATGAAGGGGAAATAATGAGACTGACTGAAAAAGCTGTGGTGAGTAGTTCAGCTTAATGCTGGTGATGATTTTGTGAGAGGAAGGCATGGAAAGGGTCAGAAGTGTTGATGGAAGAGCACAGCTGGAAAGTCCACCTGGCAAGTGTGTTCAGAGATCCTAACAATGACCATGGAAATAAAAAAGAAAAAGTTGTGTAGCCTTTGGTGCTTCAGAGTGCAGGGTGTACCTTGGTGGTAACCTGAACAGAACACTTGCCTGACACTGGAATTTCAAAGTGAAATATTTTATCCTACAACAACACATTTTAAAAAGGACAGAAAACCTCCTGAACCTATTGGTAAACGCTCTGGGCAGCCTCTGCTATGCGAAGAGAAGTTTCTGCTAGCTCAGGAGAAAGGCCTGAGAGTAATTCTGATTCTAGGCAGGTTTTCTATCTCCTTTTAAAATCAAGAGTTTTAAAGGGTGACTAATTCAGCACTGCTTTCTGGAAATAATACTTAAGCATAGTCTAAGTAGCTGTGCTTTTGCAAGGTTGCAAGGACAACACAGAACAAAACTGTGAGACACTTGATAAATATTTAGTTCAACAGTGAGAAGAGGGTGTAGGAATGAAGATTCCCATGAGCTATAACTTCACAAAGCCACATAAGACACATATTTCAATTCCTGAGTGCATCTCATCTCCCAGAGCAGGAAGGGTGAGCAGTCAAAGAGGAAATACACTTGGACCTGAAGGAAGGGTGTTCCTTGCAACAATGATCCTTCTTTCCACTTCAGGACCAATGGTGACTAATGGAAAGAACTGACCTTAGAACAGAACTGTAGGAGTTGTAAAACAAAGAGAAAACACAGGGTGGGAGGTACAAAGAAGGCTCCAAGACCAGCTACCACACCCTTAACCTATAAGGCCAGGAGGAGAGGAAACGCCAGGGCCTTCATGGGAACCTCTCCATGGAAAGTTCAGGATGTTGGACTGAGTGTGAATAGGTGCCTTTTGTTTCCAGTATGCATAAGCAAGGGCATATGCCAGCATCCTCTGTGAAAACCAGCTGAAGCGGGTTCACATGCCCTGTTTTTCACATGTTTTTCATGTTAAAAAGATGTGGGAGAGGAACAGGATTTGAAAAAGTACATGAATGAGCTGTTCCGAATTCTCCTACTTAACCTCACTGACTGGGTCCCCTCCCACAGCAGTGTTGGTAGAGACACAAGAGAAGGAACTATTTTCTTGACTAAAGGGAGAATAAGAAGTAAAGGGAATAGGTAAAACTGCATAAATGTAAAAACACTGAGTAATCACTTTTCAGCTTCTGCTATTTTAAAGAATTTTGTTTGCTGGCATTAGCATGTTTTTTATCTGTAGCAAGGCCCATTCTCTGTTCTCATCTATAGATCATCTTCAGTGGGCAGATGCTCATTTTTCCACTGACATCTGCCTTGCCAAGGCCATCAGTGACACAAGTTGCATTCACATCCATCAGATGAAGAAACCCTACAGATTAAGGAGCTTCTTAACCCAACAACAAACACACTGCAGGTGATGCTGAATTGTTCTCCTTTCATTAACCAGGGCAGGGAATCCTTAGACAAACCAATAATGCTCAGATTATCAGTGCTACAGCTCTGGAGAAATTCCAGAATTTCAAGGGCTTACAAGGTTTTCAAACAACTGAATATCTGGGCATTATCATTCCTAGTTCTGGATGAATACTAATCATCAAAACAACTCTGATAATTCTGTTATTGTGACAGTGCTAATCCTGTTTTGCAGATGAATAAACCGAGGGAGAAAGTTTAACGACAACACTGAAAGTCAACAACAGAGCTGGGATTAAATTCAGAAGATCCACGTTTTTTAGCAAAGTTAACAGAATTAACACACCCAGATAAGGATCACAACTGGCTACCACTTCCACGGTAATGCTCCAGACACTAGTGGCTTTCCAAGGATCACAGGGATCCCACTCCACCAACAAACATCAAGGTACTGTCACTTATCACTTGTCCCACACTGTTTGTGATTTCATCTTATCCAGAAACCAGCCTTGGTCTGTGCCTCCTTGCAGACATTCTCAACGCATCTTGAACAGACTGTTGTTGCTCTTTCATGAGGACAGACATTCTCTGCTCACTACTCTTTTATCAAGCTACTCAGAAGTTACTCTTTGAAATTTCTCATATTTGCAGTTATGTAACTAAAATTAAATTTCACAGGCATCAGTGGATTGATAGTCTACACACTTCACCAATAATTCAGCTGGTGCTATCTTTATCCAGACTTACTGGTTCACACTTGGGACACAGCATTACTGCTTTAGGACACAGAAGCATGTATCATATTTAACTGGAAAAACCCCTGTCTATTTATACAGGTTGAATATGAATAATGGACCTGATGTAGACAAAGTAATGACAGAGGCAGCCTCCTTAAAAAAATACAGAAGTAGCCTGACTTTAAATTTTTGCAAATTATCCCTTTGCTCAATAAGAATTGCACATCTCTGTGTGTTTGAAGACCAATAGCTCAATGAAATTTTTTGAGAATATTGTGCTATTTGTAGAAAAAAACATATCTTTACAGTAAGAAGGATCTTCCTTCAGTTCATCATTTTTGGGTTGTTTAGGATTTTTTTTGTTCCAAATCAGTTTTGTGCCATGTAAATCATGATTCTCCAGACAGGAGAATTACTCTGGCTTTTCAACCCCACAACTACTTAGGGGCTAGAGAGATTTACAGTCCTGAAGATTCATTAGCAGAGATGTTTGCTGTTACCTCACATTTGATCTAAACATGTTTACATAACAAATCAAGGATGGAGAAAGCCAGGACTTACACAAACAGACTTTTCTGCTCTCTTCCCACTATCCTACAACTGCAACAAGGATGGGGAACTCGCTGCTTACATCAGTGCTGCAGGTGGTCACCAATCAACATATTTACACAATGAAATGTGGCACGCAAGTTGATGGCAACCTCAAGTTTTATTGATTGCAATTTAGGGATATCGTCTCCACAGCTTGTAACCAAATAATGCCCCAAAAATTCCCATCAATCTGATATCCAATTGGTTTAGGATAAGAAGGTTTTTTACATACCACTATATTTGTACCAAGTTAATAGGATTCCTATGGATTATATTGGCTTTAGAGCCTTGAGACTCCCCAAGTCGCTGTCTATATTTTAAATGCTGGAAAGAGGATGAATGGGGCTCCCATATCTATAAAAAGGATTTAAATTATCCTCTGTCTAGACAATGAGTGTGACCACAAATCTTACCTGTAGGTTTCAATTTCAAGGATGAGGCCTGCTTTCACCTGCAGGAGTTCTTGGTAGTCCCTCAGGTAATCCGTGATTGACATGGTCAGGAACTGCTTTTCTTCTTCCAGGGCATCAATTATTCTCTGAACAGAAACAAATTATTTTTAGTTTTGGAAGAACATAAAAATCTGTACACTTGAACACCTTAAAACATAGAATTTTTATTAAAAAAAAATCTGATACAAAAATACATCAATGTTCTATCACTTCAAAAACCAGCAGAAATCAGCTCTACAGCTTCCCCATATACAAGCTGAAATACATTGTTCCTGAAGCAAGTTTTATGCTAAGTTCATTTTATGTCTTACTAAGCTAGTTAAATATTTCAGTAAAACCCATTCAGATGCCCTGTACAAAAGTCATGAAGCACACATAGCAAGGAAAATATGCTTCTTTATAAGACTTAAATGTGACTCACTTGGTCATTTTAAGACATGCTTAAATCACACTTGAGATCAGAAATTTCAGCCATTGCTTTGCCATGAGAACCTTATCAGTATTTTCAGCTCCACAGACGAGTGGGTCCAAACCAGTTTTGGAATTTGAGCATCTGAAGATACTCAGTGTCCACAAGGTGAAGGATGAACCTCCAGTGGTTTCTTCAACTTTCTACAGTATTTGGATACCTGCTTTGAGGTCCACCCAGCTCTGTCCTAACTGCTGCTCAGAAGATCGATAAGGGATTGCTCATTTTCATCTCAATAACTAAATATGACCTTACACAACACAACTAAATATATAGGGTTATATATATTTACACTATATGGCAGAAGGAAGAAAAGAACAGAGTAGAAAGTGCTTTAATTTACCTCTCCCATGAGGGTAAATTCTCATTTATATATATTTTTGTACTAAATCTAACCTTGCTAACTAAAATGCTATAGATTGCACTTTGTTCTGGGGGATGGGAAGAGAGAAATTAAATACAAACAAAGGCCCAATTCTGTTTTGTTCACATCACTCTGCACTATGCAGGGACTCTGAAATGTCATTTACAGAGCAAAACCTCATACACATATACAACACTGAACCGGAATTCACAACTGTATATTTTAGATTGCATCCTAACAACTGCTTTGCAATCAAGGCACTGATGGTTTAGTTTTAAAAAATTCAAAATATATCACTTATGTGCAGCAAGTGCTCCAGTATCACAGTATGAACAATAGCATAAAAATGAAGATACAGCGGGGGACTCTGCTGTTCATGCCAGCATGATGTGCTAGGCAGAAGTAAGAACTAAGAATATAAAGTGCTGGCATGTCAAACATTAATAGTTTTGGGGTTTTTAAAGTAAAACTATAAAGAAAGCTCTATGAAGGAAGTTGCCTATATTTTCCTGTGCATGTGGGTACAGTTCTCTATATAACACATTAATCTCTTTCTTCATTTGCCTTTGCAGCTCGTGTTAAGTGATTACACTGATGTTTCCCTTGACATGACAATCCTTGCCTACAGTCTTCAGTGTATTAAAATTCCCTTTTTATGGGCAGAAGACAGATCATATCTGCATATTGAAAGAGGACCACAAACCCCCCCCAGAGCCTCCTGCAGACCCCAGGGGAGGTACTATCCTATGGCTGTGCAGACCTTTAGCAGCTCTGAGGGAACAATCCTGTTCAAGAACAGCACAGACACAATGGAAAATCCCGAGGTGAGAAGGGAAGAAAAGTACAAGGCTCTGCTTTTAAAAGGATAAGGCTGCCCAGCAAGAATGGCCAGGGTGCAACAGAACCAGGAGCCAGCAAAAGGTGCAGAAGAAAACCAATCCCTAAGAGCTCTGGTACAAAAGTTAAATGATTCAGATGTTTCTTGCCTCCCCAGTTAAACACAGAATAACCTATACATGTGCATGCATTTCTTAAAAAGAGCTTTACAATGCTGCAGTCCCAGAAAAATCCGTACAGGAACTTTCTACACTGGACTACAGAGTGTGGGGAGCTCTGAAACACAGGGGACGTTCAAACCTATCTAAAAACAGGAGCTTCAGTCGCTCACCCCAAGTTCTCTAGTATGGGTTTGAAAAGCCACCTGGATTCTACCCACTGGATTTGAAGAGCACAGGGGATCCAGGAGTTTAAGTTAATGATTACCATAAGGGGCCACATAACTCAGCCAGCTGTGCAGTAGTTCCAAAGGAATTCATTCCAGCGGGAGCAGACACTCTATAGACTGGATGGCAGACAGCCAGTCACCCAGCCCTCCATCACTGATGCTCAGACATAAAGCAGAAGACAACTGGTCTCAAGGCCTGTCTCCAATCATGCCAAAAAGCACATAAACCAATCCATCAAAGTTCAGGAGACTGCAAGCCAACAAATGCATTTGCAAAAGGTAACCTGTACTTGGCAGACCTTGTGTCTTCTTCACACAGGACTCTCTTGGAAAGATCTGTTTCCCAGCCACATCAATCACATGCCCCCACATCCCAGTGATGTCCTGCTAGGACTAAGTAACGGAATAGAAACTGTTCCCTCACCCTTCATATGCTCCTTTCCAGGCAGCACTGGGAAATTTTAGAAGGCCAGTAGGGGGGAAAGAATTTACTTGGGTTGTCCAAGCTGTACCTACTGAGGGAATAAAGAGAGGATTCCAGGCCCTAGCCCTTTCCATCTGGTACTATTTACTGATCCCATAGCTCATTCAGTGGCTGAGCAGGGGAGGAACTCACACCGCACTCGGCTGGCTCGAAACTGGTACACAGAAAAAGGCACATGACATATCGACATTAAATGTTCGTTTGACAAGATGTTTTCTCCTTCTCTGGAGCTCACAACACTGACACAGGAACTGATCCTAAACCCACTCTTATCAGTGAAAAGTATCTGCCTCGTTTCAGAGCTGCAGGATGGGCCATGGATGGTTTTCCATCCAAATAATACAGGGTTTTCAAATCACCAGGAGTTTTTGCATCGGTATTCTCATAGCACACAGCTAAAACTGGAAGTAAGAGACCTACTGAGTTCACCCCTTTAGCACTCAAGACCAGTGAAAATTTTCCAGTGTATGATTTACTGCTTGCCTGGTTCAGCTACATTATAACTCCAAATACTTATTTCTATTTAACGTTGCTGAAAGCTTCAGTGAGGATAAGGGCAGTTCGGGAGGCAAAGATGAACATATAAGGCAACTGGATGGTATATGGAAAATATGAATAAATCTAATTGCCATTGCAGCTGCAATGAACAATAATAATTTTACTTTAATCTGTACATACGTATCATTTCTATGTGACACTCTACAATAAATAAGCATGGAACTGATGCTCTTTAAAGAGTAGTTTAAAACCCATGCTGAACATACTTCAACCAGTGAAAGAAATGAGTGAGGAAAAAAAAGGCTTTGATCACAAGAACGAAACCTGAAACAGCTGCTCCTACGCATTCTATAATTTTTCTTCCTGGATGGGAGCAAAAGATTTTATTTCTTATGTAAAGGAGACTAGCAACTATAAAAAGGCCTTTCTCATTAAAACCTGCAACGTAAGACCATTCAGAATTAAGAAACTGTATGACATCTTTGAATATATATCTAGATAATATTTAATTTCTGGTGAAAATGGCAAGACGTTTTCAATACACTTTTTTTCTTCTTCTTGTATTACTAACACTTGAAACTATTTTTCCTGTAACATCTAAAGATGCCAAATGCTCATGGGAGTAATAGAAAAGTCTGTGATGTCGGTATCAAAGTAACAATCCATTTTGGAGCATTGCATCAGGACCATTCAAGGGCATCCATTAATTTTGATTATTTGACTTCTACAATACATTGCTGTCGTCCACAATGGGCTGCTCTCTTTGCTCTTTTGAAGAAAATTCTTTAAAAATACAACCAAATACAGAGATAACTGGTTTTTAAACACCGTGCTGAGCTGAAAAAGTTAAATAAAAGCCATTTGAACTGGCTTTGGAATAAAAACTTGTGGCATGGATAGCGAGCTATACAAAATACTCTCTTTACTTCATATGTAGAGGTTTCAGTTTGAGCAATGATGACTTTCATTATAAATCCGTAATAAAAATATAGACAGCAAGGAGGCCATATTTTGGAAATCAAAGAAACTTTAAATATAAAATGGAAAAAATGAAGATATTTCTCTTTACATTTTCACCTGGTTTTGACTGTTGGTTGATTTAATTAATGAGAAACTTACATATGACATCTGCTACAGCTCTGGAAATGTTTACATATGTGATTGGGAGAATGAATTGTCCTGTCCAAAATGCAAAAAAAAAAAAATTTTAAAGTTAAGAGCCTTTCCGATTACTTCTTACATACCTAATCTGTCTCAGTTCACAGCATCTGCAAAGTATGCAACTTCCAAACAATCTAGCAGAGTACAAAAACCAGACACGCACACAGCAACAGGTCCCAGTCCCTTTCCAGCTGCCAACATCTCCATAATCTACCAGGGCTGCTGGACACAAAGCTGGACAAAGCACGCGGGGTTCAGGCACACACCGAGCTCCAGCAGGGTGTTAATAAAGGGGCTAACGATGAACAAAAGCAATGCTGCCCTCGGGAAATGGATCGATGGGCTGCATGATCTAATATGTGCTCTCCACTCTGAGCTGGATGAGCGGATACTCCGCTGTTCCGGCAGGAGCTGATCCCTTCCCACGCACAGGACGATCGCACATTACACCAAACATCATCCTGACAGCACACAAATCCTCAGCTGCAGATGCTCTAAGCCCCTGTTTGACACCACCAACATCCACCTCCAACATCTTCTTGCCTTTAAACAAAGTTTTCTTAACTACGCTGGGGACCACACGCTTTTCCCGAGGTTCAAGGCACATGGGAATGGATGTAAAACAGGAAGAACTTTCAGATTATTTCTCTGATTGGGACAGGCCGCCCTCACCCCTCAGAGCCGTGTCCCACGGCCCCGGGACTCGGTTCATTTGCTCCCAGGGACTGCTCCGTGTCCCGAGCGCTCCTGCCAGCCCTGCCAGGAGCCCTGGCAAGCCCGTGTGCCAGCCCCATGCTCTGGGGCACTTGCCGAGGGCAGGTTGGGAAGGGAGCACCTGTCACCGGGATGATGTCCTCAGGGTCACTGTCTCCCTTCTGATTCACAGCCTTCGCACCCCGCTCTCCCCAAACTCCCCGGGGGGCTCCAAGGGACTCCCCGCCCCACACGGAGAAGGACTCAGCAGCAAAAGGCTCCTGCTGGGCCACCTCCTCTTCCAGCCTGGGGAAAACCCACTGCCAGGAGGCAACGTGGGGTGGACAAGCCCTGGACCACACCGAGCCAGAGGGGTTTTAGCACCGCCCGGAGCAGAGGGAGGAGGAGGGATGGGGAAACCAGGATCACATCGCGCGATGGACCAGAACTGAAGGGAAAACGCGAGTGGCAAGGAGGGGTGTCCGGGGAGCCCCAGAACAGGCACCGGGGGGCGGGAAGGCAGCGGGAGAGTCCCGGGACCGGGGGACATGTGTCACCCACCTGGTACTCCTCCAGCTCGGCGCCGTGGCGGTCCTGCAGGGCCAGCAGCTCCTGCTCCAGCCGCTCCCGCAGCGCGCACAGCTCCTGGCCCTGGCAGTGGAGATCCTCCAGGTGCTGCCGGCACTGCCGGCTCTCCTCCCGCAGCAGCTCCAGGTTCTCCCGGTTGCGCTGCGCCTCCTGCTCCTGCAGCACCTGGATCTGCTCCTGGTAGCGCAGCAGGGTCTCCCGGCAGCTCTGGCTGAGCAGCATCTCGTAGGTCTCCTCCAGCTCCTCCAGGCTCAGCCCGGCCAAGGGGGGCGGCAAGGCGGCCAGGTTCAGCCGCAGCTCCCGCATCTCCACCGCCTCCCGCCGCTGCCGCTCCGCCATGTGCCCGTGCTCGGCCTGCAGCTCCAGCAGCAGCTCCTCCAGGGCCACGCACTCGCCCCGCAGCCGCTCCAGCAGCGCCCGCTGCCCGGCCAGCTCGGGCTCCAGGCGCCGCCGCATCCCCAGCACCTCCGCGCCCAGCGCCCGCAGCTCCTCCAGCTCCCGCCGCAGCCCGTCCCGCTCCAGCTCCGCTTCCAGCTTCGCCCGGCTCAGCTCCTCCAGCTGCATCCGCAGCCAGGCCAGCTCCTGCTCGGGCACCTGGAGCCCGATGAGCTCCTGCTCCCGCAGCTCCGCCAGCTCCCGCGCCAGAAAGCGGTTCTCCTCCTCCAGCTCCCGCACGCGGGTCACGAAGACCCGCAGGCGGGAGTTGAGCTCCTGCAGCTCCCTCTTCTCGTCCCATCCCGCTTCCCAGCGCCGCCACATCTTGCCGGGGCCGCGGGGTCGGGGCGCGGTGGCCCCGGGGCTGCGGGCGCTGCG